>CAUYUJ010013337.1:325756-333256 GCA_963575745.1 Prorocentrum cordatum
AGCGCAATGCTCGAATTCAGGAGTGGTTTGGCGAGGCTCTTGCGATTGAAAAGGTTGAGCGCCAGAGCGAGGGGGAGGGAGTTTCCGAAGGCGAGGTCGCGTCCCGCAGATCGCTCGACGAGGGCGACCTTCTGGGCGAGGACTTTGACTACGACCCTTGGGCCAACGAGCCCAACTTCGGCACTCCCGAGCCCGCCGCCCCGCCTCTCTTTGTGGGCCAGCAGCAGCACGAGCGTAGTCAGCCTCAGTCATCCGAGCCAGCTTGTGTTAATTCAACCCCTAGTGAGCCTTCTGAGAGCCCCGCCCAGCCTGGGGGTCGCCAACTGAATCAGGTCCAAGCTGAATCGGTGAGCTCAGAGCCCCCTGACACCCTAGGCTCCGCCAGTTTCGCCATCAGTCACGACGAATGGATCCAGGCCAGGAAGAAAATCGGGTTCTCCCCGAGCTCGTCTAACCTCCCTGCACCTGCCGTTGCGTCGTCCGTAGCTTTTCGGCTCGGATCCCTTTCGGCCGCTTCTCCACACATCAGTTCCTTATATTGCAGTTGGATAAGATCGGTCGAGAGTGCCATCCACACGCACCACGGCCAAGTTGAACCTCTCGTCAGCAGAGGGCAGGCAGCGCAATTTCGAGTGTGCGAGGTTCACCAGTCCAAGCCGCAGAGAGTCACTCCACTTCGCGACCGAGTTGCAGGCTGGTGGACCCGAGTTTCCAACATTTTACTTTCACTCCAGAGTCACCGTCGGCGGCAAAACGGTGACAAGCAGGTTCAGATATTGGTGACAGCGCTCAAGAGTTTAGGCCTGCAGTGTCCTGACGAGGCACACCGAGTCTTGCGGCGAGGTGATCCTTACAAGTGGGCACAGTGGCGACGGCAGCTCGACAGCATCACCACGTTCGACGACGACAGTTTCACGAAGCTTGTCGAGTTCGCTGTACGCTTGGCTAGGCGGGCCCAGCAGAGAGCGATCCAGAGATCGCTCAACGAATTTCGGGAATGGTCAGAATCTGCACCAGCTGTTGGCGCGTTACATCGAGCAATCAAGGAGACACCTATTCCCTCTGACACGCTCGAGGTGGGGCCGACGACGCTGGTGCACCCTCGCGACATCCTCGACAGCAAGAGCCAGCACTGGCAGCAGCTATGGGGTCCCGAGTCAGACGACTTCGATCTGCTCGTTGAGGTGTTCGACGAGATTCGTGAGCGAGTAAGAGGGGAGGCGTTGGCACCGCTGGAGGTAGCAGATATCCGAGCGGCCCTGCGACGGATGAAACCGTCATCTGCCATGGGGGTCGATAGGACGTGCTGCTTGGACTACGACAGGCTGCCCGACGCGGCCATCAGCGAGCTGGCGGGCATCCTCACCCTCTGCGAGCAGCACCAGGTGTGGCCTCACCAAGTGCTCCTCACGGTGGGCACCCTACTGCCCAAGAAGGTGGCAGGGGACCGCGTGATAGGCCTTCTGTCACATTTGGCCCGCACGTGGTCCCAGGCCCGCGAGGAGCACGTGCGCGCGTGGACGGACCAGTGCGAGGCGCACTGGGATGCCGCGGTGCGCGGCAACGCTGCGCTGCGTGAAGTTTTTCTTCGGTCAGTTGACGAAGAGCTTGCAGTTCGACTCGGGGCCTCCATCGGCAATGGGATGATCGATATTGCAAGTTTCTACGACTCTGTGGGATGGTATCGTATGGCCAAGGCTGCCCTTCGACTGGAGTTTCCACCTGAGGTATTAGGGCTCGAACTTCAACAATGTATGGCAGCTAGATGTGTCAGGCAAGGAGGGGCTTACGGGTTCCCGTTCAGCCCCGCGCGCTCCATCGTGCAGGGGCTGAGGTCGGGCACACGGTTCGGGAAATGCACCACCTTCCACATTCTTCAGCACATCACGACCTGCCATGTCAATATGTCCCATCGCTTATGGGTGGACGATTTCAGTCAGACGGCAAAAGGATCTCGATGTTCTGTTAGGAAGCAGTTAGTGGCTTGTATTGTGGACACATGTCAAGTGCTCACAGCTAACGGGTTGAAAGTCTCACCCAAGTCTGTAATTGTGTGCACGCATCTGGCAGATGCGAGGTCGGTGGTGCGTCGAGTCGCTGCCCGTGGCTTCCAGCTGAAGGCGGCCAGCCAGGCTGCTTACCTGGGCGCCGACCTCGCAGGGGGCAGGCGTCACGGGCGGGCCGCGCGAGGGAGCGAGATCCCAGAAGCACGCGGCCATGTCCAAGAAGATCGTGGGCTTCGCTCGAGCGCTGCGCCGCTACCGTGTGCCAGCACGCCTGGAGCTTCAAGGAGCCCAACCAGCGGGGCTGTACGGGCATCACTTGCACGGCGTTTGGGGAGGTCAGATGCAGCAGGTCAGGAGGAAGCTCGCCAACGCGGTCGCGCCACGCCTCACAGGCCGCTGCGTGACCACTGTACTGGACTTGAAGGCTGCCGACCGCGACCCTCAGTACAAGTTGCCATGCGATACGTTGAGAATGTGGCTTGCCATGTGGAGTTCACAACCGGCGTTGAGAGCAGGTATTTCACGAACATGGACGGACTTGGTTGCTGATTTCTCGGCGCTACCCCCTGCTGTTCGCTGTCGTCACATACGTGGGCCTCAAGGCGCGACGATTGCGTACCTCCTCGACGCGGGTTGGAAGCCCGAGGCGCCGAACGTGTGGACCACGCCAGACGGCGATTCCGAGTGGCAGTTCAACGAGTCTAGCATGACTGGTCACCCTGTGCTGGACGTGCCCGAGAGTTTCTTCGCCGAGTTCCGCACGACCATCGAGGCGCGCTCGTGGGAGGCAGCGGCGCGGCACTTCGGCGGCGCGGGCATGGAGCAGGGGGTGTGCAACCACTCCTACCGCCGCCTGCTGCAGCAGCTGGAGCTGGCGCCAGGCGGCAGGCGGCTTGCGGGGCTCCTTCTCGCCGCGGCTGCGGGCGCGGCGTGGCCGCGCACGAGGAGGCAGACAAGATGTCGGCAGACGCTCGATGTGAAATGCCCGCGTTGCCGCCTTGTTCCAGAGACTAGTTTCCATCGAGTGTGGGGGTGCAGCAGCAGATCGGAGCACCCTGTGTACAAGCTTAGCGAAGATTTAGTAGCCAAAGCGTATGTGCAAGCTGAGTCTGAGGAATGCTATTGGACTCGAGGCTTGATTCCTAGGTCTTGGCTGCAGGTAGAGGCCCCTCCAGAGGCTGAGCAGTGGGTTATGTCCAACAACCTCGACTTCGGGGTAGCGGCTCAGAGCTCTAGAGGTAGGCCAGTCTTTATTTTCGGGGATGCTAGTGGGGGTCCCGACACCCATTCCCCTTTGCTGCGCAGAGTAGGCCTTGGATTAGCTGTATTCCAGGACGTCAGCAGCATGAGTTTGACCCTAGGTCTTTGGAGCCCCCTCCCAGGCACCAGGCAGACCGTGGCCAGAGGTGAGCTCTACTGTCTAGTTTTCTCGCTCCGTCATGCGTCAGGTCAGATAGCATATGTTACGGACAACGACACCGTGGCATCAGGTTGGCATCAGAGGCGCTGGCTGCACCCGTCAGGGCCAGACGCCGACTTGTGGTGGACGGTAGGTCAGATTTTGCAGCAGCGGGGGGATGAAGTGTATTGCTCAGTCCTTTTTGTTCACTCTCACCTCGAGAGTGAACACATTGTAAAAGGAATCGCCCCCCGCAGTTTAGTGATCGGAAATACATTTGCCGACTGCTTCGCAGCCGCAGGGGCCGATATGGGCCGCCTGCCTGAGTCGACACGTGCACGCATCCATTTAGCAGAGCAACAGGCTTTCGCAGTTCGTATGCGTATCCTCCAGAGCACCCTTGAGGCCCTCCATGCCGAGGAAAGACTCGAGGCCGCCGAGGGGGGTAGGCGCAGGCGTAGGCGTCAGCAGAATGCCTCTTCTGTGGTTCGGCCCCCAGCGGCCAGCGTGTGTGCCATGTTTTCGACCCAGCATTGTCTCAAGGAAAACTCCAGGAGCTGTTCCAGGTGTCAGGGTTTTGCTTCCCATGCTCGTAAAACCGAGTGGCTGAGCTCACCTTGTTTTTCCTTAATTAACGTGGACGGTATTATAAGGCGACCCCCCCCAGGCATGCGGGTGCACATCTCGGGGGGATATGCTCACTTGTCGCACGTCATCAGATTTCATTCGGGGTTGGGCATCTGGTTTTGTACTGCGTGTGGCTGTTTTGCGTCAGAGCAACTGAGACAGCTAGGTGCAGTATGTCAGGATGCCGTCAATGGTAACCGTCGTGATTGCCTGGATCGAATCACCCGTGGGCTCTGGCCGAAGGTTCGTAGTAAAGCCGAACTGGCCAGAAAGAAGCAGCAGGGTACATAGCTGCTTCCATCGTAACCGACACTGTCGCCATACCCAGAACTCCAGAACTCCTCCTCCTCCTCCTCCTCCTCCTCCTCCTCCTCCTCCTCCTCTCCCTCTCCTCCTCCTCCCCTCCCTCCCCCTCCTCCCTCCTCCTCCTCCTCCTCCTCCTCCTCCTCCTCCTCCTCCTCCTCTCCTCCTCCTCCTCCTCCTCCTCTCCTCCCCCTCCCCCTCCTCCTCCTCCTCCCCCTCCCCCACCTCCTCCTCCTCCTCCTCCTCCCTCTCCTCCTCCTCTCTCCTCCTCCTCCTCCCCCTCCTCTCCTACCTCCTCTCTCCTCCTCCTCCTCCTCCTCCTCCTCCTCCTCCTCCTCCTCCTCCCTCCTCCCCTCCTCCTCCGCCTCCTCCTCCTCCTCCTCCTCCTCCTCCTCCTCCTCCTCCTCTCCTCCTCCTCCTCCTCCTCCTCCTCCTCCTCCTCCTCCTCCTCCTCCTCCTCCTCCTCCTCCTCCTCCTCCCCCTCCCTCCTCATCCCTCTCCACCGGGCGCTGCTCGCGCGGTGACCCCGCCCGGCCGACAGCCTCCCTTATGCCACCCTGGCCCAGCCCAGCCCGAAGCCAGGGGAAGAAGCGACTGGGGGGGAGAGCCCTTGGGGGTCCAGGACAGGCCTCCCTCGGGACACGTCTGCCTCGACCCCGGGACGCGGATGGGGGGGCAGGAGCTCGGGTTCGGAGGCCGACGGAGGCCAGGCCAAGCCTGGGCACCACGACCGCCATCTCGTGTCACATCTCTGCCGGTGTGGAGTTCCGCTCTCGGGAGGCAGACCCCGGGACAGATCACCGAACGCTTCCGAAGGGATGCATGGGGGGCAGGAGGATCTAGACGGGGGGAAGAAAGGAAGGAAGAGGGGGAAAGAAAGAGGAGGATACAGTATGGAGGAAGATCGAGGATGAGGATCGAGGAGGACGGGAACAAGGGAGCAGTCCCTGCACGTCCATGGAGCGCCAACAACCTCGTGACCCACTTCTCCTCCCCCGTGCGGCTGGTTCGTGCCGTGTCGACTTCAGCGTTCGTTTCAGACCTCGCGTGGACGGTTCAACCTTCAGCGACCGCGGAATCCCGATAGCCGAGATCGTTCGATACTGGGCGATTCCAGGCCGTTGGCGGCATTCAACCTTGAACGCCCTTGGGTGGGCCAGAGCCGCGTCGACAAGTCGCGACCTTACTGTCCCCTTCGTCTTACTGCTTGTCCATATCCTATCCTCCCCCGTCCAACTGCAAAACCTCCTCCGTACCCAGCCACTATTCAACCTTCCGGTGTCCTCCCTCTTCGGCCTCCTCCTCTGGCTCCTCGAATTGCCTCCTCTGCATCCTCCTCCTTCTCTGCTTCCCCCACCCTCTCCTTCCCCTCTCTCCTTGCCCTCCTAATCCTGCCTCATCCTTCTCATTTCCCCCTTTCCTCCTGCATGTCCTCCTCCCCTCTTCCATCTATCTCCTTAAAAAGACATCCTCCTCTTCGCACCACCACACATGTCAGTATGGCAAGCTGGGCGTGTCGCTTAAGACTTCCTCACCGTTTATGACCTTGGCGCTTGACATCCCCAGCAGCTGCGGCTCTCGCCCTGGCGCTTGGTACATTCGCCTTCAAAGTCCCCAGTGACCACACGGACGAAGGCCGATATGTTTCCAAATGTGGCGCTCGCCTTAGCGCCGCGCAAATGCGTCTTAAAAGCTCCGAACAAGTACATGGATCGAGGGCCAGTCGGTGTCGATATGTGGCTCTCGCCGTAGTGCCGCTCACATTCGACATAACACTCCTTACCGACCACACGGGCATAGGGCGATTCGGTTCGTAAGCTCGGCTCTCGCCTTGGCGCCGCGCACGTTCGTTCACACTGTTCCCAACAACTACATAGACGGAGGGTGTGCGCATTGCAACATTCGGCTTGCCCGGGAAACCCTGAAAGCTTAATGCACTGTATTGAAGCTTGCGCGGGTATTACACGGTGGAGGGCGGTTCCTTTCAAACAGGGGCTCTCGCTTTAGACTTCTTCAGGTCGGATGCTAGAACTTTCGAAATCGTGTAACATACTCGTGGTGGAGGCTGGCCCCTCTTCGAAGCGGGGCTATTGTTGGTCATTCCCTTGAACTTTCCATTCCTACCCTTGCGCATTCCTTAGAGCTAAGATTATGGATGGAGGGCGCCTCCGATTGAAAACAAATCTTTCGCCTGGATGGTTGGCCCATGGCGCGCTCGTTTTTCCTGGGCCGCTTTTTCTGGGTGAGGAGATGCCCTACGTCTCCTGCACGAGTTGACCACCCGGACATCGCCAGCATCTGTACCGACCGAAGCAACATAATTCTGGGAAGCCAGAAAATACCGATACCGCTACTCCCTGGACCTCTCCCGAGGTGCGTTCTGACCAACATTTCGAGGCGAATCCAGCGGTGGCGACGAGGGCATCCCAGGAAGCCTAAAAAAAAGAGGACAACGAGGGAAGCGTAGCGGTATTGGTACCTCTTCCTCCTCTGAGAATTTGCACACCACACTTGGAATGAACCAATCCGACTTAGAAGTGACAGTCTCGGCCGTGCGAAGCTGCCCTTGGATATGGTAACTGCGGTGGCACCCCCCTCGCTCCCAAGTCTGCCTAGCCGCCCGCCTTGCGACTGCCAGGGGGCCACACATCAGAGTAACCGCGGTGGCGAAGCCAGCCTCGGGCCGTGGGCCGGCGGCGAGCGGGGGGGGAAGCGAGAGGGAGGGGGGCCTTCCCAGAGAGCGGCGGGGCCTCTGAGAAGCCCTCCGGCCTTCTGCTGAGAAGTTTTCCATCTTCGGGGGAGGCTTGGGGACTTCCGAGCCTTCCGAGAAGGCCCGCCACTTCTCACTTCCCCTCCGGGCTCGCCGCCGATGGACGACAAGCAACGTTCACGCCCAGCATCTTCAAGCTCCCATTAACGGCCAACCTCTCAAATTCAGGACAAGGCTGGGCGGGGTCACGCACGACTTCAGGCAGTTAGTGCCGTTCCTCGAATCATCAAGACCCCCTTCGGCATCTTCGTCGTCGTCCTTCTCCACAAGCACGGCAGACCTGCTTCTGCTGCCGCCAGAGCAGCGCGGTAAACGGGTTGGCCTCCTCTAGCTCCTGCAACCTCGGCGACAGAGTCTATCGGAGGGTGGAGGGAGGGAGGCTGGGAGAGGCAGGG
>CAUYUJ010013337.1:335756-340756 GCA_963575745.1 Prorocentrum cordatum
TCTGTCTCTGTATGTACGTATGTATGTATGTATGCATGCATGCATGCATGCATGCATGCATGGATGGATGGATGGATGGACGTATGTATGTATGTATGTATGTATGCATGCATGCATGCATGCATGTATGTATGTATGTATGGTTGTATGTCTGTCTGTCTGTCTGTCTGTCTGTCTGTCTGTCTGTCTGTCGGTCTGTCTGTCTGTCTGTCTGTCTGTCTGTCTATCTGTCTGTCTGCCTGTGTATGTATGTATGTATGTATGTATGTATGTATGTACGTATGTATGTATGTATTTACATGCATGCGTATATGGATGTATATACATATATATATATATATATATATGCGTGTGTGTCTGTATGCATGCATGCATGTATGTACGTATATATGTGGGTGCATGTATGTGTAGAGATGGCCATGTGCATAGAATTGATTCGGCCTTTCTGACCCTCGACGCATCGGAATGAGGGGGCCGAGCGGTCTGACTCTGCCCCTGGGTGCGTGGCCTCGGTGCGATGAAGCGGTGCGGACCCCTGCTCTCGTTGCCGGCCCCGCCCCGCGACGCACCCGCGTCCGGCCCGGCGGCCCGCCCGCGACCTGCCCTTCGCGACCTGCCCTTCGCGACCTGCCCCGCGATCCGCCGTGCGATTCTCGCGCTGTTCTGGACAGAATCGGCGCCTGCGGCGGTCTTCTTTACATCTGCTTCGGAGCCTCGCAAACTGTCGACGCCCCTCTGTCCCGTCACTGGTGTGCGCGACTGCGGGGGCTACATGGTGCACACGATGTGAGACAAACTACTTCTGGCCTCCAGGATTTCCCAGAAGCCCCTGGGAGCTCCCGGAAACCTCCAAAGCCTCGGAGAGGGGAGGGGAGGAGGACAAGAAGGAGGGAGGAGGGCGGGGAGAGCAGGGGGAAGCAGGAGGGGAGAGGGGAGCGGGAGGAGGCGGAGGGGAGGGCCGGGGCGGGTGGGTGAGAAGGAGAGCGGACGGGAGCGGAGGGGAGGGGAGGGAAAGCGGAGCGACAGGCGCGGGGGGAGGGGGAGAGAGACCAGGAGGAGGAGAAGGAGGAGGAGGAGGAGGAGGAGGAGGAGGAGGAGATTAGAACACGCCGCGCCTGTGCGACTGGGTGCCCTTCTGGGCGCCCCAGGAAGACGGGCGGGCAGCAGCCCCTTCGTCCCCCCTGTTTGCCCGCAGGGGCCCGGGGGAGAGAACATGCATGATGCTGTTGATGCGGCTGCTGATGATGCTGATTAGGATTATGATTACTATGATGATAATGATACTGAGAATGGTAATGGCAATGACGATGCTGATGATGCTGATGATAATGATGGTGCTGGTGCTGATGCTGATGATGATGCTGATGCTGATGCTGATGCTGATGCAGCTGCTGATGGTGGTGATGATGATGCTGATGCTGCTGCTGATGCTGCTGCTGATGCTGCTTATGATGATGGTGATGATGATGCAGCTGATTATGCACCCTCGTCGCCACGCTGCGTCCCCGTAGGCGGTGGCCCACCTGGTGCCCCGTCGGGGCTCGGGCGGGGACGCGGGTCGCCTGCGGGCGGCTCATCACTTGGGGATCCCCGCCCATCCTTCCCACGGCCTGGGCGCCCGGGCCACAGGTGGTGCGCGGGGGTGAGAGTCGTCGGTCCGAGGGGGTGGCGCCCCGCGGCCGGCTCGGGGCGGCACCGGGGGTGCCGTGCTCTGAGCCCTGCGGGGCGGGCGCTGCTCGATAAACTGTTGCAATCAACCCGATGTGATAAGGAAGGCCATGCCGACACTCTGCAAGCGGAGCGCGGCCAGCGAAAGCGGCCAAGAATGGGCCGAAAGGGAAGGATGCAACGGTACCCTTGGGAAGGTTACCCGTCCTGACTATGCGGGTTGACTGTGGGCAATCTGGCTTGTCTTGCCCCCGGCTTTCCTGCTTTCTCCTGCCTCTGCAACTCGTTGACGTGTTTTGTCTCAGCAGCGTCGTGGTCGGCCGCGGCTACGACCGTCCGTGCATGTCCATTTGCCTGCAGGCCTGCGATGTGAAGAGACTGGTCTTCCGCGCTCGTGTGAGTGTGACATGGTGGTGCAAGACAGGATGTCTGCGTTCGACATGAGGTGTTATTCGCCTAGTTTTGCACTGCTCACGGAACGCTGCAAGACTCTTCCATATTGCCCAGGTTGCCCAGGCTAGAACGCTACCATCCGAGGGTTCAAGGCGGCGCAACGTCAAAAAAGGAGGAGGAGACGGAGGAGGCGGAGGCGGACGAGGACGAAGAGGAGGACGATGCGGAGGAGGAGGAGGAGGAGGAGAAAAGAGGCGGAGGAGGGAGGAGGAGGACAATGAGACGGAGAAGGAGGAGAAGGACGAGGAGGAGGAGGACGAGGAGGAGGAGGGAGGAGGAGGATGAGGAAGAGGAGGAGGAGGAGGGAGGAGGAGGATGAGGAAGAGGAGGAGAAGGAGGAGGAGGACCCGAGCAAATCGAATCGCAAAATCGAATCGGATCGGCAGCGGATCGGATCGCGTCTGGATCGTCGCTGCATCGGATCGAAGTCGGATCGCCTGGGGTCGTCGATCGGGCTGGCAGCCCCTGCGGGCTGGAGAGGGACCTGGCTCGCGTCAGTGAAGGGGCCCAGGGACACAAATAAATAACACGCACCACATGATTCCCCATATGTTCCCATATGTTCTGGGTTTCCGGGTTTTCGTCTTCCCCCCCCTCACTTCCCATCTTTCCCCATATCTTCCTGGGATTATTTGTGTCGGTGTATTTTTGTTCCCCTCCCGAGCCAGGTCGGATCGAATCGAGAGCGAAATATCGAGACCTGAGCATCGAGTCGGATCGAGGCTTGGGGGGTGAAGAGGGACCGTATGCAGGTCCCCTCTTCTCCTCCCCCACCCCTGACATGGAGGGATGACACAAACGCCCCTACCCTGGGTTACAAGTGCGTGGTCTGTAAACCTCCTGGGAACTCCCAAAGGCCAGAGAGCCGTCAGGACGCCGCGCGACACGCGCGATGCGCAGCGTCTACCCTGTCAGCCCACAGGAGGTTCAGCGCACAGCGCCTCGTAAACCAGGGTAGGGGCGTTCTCTTTAAGCTCTCGATGCCATCCGCCGATCTGACCTCTCTTCTCAGCCCGCGGTCCCAGAGCTCCCAACTCCCCTTCTCTTATGGACAGACCTCCCTTTAGTAAAACGTGGTTTAGTGAAAACACCTGGCGGGCGCAAGCCTGGAAAATAACGGCCGCGGCGCCCTCTCGAGAACCGAAAACGGACAATTCACTCATCGACGTGTCACTATTGGGGGTTCTGTCCGCCCCCGACTCTCCAGGGACAAAGCTTTGCCCTGGGTCCATCTCTGATGGCCCCGGGGCCCAATCACGGGCCCCCGGGCTCGCGATCCAAGACACACGCCCCGACCGAACAAGTGAGGTCCTCGGACACCAGAAGCCTTCTCCCCCCGTTTCCAAGCGGCCCAAGCTCAGCTACACGCAAGAGTGACCTTTGGTGCGCGGCTTTCGGGGAGACCCAGGGGGCCAAACCCGAGCGTGCAAGCCGCTGCTATCACATTGCTCTCGACGATCGGGGGACCTCAGTGGGCCCGCACCAAAAGTCAATCCGGCGAAGGGTCACTCTTGCGGTTGGCGTTGGAAAGATAGCGTGCAACACCGATCTCCGAAAAGCACACTCTCCCGCTGAGGCGAAACCCTGGCGAGGGCCCCTTCTGTGCGAGCTGTCCCCCTGACGGACCTTCTGGCGAGCAATAAGCGGGCCAGCGCCGCCACATTGCAAGCTATGCTTCCGCCCCCAACCTTGCGCGTAGCTGACAATCCCGCTCCCAAACGGGCCCCGGATACCCCTCCCGAGCGGGGCCCACCCCTGGCTGGTCCCTCGGGCCGCGCCCGAGACGTGGGGCGAGGGCCTCCAGAAGGTACCCCCGCAAGCCTCCGAGGCGACGGAACCGCCGCCGCCCGCCGCCGCCGCCCGCCGCCGCCGCCGCCGCCGCCGTCGTCGTCGTCGTCGTCGTCGTCGTCGTCGTCGTCGTCGTCGTCGTCGTCGTCGTCGCCTCCGCCGCCGCCGCCGCCGTCGTCGCCGCTGAGGTCGGCCGCGGCGCCTGCGCCAGCCGCGGCCGGGCCCTCGGCGGGCCGCCCCGCGCGCGGCCGCCGCCGCCGGCGGGCGGCACGGAGCCCGCCGCTCGCCACGGCGAGGGCGCCGGCGGGCGTGCCGAGCGCCTCGGGGGCGGCGGCGGGCACGCCCGCCGCCGCACGATGCCGCTGCCGCACGGCGCCGTCGCGCGCGTCGGCAGTGGGGACGACAAGCACAGCGAAAGCGTCGCCGACGGCATCGGCGGCGGCGTCGTGCGGCGTCGTCGTCGTCGTCGTCGTCGTCGAAGATCGGGGTTCTAGGACTGAGGACCGGATATGTGTGACGTTTCGTAACTTTTGCGGCGCTGTGGAAGCCTCCAGAGACCATCATCGTCCTCCTCATCCTCTTCCTGTACTCCTCCAATCATGGTACGCACTGTCATGAGGAGCGCGCAATACGGAACGGAAGCCCCTTGTTGGCCCCACACGCGCCTGGGCGGGGGGGGGGCGCTAAAGGAATACATAATGTCTTGAGGACAAAATCGGACCCGGGCCAGAAGAACATCCTTCAAGAACATGAGATCCTCCGCTGGCCAAAATACACAGAACGTCAAAAGGCACCCTCCCCAGGATGCACAAGAGCACCCAACTAACACGAAGAACACTCGGATGCCCTCCCCGAACCGACCTCGATCATATACCTCGGTCTGGCTGCAGCGAACCCCTTCCGAATCCAAACCCAAATATCCGCCCACGACGCCGGAAGGTTCCAGGACGGGACAGCGCGCCGTGGGCGTCGGAGCTCACACCATGTCTGGTCGAGCCCCCTCAGGCAGGACGAGGGACCCTCGCTAGGTAGCCCCCGAAGGACGTACGCGCCAAGCCACGTACACGAATACGGCATCCCAGTCTGCGAGG
>CAUYUJ010013337.1:345756-348256 GCA_963575745.1 Prorocentrum cordatum
GGAGCTCCCCGTGAGCCCACGAAACGTGTGAGGTGTGTGTGTGTGTGTGTGTGTGCGTGAGGGGTGTGATGATGATGGTGATGGTGATGGTGATGGTGATGGTGAAAATGATGATGATGATGATGATGATGATGATGATGATTATGATGATGATGGTGATGTGATGAAAGTCATAAGGAGGATGATGATGATGGTGGCCATGGCGATGGCGACGAGAGGGAGGATGGTGAGGATGAGGAGGAGGAAGATGTGGAGGAGACGTGGGGATTGTACTTTCAAAAAGAGGACCCAACACCACAGGATGGTTGGGAAACACAAACACCTTCAGACTTAGTCGGCGTGGGAATCCAGGAGCATAGCCGACTCAAGCTTGAAATTTGTGTTGCTTGAGATGTTATTGGAACCCATATAAAGATCACTCGGAATTGTTGTTGTTTGTTTGATTGTTTGGTGTTTGCACCGGTGTCCCAATCATTTTCGATTTCCCGGCCAATGCCCCCGACACCGGCTAAGTTTGAAAGTGATTTAGTTGTTCTAGCTGGATCTTTGACGCCCTCACAGAGAATAGTTATACTGTGTTTGAATTCTTTGATGGTTGAACGGTTTTTCAAATCTTGTGGGTTCCCAACCTCACGAAAAGGGATTCTCCTTGTTCTCCTCCCCCTCCTCCCGATGCGGATTCTCACAAATACGGCAGTGAATCCATGCGGCAGACACGCAAGAGCAAACATCAAACAAGCCAGAGCAAACAAAAAGCAGCAATCCTCCGGCACAAAGAACGCAACGCAATGCAACAAGACACAGACTACCACTCACCCTCTTAGGTACTACTTCTCCTAACACGACTATCTCTTGCAACCACTACTACTACTACTACTACTACTACTACTACTACTGCTACTGCGTCTACTGCTACGACTACTATTACTACTGACAACAACAAGTGCTACTACTACTACGGCCACCACTACTACTACTACTACTACTACTACTACTACTACTACTACTACTACTACTACTACTACTACCACTACTACCACTACTACTACGATGACGACGATGACGACTACTACTACTACTACTACTACTACTACTACTACTACTAGTACTACAACAAACAACAACAACTACTACTACTGCTACGACTACTACTTCTACTGCTGCTGTTGCTGCTGCTGCTGCTACTACTACTACTACTGCGACGACTACCACTACCACTACCACTACCACTACCACCACCACTACCACTACCACTACCACTACCACTACCACTACCACTACCACTACCACTACCACTACCACAACCCCTACCACTACCACTACCACTACCACTACCACTACTACCTTCTCTATGACTACTGCTACTACTACTTCTTCTACTGCTACTGCTACTGCTACTGCTACTGCTACTGCTACTACTACTACTACTACTACTACTACTACTACTACTACCACCACTTCTACCCATTGTGCTTATACTTCGACTTCTACCTCCATGACTACTAGTACTACGGCGGCGACTACAACTACGACCGCTACAACTACTACTGCTGCTGCTACTAGTACTACTACTATTACGGTGTGCCATCACCTAATCACTGGTTAGTGGGTAACGAGTGAATGGTCGGTATCGGTGTCAGTTGTTGAGTTGTCACTGGGAACAAACATGAGAACCATGTATTCGATGGACTCCTCTTCACATCGCACGCTTACACTGCATCGGTATTAGAAACCAATGTTTCGATGTGGAAACTGACAGCGTAAATGGAACACACGATGACGCCCACTAAATGTGTGTGCATATATGTATATACAGCGCATACGGGCCACAATCTAAATCGAAGCCTGGTCGCTATCCCACAATACGGCCGAGACCTTCTGGGAGCCACATGCGTAAGCTGAAACCCGATGGAAAACAGAAACACACAATTCTAGTACATATGTATATATATATATATTCACATAAATATCGAGTGAAACCATTTTTTTGCCAGCCAATGCCTACAATGAAATCCACGTGGGAGCATATACCAGGGGCCCCCGAGGTTGACGCACGCCCGCCCCGGCGGCCGTGCGCCTGCGGCACCCACGGCTGCGCGCGGGGCAAGTCCCCGGCGAGCATGGCCGCGCGAGGCCCTTTCGGAGGCGGCGAGCGCCGCAGAAGGGGGGGGGAGGAGAGGAGGCAGAGGTTGACGTCGAGCAGGAGGAGGGGGAGGAGGAGGGGGAGGAGGGGGAGGAGGGAGGGGGGGGGGAGGAGGAGACGGGGGAGAGGTTGACGAAGAGCAGGAGGGGGAGAAGGAGGAGGAGGAGGAGGAGGAGGAGAGGAGGAGAAGGAGGAGTGGGAGAGGGGGGGGGAGTAGGAGGGGGGGGAGGTTGACGAAGAGCAGAAGGAGGGGGAGGAGTGGGAGGAGGAGGAGGAGGAGAAAAAAGAGGAGGACGAGATGAGGGGGAGGAGTAGGAGAAGGGGGTTGGGGAGGAGGAGGAGGGGGGGAGGAGGACG
>CAUYUJ010013337.1:353256-393256 GCA_963575745.1 Prorocentrum cordatum
GGGAAAGATGGAGGAGGAGGAGGAGGAGGAGGAGGAGGGTATTGACGAAGAGTAGGAAGAGTAAGAAAAGGAGGAGGAGGAGGAACCAGAGGAGGTAAAGGGGCACGAGGGCCGGCGGACGGATGGCCGCCGGAGCCGGGTCGCCTGGCTCGAGACCTCACGGCAGCAACTCCCTACACTTCCCCTCCGCTCCTCTGCCCCTCTCCTGCTCCTCCACCTCATCTTCCTCCTCCTTTTCCTCCTCCTCCTCCTCTTTCTCCTCTTCTTCCTCATCCTCCTCCTCCTCCTGCTCCTCCTCCTCCTCCTCCCCTCCTCGACTTCTCCGTCCTCCGTCATCCCTCCCCCCTTCTTCTGATCCCACTCCCCCGTTTGGGAGACGTCAGCTCATCACCTCATACAGCCTGGCTGAGCCGATCCTGGGCCCAAGATCGGTGCCTCCGCTTCGGTGGCCAAGCCAGGAGGGCGTATACCCGAATCTTGGGCCGACGATGAGTCTGACCAGAGCCAGTGAGGTGGTCAGTCTGCTTCGCCCGTCTGCCCTGCCGCACCCCTGAGCTCGCGCTCCCTCCTCCCCGCCCCTCGATCTCCTCCTCTTCTTCACCCCTCACGCCACTGCTTTGGACTTGCGCCGCGCCAGAGAAAAGACAGGGTGGCGTGGGAAAGCACGTGGGTTCTGCCACTCCCGGTCCTGGGATTCGGGCTTCATCCAACTGCTCTTCCATGATGGCTCTTGTGTCTGTTGCCTGAAGTGTCAATTCCATTCCGTACCATTATTTCCCCCCTCGCCCTCCCCTCTACACCTACTCACTATTATGAGTACTACTCCCTCCCGCGTATGGTTTCCACACGCTGGACTTCAAATGTCGGGTTACATTCCCCGAGCGATGCTTACACCCGAGGGGTTTGAGCGCTGGCTGGCGTGTCCCTATTTGCGTCTGGTGGCCATCCGTGACCGCCTCATTTGCTGGCCGGCGTTTCGATTGTGCCGCGTAGATTCCTTTTCCTAAGGAGGCTGGGATTACCCGCCCATCTCCACGTCTTGATGTTTGCAGAATTGTCTTGCACGACCGTCCATTTAAACTAACAAATAATGAAATGCCAGCCAAGCCGTGATCGCTTCCCCCAAACACCCTGTCAGCTAGTAGCATGCGGTCCACAATCGCTGATCTAACAAGCGAATCTTGTCATAATAACCCTTCTCTAATGTTAGCCAGCGCGGGCCCTAAACAGTGTGCTTCTAGCAATGCAAGTTGTTCAATATATGTGGCGCACTTTGTGCTGAGAAATCGATGTGGTGCCGTCTATGCTGTGCGATTTTCGTTGAGCACTCTGTGTGGTGCAATATACGTGGTGCAATGCAGGTTCTGTAAAATCAGTGGGGCAAGCTATATGGTGCATTCTATGTTGTGCCATTCACGTGGGGCAATCTCAATGGTGCAATCTATGTGGGGCAAAACAGATTGTGCAATCAGTGGTGCAATATATGTTGTGCAATCTATGTGGGGCGTATCTCTGTGGTGCAATTTATACGTGAACTCCACTGCTCGCGCAATCGTCCCACCCACCCGCCCGCAACGTGGTTTGCAAAACCCATGCGGCGGCGATTTCGACTGCTGTTCGGCGATGGTTGGTGCATCCATGCGGCCGCGCTATCCCGCGCATGCTCGCGCGCGCAACGGCCAGCTAGTTTGGCGCGACCGGCGCGGCCGCGGTGGCGTTGACCGCTGGGCACGCCCTAGCGCGTCCCGCAGGCCGCGCTGACGCGCGGTCACTTCAATGCGTGTCGGTGGGTTGGGCGGGCATGGTATCATGGCGACGTCGGCAACGGTAGACAAAATGATGGCAATATCGATGGTGGTGATGATGATGACGGCAAAGCCAACTACGGCGCCGATGCTGATCACCCCTGCGACGATGATGGTGTCCCCACGTCGGTGATGAAAGTGTTGAAACGATTTCGACATGCGCGCGCGGCCGACGCGCACGAGGTGCCCTGCCAACACGCGCGCAAGGGCGTCCGAATGATTTCGACAGAAGCCCGCTTGGTCGAATCTGATGAAACTGTTGAAACATCGATGGTTTTCTTAAGAATTCGCAAAAATGTGTGCGCACATTTCTTTTCGGAAATTGACGTTGCGAAACGATGTTCTGCTATGCGTTGTCGGGGCACTCGAATTGACAACGCCCACGAAACCTCACAATTGCTTGAAAGATTTCGGGTTGCGCGCGCGACGACGCGCGCATGTGCACGTCGTCCCACCTATTGCAAACTATTCAGGACAACTGGTGAATTTCAGAAGATGGCGGGGGGGTGTCGATACCGGCCTGGCTGGGATGGTACATTCAACTTGGGATGGGCGATGTTGCAGAGTCGCATGTAGAATGAGATGCGAAATTGCGGGCGGTGAACTCCGCCCAAGGAGGGGTGGTAGTTTCTAACTCCTCTTGAGAAGGGCGAATACACGGTATTTCAATATATGCGGCGCAATTAGTTTCCGCCCGCAACGAATTGTCAACTCCACAGCTCGCGCAATCATCCCACCCACTCACCCGCAACTTGGTTCGTAAAACCCATGCGGGGGCGATTGCGATGTGTGCTTGGAGTTGGCTGGTGCATCTCTGCGGCCGCGTCAGCTCGCGCATGCCCGCGCGCGCAGCGGCCAGCTAGTTTGGAACGGCCGACGCGGCCGCGGTGGCGCTGACCGCTGGGCGCATCCCAACGGGCACGTCAATGCGAGTCGGCGACTTGGGCGGGCGCGGTATCATGGCAACGTCCGCAAGGGTAGACACGATGATGCTAGTAGCGATGCTGGTGGTGATGTTGACAACGACGACGGCACGGCCAGTGTCGGCGCCGATGTTGATCACGCCGGCGACGATAACGGCGTCCTCGCGTCGGCGAGGGAGGGTTTGGAAGGAGTTCGACATGCGCGCGCGGCCGCCGCCCGAGAGTGGCCCACGGTATTCATTGGACACGGATCGAACGCCCCCCGTACGCGCGCAAGGGCGTTCTAACAAATTCGGCATCCGGCGCGACAGACCCGTGTGGCAGAATTTCATGCAACGGTTGAAAATCCTCTGTTAAGGAATCGCAAGCGCGCATCCAATTCACCAGTGCCCAACTTGAAATTGTATGCTCCACTGTTCGCGCGATGATCCCACCCACGCACCCGCAATTTGGTTCGCAAAACCCACGCGGAGGCGATTGCGATGTGTGCTTGGCGTTGGTTCGTGGATTTCTGCGGCCGCGCCAATCCGCGCATGCACGCGCGCGCAACGGCCAACTAGTTTGGCGCGGCCGACGCGGCCGAGTCGGCGACTTGGGCGGGCGCGGTATCATGGCAACGTCGGCAAGGGTGGACACGATGATTAGTACCGACGCTGGTGATGATCTTGACAACGACGACGGCACGGCCAGTGCGGGCGCCGATGCTGATCACGCTGGCGACGATGACGACGTCCCCGCGTCGGTCATGCAGGTTTTGGAAAGAATTCGACATGCGCGCGCGGCCGACGCGCGAGAGTGGCCCACATGAAATTATTGGACACGGACAACCCCCCTAGTACCCGCGCAAAGGGCGTTCGAATGATTTCGGGATGCGGCACGAAAAGTCCGTTTGGCAGAATTTCATGAAACAATTGAAAGACCGATGGTTGTGTTGAGGACTCTCAAGAGCGCATTCAAGTCACAACTGCTCAACTTGAAATTGTCAACTCCACTGCTCGCGCAATGATCCCACCCAACCGCCCGCAACTTCGTTCGTAAAACCCATGCGGAGGTGATTGCCATGTGTGCTTGGCGTTGGTTGGTGCATGTCTGCGGCCACGCCAGCCCGCGCATGCACGCGCGCGCAACGGCCAGCTAGTTTGGCACGGCCGACGCGGCCGCGGTGGCGCTGACCGCTGGGCACATCCTAGTGGGCACTTCCGTGCGAGTCGGCGACTTGGGCGGGCGCGGTATCATGTCAACGTCGACAACGGTAGACACGATGATGCTAGTAGCGATGCTGGTGGTGATTCTGACAACGACGACGACGCAGCCAGTGCGGGCGCCGATGCTGATCACGCTGGCGACGATGACGGCGTCCTCGCGTCGGTAACGTTTTGGAACAAGCTCGACATGCGCGCGCGGCCGGCGCCCGAGTGGCCCACATGGAAATATTGGACACGGACCGGGCCCCCCCAGTACGCGCGCAAGGGCGTGCGAATGATTCCGGCATGCGGCGCCAAAGGCCCGCTTGGCAGAATTCCATGAATGTGTTGAACAACCGATGGTTTTCTTGAGGATTCGCAAGAGCACGGGCGCACACTTTTTTGGAACACCCGTGTCGCGAAACCCTGTGTAACTATATATATATATATATATATGTGTGTGTGTGTGTTTTGGGTACTCGGTTTCAAAATCGTTACGAAATGGATCGTGTTTTTTTTTTGTGTACGGATTTCGGCATGCGCGCGCGACGACGCGCGCGCGTGCACTACGTCCCATTATGTTGCACACGATTCTGGCGACGGCGCGCGCGCAAGGGCATTCGAACGATTTCGACATGCGCGCGCGAAACCCGATTGGTAGCATTATTCTGAATATGATGAAAAACCGATGGTTTCTCCAAGAATTCGCAAAGGCGCGTGCAGGTTTGTCTTGAACATACGTGTTGCGAAACCCTATGTTGTTTTTATGTTTCTGGACACTCGAATTTGAAATCCTTAGGATACCAAGAAGTTTTGAAGGATTCCGGCACGAGCGCGCGACAACGCGCGCGCGCACTTCGTCTTATTTTTGTGCAAGGGATTCAAAACAACTGATTTTTGATAAGCGAGTGTGCGCGAATCCTTTTTTCAGCAGAAGATGGCGGGGGGGGCGATACCGGGCGATACCAGCCCCCTCTGGGATGCTGTGAATTCATATTTCGGATGGCCGATCGAGCAAGATCATATGTAAATTGCACTACGGAAAAGTGAATGGGTAATCCCAGGGGGATAGAATCTATGTTCTTTGAAGAACAAAGAACCAATGTTGTATGATCTATGAAGTGCAAGCTGTGGCGGCGACGAGGCGGCGACGGCGGCTATGTAGCCGCTAGAGCGACACCCCAGCCCAATTCCTTAGTAACAAGCGGAAGCCCAAGTGCAAGCACTGTGTGGGGAATGTCACGTTTCGTGCCGCATGAGCACGCCCCCGCGCGCACGTCAATTTCATTCAAAACCATGCTTCTTTTTTCTCATCATACATACGCACGTTCAGGAGCTATTCAAACCGACCTGTTTCAAACAAAACCGTTGCAAATTGTAGATGGCTGCGCTTTGGGATTGGTGCATTGCTTCTGTCGCGCCCAGAACAAAGGGATTTCTGGACTCGGTTCTCTCCTCATCGTTGCCCCGTCCCCTCTTGCAAGTCTCCTCCGCCTCCGTCTAACGTTGCTGCTGCTCCTTTTCCAATGAACAAAAGGGGCCCCCTCGCCGATTGTACCGCAAACGAAGGGCCAAGTCCTGCGACCGACGAGCGGGGATCATGTTCGAGGAAGTTGGGCTCGGGTGATCGAATACGTTAAACGCAGTGACCATGCCAGCGGGAGAGGGTCGGGGCGTCAAATGTGGCGCGAGGGCACCCAGCTCGCACTGCTCTGGTCACCCACAGTTGCACACGTAATAATGCTCCCCACTCTCGCCAAGAATCGCGCCGCATGTCTCTGGGTCTGCGACCCGGTGGTCCGTTTACACTCACAAGATGCCCCTCCGTGGAGATCGGAACCGCGTGTGCTGTGCCAGTCAGACATCCCTCGAGCGTGCACGCTCTTTCCTTTTGGGGTAGCAGAGCGGGGTTTAGCGAATCAGTCACACGTGTGCCCATCATTTTGCTTTCCAGTGCCGCGAGGCGCCAGGGCGACCATGCATCGAAGAGAGGGCCGGGCAATGAAACAGAAGATGACCGCGTGAAGCGGTTTTCGCAACGGCCACCCTTTTTGAGGAGGCAGAGCAGGAGGGGGAGGAATGGGAGGAGGAGAAGGAGGAGGAGGAGGAGGAGGAGGAGAAGGACCAGAGTAAACCCACAACGTGCCAACGATGCTGCAAGACCCCCTCCCGTCCCAAGCCACCTCTTCACCAATCCCTACAAACATTCCCTCCACATCAAGAAGCGCCTTGAAAGACCAGCACCCTACGGGCCTGCGATTCAGGCGAGACCCCCGTTTTGAAATGGAACTAACTGCCCTGCGTCCTTCCACCGACCAGTAAGGAGTGCGCAAGGGCATGCTCACACAGTTCATAGCGGTTGTGTCCAGCGAGATCCCCGTTTTGAACAAGGACAGCCCCAATGTGTGCCTCGTGCGCAAATTTCCACCTCTTGCAACGAGCTTCGAGGACGCCCCAAGCGAGAACCCCACTTTGAACAGGACCCGACCTCCATCCGCGCAGCTGCACACTTTATTCAGATTTCTAGCAACAATCGAAGCATCAAATGAACACCGGATGTGCTTTCATGGAGCCGCTTTTAATCCGTGCAGCTGTTGCATCAGGTCAAGTTCCAGCTCTCTGGCTAAACAGGTTCGGGCGAACGCCCCATTTTGAAAACAACCCGACATCCATCTTTGCAGCTGTTGCAAGCTTGTAGTAAGCATGTGCAAGGCGCTTAAGCGAGAGCTCCAATTCGAAAACGGTCTGCCCTCAATCCTTTCAAACTTGTGAGACGAATGTGCGCCTCGCTAAAACGGGAGGCCCATTTTGGAAATGGCCCGCCCTACATCCTTGAATCTGCTGCACACTGTTTTTTATGTATATTGATACACACATGTATACACACACGTATATATATATATATACACATAAAAGACGTGCGCGGCGCTAAGGCGAGAGCTTCACTTTGAAAGCGGTACGCCCCTTATCCTTGAAGCTGTTGCATGCGCTAAGCTTCAAGACCGTGCATGGTGAGGACATCTCAATAGAAACGCCCATCACGCGAGTTGCATACAAGAGAGAGGGATTGAGGAGGCGGGACGATTGAGGGACGAGGGGGGAGCTAAGCTCCTTGTAGGATGGGAGACAGGCGATGGGGGGAGAAAGAGGAGGAGGAGGCGGAGGAGGAGGAGGAGGAGGAGGAGGAGGAGGAGACGCGCGTGACCAAAGGAAGGTGTGCTCGATGTAGCGGCGCGCCGCGCTGGGAGCAGGCGGCGCGCCTCACTCGCAAGATGGACTCGGCTCGCGGCGGGGCCCGTTCCAGCTGGTGGCGCGCAGACCGCCAGGCCGCTCTCTCCGCCTGCTCGTCTCCTTCGCCGCGTCCGCGCGCGGACAGATTTCGCGCCCGCAGCCGTGCACGCGAAAGGGCAGGACATTGGCTGCGCCGGGACGCAGCACGCCACGCGTAGCGCGTCGAGACGGAGCTCGACAAGCAGACCGAACACGCGGGTCTGGCGCGGATGCGTTCGCCCAAACGTGGACCAGCACGTGCCGAGCCAACACGCAGCGTGTTGACACTGACCAGAGGAAGAAAAAACGGCATCAACACACATAAATGTTCGACGGTCCGCGCGAATTTCTTGGATCTGCGCTGGGGCCCCCCCTCCCTGGCGCGCGGAGCGCGCCATGGCCGGCGCCTGCTCTGGGCACCCCTCCCTGGCGCGCGGAGCGCGCCAGGGGCGGCGCTGGAGGCGCCGCGCTGCCAGGGGGCCCCAGCGCAGACCCAAGAAATCCGCGCGGAGCGCCAACAGTTTATGCTTATGGAGTTGTTGTTTTCCGAATCCGGGCAGCTGAGAGCAGGACCCGCACGGCGCATTTGGGCCTTCTCCCCGCAACGCGCGCCACCCGCCCGAACGCCGCCTCTGGAGAGATCGGCGCTCCTCCGGGACTGGGGCAGACCCCCGCACAGCGGCGTGCTGGCTTCCAGAACGGGCCGCAGCAAACGCAGTTTGGGCGTGGACTAATGGGGGGACGGTCAATTCGAGGCCCCCTAGATGGGGTCGGAGTAGATATGGTCGGAGGGTCGCACAGCATCGACGATACATCAGCGATGCATCGGCGACATCGGCGATGTATGGGCGACGCCAGCGCGGAGAAAGTCGGGCTTCACATTGAGCTGCTTCGGCGATGCATAGGCGATGCAGCGCGATCCTCCGACCCCGCTTACTCCGACCCCATCTGGGACCAGACCAAATAAAGGGGAGAAGAAAGGTGCACTTTCCAGTCCCTCGAGGCCCCCTTTTAGGTCCTAAAGGGCCCCGTTGGGGGCCCTAGCGGGCTCCTTTTCTGCATCCCTCGCTGCCCCCCGATTCGCTTATCCCCCACCCCTCCCCCAATACGCGACGCCCAGGTAACGCGCTTGCGAGTCTACCCGGCATGGGCACCCGAATAGATATGGGCGCGTCTGAGTCGGCAGCCGAGACGAGGTTCCCCAAACTCCAACAAGAGTCTTCTCCGTTGCACCATGCACAGCACGCCCGAGCTTCGCGAGGCGCCCACGGAGAGCGTGCCAGGCTGCGGGGAGAAATCCAAAGTGTCGAGCCCTGGCCCAGGGCCTCACTTACACAGCCGATCTTGGATAGTGCAGTTCAGCTCGTCAGGGAAACAAAAAGGTCGGAGGTGACGAGAGAGGAAGTGCTGGGGGGTGCGGACCCGCACTGCGCTGCGGCCAGCAGCGGCGTCTTGTGCAAAACCGCGGCGGACGGTCACGAGGGCTGTCAGCGAGCGCTGTCAGCGAGCTGGAGGTCTCGTTGAAGATGGGGATCCTGGACGCGAAGGCCATCACCGCTTCCTCGAGGTGGTACGCCAGGGTCTTCGTTTCCAGAACTTGGGCAAGGCGCCCTCGACACTGATGGGCAGCGCCGCCAGGCCGCCGACCTCCACTGCCCGTTCCCTCAAGTGCTCCGGCCAGTCGCACCACCCCCTCGCAGTGCCCGTGGCCATGCGCACATGGCTCGGGCCCAGCCGGGCACCTCCAGGGGGCTGCCGGCCCGAAGCAGATGGCCCCGATCCGAAACCGAGCCGAGCCGAGCCAGAGGGGTCGACGTGAGCCCTGCCCGCGCCCCCCTCCGCCGCGCTCGCTCCCCCCGCCTCTTGCCGCCGGCCCCCCTCGCTGGCCGCCGGCACGCGGGGCGCGGGGGGGAGGCGGTGCGCCACGGCGGCTGGGGCGGCGGGCTCGTCGGCAGGGGCCTGCCGCGAAGCTGGGGGGCCTCCTCCTACTCCTCTTTTTCTTATCCTGCTCTTCCATACATGCTGTCCTCCTCCTCCTCCTCCTCCTCCTCCCTCCTCCTCCTCCTCCTCCTCCTCCTCCTCCTCCTCCTCCTCCTCCTCCTCCTCCTCCTCCTCCCCCCTCCTCCTTTTCCTCCTCACGCTCCTCCTCCCCCCGGCCATTTCTCTCCTCCTTCCTCTTTCTCCTCCTTCCCGCCCATCCCCCTCTCATGGAGCCCACGAGGCAACCTGCCCGTCCCAGGTGATCAGGTGCCTCGAACGAGTGCGGCACGCCCGCGCGATAAGAGAGAAGTCTCGCCACGAGAGGTCCAGGGCGCGGCCTTCGCCGGGACGACTCCACCGGCCAAGCCGCCCTGGTGCTCCACAATAGGGCCCCTCGGGGCAGTCGGGGACCCCGAGGAGGAGTAGCAGGAGGAGGAGGAGGATGAGGAGGAGGAGGAGGATCCCTGGACAATGTCGGAGAAAACCAAAAGGCCGGCTCAACCTTTGGGGCGAAACCCCCTCCCGAACCTGTTCAGAGCTTTTCGCCTCCTGTCGGTGACTGAGGCGAGGCTGGCACGGCTGGGCTAAAGACCGAAGCTGGAATTGCCCCCCCCCCCCCCCCCCCCAGGAAGGCCCTTCACACAAGACCGGGCGCCCGAGGCATCTCCATACATGAGTTTGTGTCAGGGATGCGCAAGCCCCCCGCCCATGTCCCGCCCCCCCCAACCACGGCGGAAAACGACGAGGGACGGGAGGGACGCACGAGACGCACAACTCTCCGTGGGGGGCGCCCACTGACATGGATCAGGGATCCGTGGGTCTGGCGCGTGGGCGCCAAATCCACTGATCGGGGAGCCCGCCCCCCCCCTCTCGAAACATGGTGCCAGTGCCGCCACACTTGGCGGAGGAGCGCGCCGACTCTGGACGGCAACGGCGCCCGTCGCTAATCCACGCGAGTGGAGGGCGCCCTCGGGTGGCACGACTGCCGCCCTGGTCGTGGTGGTGGTGGTGGTGGTGGTGGTTGTGGTGGTGGTTGTGGTCGTGGTGGTGGTGGTGGTGGTGGTGGTGGTGGTGGTGGTGGTGGTCGTCGCTGTCGTCGGGCTTTTGGTCGACCCGCAGGCCAGGCGCGACCAGGCGTGCGGGCACTCCTCGGGGGGTACCTGCTGCTTCCGCTGCAGCGCTCCGCCTGCGCGGCCTCCGCCGCCCTGCCTCCTGTTTCTGGTCGACCTCCCCCCTGCTGCGTCGGAGGAGGAGGCGGAGGAGGAGAAGGCGGAGGAGGAGGAGGGCCTGCCGCAATCGCGGCGCTATCGTACGGTCGGGAGCTCTTGCCTAGCGTGTCGCCCTGGCACCCCCGGCGACACGCCATGCCATGCTTGGTGACAGCGTGTCGCTCCGCTCCGCGGGGCGAGAAATTCGGAAAGGCTCGGGACACTGACGCCTGGGGGGGGGGGACCGGGAGGTGGATAGCGTGTCGCGTCGAAGCGTGGTGGGCCAGAACAGGCGGAGCGACGCGCTATCCAAAAATTCCCGATCCTGCCTGTAATCGATGCGGGAGCCCACGGAGACGCGCGAGGGGGACGACAGCTTGCACTATAACATGTTTGAAGAGAAGCCTAACGTCCTGCCGCCGCTCATCCCAGCAGCTGCGAAAGTGGCACAGCGAGGGTAACCTTCGTAGTAGATACTCTGATCCGGGGAAGATCCCCAACCGGCCCTTTCCCCGGGACTGGCTCTTCATACTGAGTCGGTGTTTGACGGCCCCAGGCGAGGGTCCCCACTGCAGAGGCCGAAAACGGCCCAAACACCTCTCGTCCTGATTATCTTAACGACACGATTTTGTCCCCAGACATCCGCGTCTCGACTTTTTCGAGACGCGGGCCCTCGACCTCTCGACCATTTCCCTGGGGTCAGTTCTTCATCCAGAGCCGTTGTTTGATGGCCCCGAGGCTTGGCAAGGGCCACGGGAGGCCGAGAAAGATTGACAACAGTCGTTCCGATGTTTTCCAGGCGCCCGATCTCTGGTAAGCCTCGCGCCATTGAGCGAGGACCGACCGCCCCGGCATTCCTACAGGCCTACCACGATATGCCCTTCGAGCGAAAGCATGATCTAATAACAAAACAATGCTCTCATAACATAAAGCCGATGTGCTGAAATAAAGCAATCTTAGCCGTACATGTTCTAAGAACATTCCACGCAATCCATAGATGTTCTCAGATCCTTCTTTGGTGGGCCTATCTTGCCATGGCTCGGACACCCATTCCCTGCGCACTGCTCGGCTTCGTCCGTGTCTTCTTCTGCGAGATGACACGGGATGTTCTTTGATGGCCCCCGCCGAGAAAAAAAACAGAGATCCGATACCGCGTTTCTTTCAATACGGGGCCCCTGGAAGTCTCGACCCATTCCCCAGGACTGATTTTTCATTCTGAGTCGTTTTTGAGGGTCCCGGGGCCCTGCGAGGTCCGCTAGGGCGGCCGACAATTTCGAAGAACCTCCGTCTTGATTTTTTCTGTAAGTTGGACCTCTGCGAATGCACACGTCTGAGCGATGCCAAACTATAGGCAAACCAGGACGCCTCGCCACTGCTCGAACCCGGAAAGCGTGCACGGTTTCTAGGCGACCAGAGTAGGAGGAGGAGGTGGAGGAGGGGGAGGGGCAGATGGAGGAGGAGGAGGTGGAAGAGGAGGAGGAGCATGAGGAGGAGGTGGAGGAGGGGGAGGGGCAGATGGAGGAGGAGGAGGAGGAGGAGGAGGAGGAGAGGAGGAGCAGGAGGAGGAGGAGGGGGAGGAGGAGGAGGAGGAAGAGGAGGAGGAGGGGCAGATGGAGGAGAGAGGAGGAGGAGGAGGAGGAGGAGGAGGAGGGAGGAGGAGGAGGAGGAGGAGGAGGAGGGAGGAGGAGGACGGATCGCCCAAGCCCTTCCTTCGGAGACACCCTCTCCAGGAAAGCGAGGCTCGGGGCGCCTCCGCCCCCAGGGGCGCCGGCGGCTCGGCCTCGGCGACCGGCGGCTCGGCCCCGGCGGGCTCCGGCACGAGGGTCGGCGCCTGCGGGGGGCGCCGCGTCGGGCGTTGCCCTCCTCGCCATCGCTCGGACGTCCATTCCCTGTGTTTTTTTCGGTTTCGTGCGTGGTTTTTTCGCCACATGATCAAGGATGCTCCTCGATGGTCCTCGCCAAAGGAAAAATACACACGTCCGAGCGATGCCCTCAGGACGTGGGGGGGCACAGACCCCCTCGCGTTGCGCAAAAGTCGCGGCGGGAGGCTTTCCCCCAACCAGCGCTTGCACTGAAGGGGTCCTAGCGGAAGCTGAAAGATTTAGCGAAAATTCCCCGCCGATTTTGGTGGCAAGCGGGGTTCCCGGGTTCCCGGTTCCGGGTTCCTGGGTTCCCGGTGATTGGTTCTGGGCCGATTTCGGTGCTGGGTTCTGGGTTCCCAGGCTCCCGGGTTCCCAGTCGATCTCCTCAGCGAAAACCCAGACATGCGACGTCCTGATTTTTGTTCAGGCCAGCGTCCCCGGAAGTCCCGACCCTTTCCCTGGGACCAGTTTCTCATCCTGAGTCGTTTTCTGACGGTCCCGAGGCCCGGCGAGGGCCCCACGAGGCCGAAAACGGCCGAAAACCCGCCGTCCTGATTTTTTTTCGACGCGATCATGTCTGGGAACCATCCACTGATTGGGGTTTTTCTCTTGTGTAATTTGCTATTTTTCGGCCTCTGGGGGCCCTTACTCAGCCTCGGGACCATCAAAAAACGACTCAAGATGAAAAAACGGTCTCAGCAGACCTCTGGAGGTCGACGTCATGAAAAAATCACGACGGTGGGGGTCCTGGGGACGATGTAAGGTGTCCCGGCGAAGGGCCCAACTATATGCAGTTGTGAGCACCGCGGGACAGGCGGGGCGATCGAGGGGGAATTCCCTAGGGGGCCGCGAACCGCGTGAGACGGGCGAACCACGTGAGGGGTGTGCCAACATGGGGCGGGTGCCTGATCCAGGCGGTGGGGAGACGCATGCAATGACGGCCGCTGTGATGGGGAGGAGGCAAAAAAAGGTAGAAACGCTCAGGGGATGGTCTCCAAATGAGCGACCATCAAATCGGGTCTTGAGCGGGATGGCATAGCGACCTTACGCCGCGGCTTACGTGGGCCGCCAGCGCGGCACGCTGCATGAGAGACGAGGGCGCTAACGCGCGAACTTGCGCGGGCAGCTTACGCGACATTGTCGGCTCAGACGACCCCGCTTGCATTGGCGTGGCTCAAATGGCGGCAGCAGCGGCTACCGCTGGGTGAGCTGTATCCCTGCGATGTTCATATGCACGAGGTCGCCGAGTGTACTATGACACCTTCGGCCTGCCTGGGACGCCCTTCTGGCCCATAGGCAAGGAGGGGGCCCAGCAGCAGGGGGCAAAACTTCCAACACGTAAGAGAACTAGGGCATGGGGGGAGGAGGATGAGGAGGAAGAGGAGGACGAGGAGGACGAGGAGGAGGAGGACGAGGAGGACCAGTGCAAACCCAAGACCCAATACCCATCAACGATGTTGAGGTGAACCCTTTCTCTAAACCCCATCTTCACATGTCCCTACCATAACTCATTTGCGCCACATGAAATGCCCCGTTGTGAATCAACCGTATAGAAATTCTGAGCCGTGCCAAGACACAAATCCTGAGACTTCAACGCGGCGAATAAGCATTACTGATACGTCCCGGCGATTCTGAATCGCACCAGAAAGCCATTCCTGGGACTTCAACACCGTGAATCAATGCGACGACTGCGCCCTGACAGTCCTGCATCGTGCCAACACACCATGCCAAAGACGTCAACCATAAGATTCCTGGAAACTGTTGCAAACTTTGAAAACGAATGTACGCGGGGCGCTACGACGAGATCCACATCTTGAACAGGGGCCGCCCTCCATCCGTGAAGCTGCTGCAGACGTGTAAGACGAATGTGCGCCGCTCGAAGGCGAGAACCACATTTAGGAAACCGCCCGCCCTCCATGCGTGAAGCTCTTGTAAAATTTGGGTGCGACTGTGCACGGTGCTACAAAGAGAATCACATTTTGAAATCGACCCACCCTCCATGCGTGAAGCTGCTGCCAGCCGCCCTCAATCCGCGAAACTGCTGCAAAGATTAGCCCACGGGGTGCTGCCGCCCACAGCAGCTTCAGAAAAAAAAACATAGGGGTCTTTTGCAAGACAAAACGCCGGAGCAGGTCACTCTGACCAAGGCCGCCCCCCACCCCTTGCACAGTGACGTTTTGTCTTCAGACTTCGGACGTTTGCCCTTGCAAGTGGCCGTCCAGGCCGACTCTGCCCCACACGGTCGCTTCGCGGGGTTCCCATTCGTACTCCTTTGTGTGAGGTCTTGCGGGCCTGACCGTGGCCGGAGTGCAGTCGAGGCGTTGACCGAAGGACCTCTAAATGAGGAAGGAGGCCCCTTTTTCCCATGAGTTAAACTTCGACTTCCCATGGACAACCCGAGGAAAACCCAAGGTAAAGTGTAAAACAGTCAAACAGTCAAGGACAACGAGCCCCTCCCCAACGAAAAGGGTTCCTTCTTCAGCGCCCCGACTGTAAGCTTTACAATGCAGGCTAGTGACCAGAGTGGGTCCATCGGAGCAGTCGAGGGCGATGATGCTTCGGTGACGGATGGCGGCTGGCAAGGACGACGGGGTCGAGCTCAGACGGGTGCATGTGCACCCCAGGCGAGGAGGAAGAGGAGGAGGCGGAGGAGGAGGAGAAGGAGGAGGAGGAGGAGGAGGAAGGAGGTGGGAGGAGGAGGAGGAGGAGGAGGACCACACTAAACCCAGGATGCATCAACGATGCTGTAATACCGCTGTTGGCGTGAAAAACGCCCATCTAGAAACGACACTGCGAAGTGCCCGCCCCCTGACTCCCTGACCCCCCATTTCAATGTTGCGTTCGCGGCCAGTCTGGGCGCAAGCATCGGCAACAAAAACCGCCCAGATCTTCACCGCCAAGGCAGCCCCGCTTTCAACATCAAAATCGGGGGCGCGGGGGTCCTGAGTACATCAGCGTTGACCTTCATGCCTGGTGGGCGTGTTTCACGCCAATGGCGGTACACCCTCACCCTGCCGTCCCAAGCCCCCCTTCTCACGAGTGCCTACAGGTATGCCGCTCCGCTGTGGGAAGCGCGCCCCGTGGAATGACGAGCGCCCAGCGGCCCTGCCACTCCTGCGAGCCCCCGCTCTGCCAAGGATCCATCCTCCATCGATTCGACTTCGATTCGATTCGATCTGCGCTCGCTCTCGGATCAGTCTCCGTGCCCATCAGGGCGCGAACGTTCAGGCCGTAGCCTCTCTGTGAAACGCCATTGCTTAGAATGGGGTCCGACTGTGAACATGAAAAATGCGTGCATCGCTGGCGTCGTGGTGCATGCTGATGTCATGTCTTGCAGTCCTGGTTCTCCGCGCTGATGCTCCAATGAATCCCTCTTCCATCCTCCACCCTTCTAGCGAAAAGAAACGCAAACAAAGAAGACGATAAAAGGCCAACGAAATGTCAAACCATAAACCAAACGTTGAAAACACTCCACTTCGTCCACCGGCAATACAAAATTGCCACAGAAGGTCCGGGCACCTTGAGCAAAACCGTGTACATGGTGCACACATTTGACCTTCTTGTCATAGGACTTGGGAGGTCTCTGACGATAACAGCGACTTGATAACGAACCAGCTTCTGTCCTTGTGGCTGCTGGAAGCTCTCGTAACGAATAGAGACGACACGGATGCGAGACAGATGTTTGAAAGTCACTTGACTTCCATTATGTAACTGTTGAACACCTTCAATGCGAGCGTGCGCAACGCTACAGCAACAATAGCATAATGAGAAAGACCAGACTCCCATCCGTATAACTGTTGAAGTTGTGTGGCTCAGATAACAAGCTGTAAGGAAGGCGCAAGCGAACCGCTGGGCCTGGCCTACGGGCACGTCTTATGGTACGACAAGGGGGATGTGCTTATTACAATGCGACGGACCAAACCCATATGGCGACTACACCCAGGACCGCTCACTACGAACAAACATGTTGAAGGACCCGCAATGCGCAGGAGCACCCTTCCGTTCGCAGGGAGCTGCGAGGCCTCGGCTGGGTTTGCGCGGCCCTCCACTCCCACGAAAATGGCGACCGTTGCGCAGTCCGCAGCCCCCAGGCAGCCACAAGGTCTCGACGGGGTGTGCGTGACTATCCGCGCCGCTGGACTTCCCAGGAGCCGATGAAAATGATGACATGTGCGCAATTCGCAGACCCCCCAAGCAGCCGCGAGGTCTCGGCGGGATCTGCGTGACTACCGACTCCGCTGGACTTCATGGGAGCCCACGAAAGTAGCGACAGCTGCGCAGTTCATAGCCCCTTCCTCCCAAGGAGCTGCGAGGTCTCGACAAGGTGTGCGTGACCACCGACTCCACCGGGCCTCCCTCGAGCCAAGGAAACTGGCGACATTCTCAGCCCCCCAAGCAGCAGCGAGGCTACCGACTCCACTGGGCCTCCGTGAAGCCCACGAAATTGGCGACAGCTGCGCATTTCGCAGCCTCCCAGGCAGCACCGAGGTCTCGACGGGTAGTGCGTGACTACTGGCTCCACTGTGCCTCCTAGGAGCACACGACAGCTGCGACAACTGCGCAGCTCGCAACCCCTCAGGGAGCAGCGAGGTCTCGACGGGGTGGCCGTGACTACCCACTCAGCTGGACCTCCGGTGAGCCCACGAACGTGACGACAATTGCGCAGTTCGCGACCCACCAGGCAGCACCGAAGTGTTGACAGTGTGCGCATGACCACGGACTCCACTGCCTCCTAGGAGCCCAAGAAAGTAGCGACAGCTGCGCAGTTCGTATCCCCCCAACTGAAGTCTCGACGGTGTGTGGGTGACTGCCGACTCCGCTGGACCTCCCAAAAGCCCACGAAGCTGGCGACAGTTGCGCAGCTCGCAACCACATCCCCAGGAAGCCGCGAGAGGGATGAAGATGAGGAAGGAGCAGGAGGAGGAGGAGGAGGAGGAGGAGGAAGAGGATGAGGATGACGAGGAGGCAGGAGGAGGAATGATGGAGACCGCAGTGCTCGCTTCAAAGTGAGAATCCACCATCGGATAATTAAGACTAAAGAGGAAAAGGATTGAAGAGGCGGAGTACACATAAGGAGGCGGAGTACACATAACGGGGGCTAGGATATAACGAAGGCCGGGCCGAGGAAGGGCAAAGGACATTCCTCCAGCCCTTTGCGCTACGGTGTCTTAACGACACCGCACCGTCCTCTTCCAAAATCCTCTTCCCTTCAGGGGTTTACCTCTCCACTCCTCCGTGAGGTTTTTACGCGGGCCGCGGCGTGGCAGAGGGCCCTCTTGCGCCCAAGATGACTCGTTGAGGCTCCACGACGGCCTCCAAGGTGCCTCAAGATAGCCGACGATGGTTCAAGATGGCTTCTGGCATACCTCCAAGAGGCCCGACGAGGGCCACAAGACGGTCCCAACTGCTCTCGGGTCCCCCCCATGACCCCCCCGAGAAGCCCAAACCCTTCATGCACCTGGGGAACATACGTGATGTGTGACGTCTCACTTTTTCGCTTCCGATGCGCTCGTGAGGTCTCCAGATTGGCCAAAAAGAGTCCCACAAGGGGCCCACGAGGCCCCCCAGACTGCCCCAAGAGCGCCCAAGAGCGCCCCGAGAGGCGATGCTAATGGCCCCAGGGGGGTGACCAAGCGTTACGACACCTCTCTTTTCACCGACGCCCTCCACGATAGCCCCAAGAGGGCCCCAAGAGAGCCCCAAGAGGGCCCCAAGAGGGCAGCAAGGGGTGCGTGCCAGATAGGCTGCTACCAATGTTGCACTTGTTTCCCGTCGTGCTGCTACTCTCCGCTTGTCCTTACCAGCTGCATCATGCCCGCTGCTGGTTCCCGTCGTGCTTTGGCTCACCTCTTGCTGCTTCCCGTCGCGTTTGGTTCCCGCCTTCCGGTCTCTTGCCGTTATTGAGTTCGGCTATAGGAGAGGGGCCCGCTTGGGCGACACAAGGTTAGGCCTTCGCTGTGCCACTTTTGGAATCACGTCTGGAATTCATCTGGAAAACCGCATCCCTTTGTATCGTGGCAGCTGGGGGATACCGAAGAGGCTGGAGATTCTACGGGACCCAGGATAGGGATCTGGTGATACTTGTGAGCGGCCAAGATTTCGAGTGGACCCGACCGCGCCACATGGATTCGCGCGGGAATGGCCCACCGCGCAGGAGCGAGCCCGTTCCGTTTCAGCTCGCCCTGGGGCGTCTCTCGATCGGCTGCGGCGCCTCTGCGTCCTCGCCACCGCAACTGGCTCCCCGAGCCAGCCCACTGGCGACGGGCGCCCTCTTCGGCCAGCCTCTTCCCAACCTCCTCAATGCGTCTCTCTGGCGGTCGGCCGCCCTCTTTGGGCACGGACCTGTGAGGCTCATGACCCTGGCCGGCCCCGCGTTGTACCCGCAGATGGAGCGGACGACCCTCGGGCCCGCCGCGTGCAGCATGTGCGCGGGCTGAATGTCGGTCTTCCACCACGGTGGCCTGGGCCCGACATCCTCGTGCACCTCGCCACCGACCCCCTGGGGCTCCTCCTCCTTGTCCTTCAGGCGGTGCGCCGCGTCCACGAGTTCTGCCTCTGCCCTTTCCCCGACTGCCACGTCCATTTGGGGCGGCTGGTTCCCCTCCAGCTCCATAGCCTTCCGGTTGTCCTCGGGCATCCCCATCGGGCGCTCCGCCTGCATCTGCACCGGGGTCCTCTCCCTTTCTCTGCTGTTTGTCTGACAAGGCTGAGATCGCCACGCCCACAACAACTGCCACGATGGCCGCCGCTGCGTCACCACACCCAGCACCTTCAGCTCCAGTGGTTCATGCCGGTTCTCCGCTCTGCCGTTCATCATCAGCGGCCGCAGCACGACCATCCTGGATGGCCGTCCCAGTACCCGCGCAGGACCGGCAAGTCTACCTCGCATCCATGTCCGTGATTATGGCCATGCCGTGGAGGTCGCACGCTCTCGTCGAGCATGCCATATCCTTCACTTCGCTGTCCGCTCGCAGCCTCCTCCTGCACCCAAGCCAGGCACAGCGAATCGCTTCCAGCCCAGGCGCGTGAAGCCGTCCGCCGCCCTGAGGAGGGCGTCGCCAGCCTACATCGCCTCCCCGATCCAGGCCGTCAGCTCCTTTGCCAAGCCATCTGCCATCTGGATGCGGCCCAATCGACCTTGAGCAACTCCGTGAATGCGTGCGCTTCCTCCTTTGTGCGCTTGTACGCTCTGGCGTTCCCCGCGCGCTGCTTGTCCGAGACGCGACCGTCGCGGACGTCGTACTCCGAGCAATGGGCTTACACCTTGACGATGCTGATGCTCTGCGCTCCGTGATCCCCGATCGGGGTCCAGAGATCCATCCGCAGCTCCCTGTGCGCTCTCCTCGACGCGTCGCACCCCCCTCTCCCTGCTTCCCAGACGTCGTGCGCCATGGACGAGTCCACGCACATGATGGACCACAGGCAGTTCCTGAGGGCGATGACCGCTGCCTGGAGTTCCCCCACTCCACTGTCCTGCGGGAGCGGCCTAAGGGCATTCCCCCAGAGCGCGGCGCGCTCTGCGTCGCTCGCCCACGTGGACACCGCTGCCCAACCAGCTCTCGCCAGCTGCCTGTCCTTTGTTCATATCGCTGAGCTGGCCAAGAAGATCTCCCTTTTCATCATGTCCCCAGAAGTGTTGCCCGCCCTCCTGAGGATGACGTTGTTGAGCGGCACGATGGTGAGCATGAGTATGAAGAAGACGATCATGATGAGGAGGATGAGGATGATTACAATGATACTGATGAGGATCATGATGCTATGGTGGTGGTGATGCGGATAATGGTGATGATGGCAATGACGATGTTGATGATGATAGTGATGATGATGACGATACTGCTGAGGATGATTATGGTGATGATGGTGGTGATGATGGGTATGCTGGATATCATGATGACGATGATGGCGACGACGATGATGATGATGCTGATGTTGAGAACGATGATGCTGATTAAGATGACAGTGCTGATGATGCGGACAATGCTGATGCTGATGATGCTAATTCGCCGGCCCCCTTGTGGGGCCACCAGGCTGCGAGGAGCGGGATTCGCAGTTTCCTGTACCAGTTGTAGCTTGTAGTTTCCAGTGTTACAGTTCTGCTTATTGCTGGTTACTGTAACTACTTGATTGACCGCGCGAGGGGGGGGGAGGCCCAAACCAAATTTTTAGCACCCCCTGGGCGCGTTGTCTGAATTGCTGGGGGGGCTCGAAATCGACACCCCTCACGCAGATCCGCGGGGTCAGGGTCCAAAAACACACGGGATTTACCACATTTCTGAAATTCGGTGCCACCCCTCACGCAGATCCGCGGGGTCAGGGTCCAAAAACAAAGGGATTTGCGACATTTCTGAAATTCGGTGCCACCCCTCACGCAGATCCGCGGGGTCAGGGTCCAAAAACACAGGGGATTTGCCACATTTCTGAAATTCGGTGCCACCCCTCACGCAGATCCGCGGGGTCAGGGTCCAAAAACACAGGGGATTTGCCACATTTCTGAAATTCGGTGCCACCCCTCACGCAGATCCGCGGGGTCAGGGTCCAAAAACACAGGGGATTTGCCACATTTCTGAAATTCGGTGCCACCCCTCACGCAGATCCGCGGGGTCAGGGTCCAAAAACACATGGATTTGCCACATTCCTGAAATTCGGCGCCACCCCTTACGCAGATCCGCGGGGTCAGGGTCCAAAAACACAAGGGATTTGCCACATTTCTGAAATTCGGTGCCACCCCTCACGCAGATCCGCGGGGTCAGGGTCCAAAAACACATGGGATTTGCCACATTTCTGAAATTCGGTGCCACCCCTCACGCAGATCCGCGGGGTCAGGGTCCAAAAACACAGGGGATTTGCCACATTTCTGAAATTCGGTGCCACCCTTCACGCACATCCATCGCAAGGCGTGGTAACCCAAACTGCGAGAACTCCCTCGGCCCTTTAATCGCAAGGTGTGGTAACCAAGCCCGTAAACCATACACGTCTTACCAATCGCCAGGTGTGGTAACCCCTCTTGTGATCAGTTGGTTTTGCTGATTGCGAATCGGCTTCGCATGAAGTTTCGATACTGCTTCACGACAGCGCCAAGACCTCATGACTTAGCTCTTCCATGGCCCATTCTCCGAGAGAGGGGGGGCCGGCGGCAAGGGGCGAAGCCCTTACGACGGATGTTTAACGATGATGAAGATAATGATGATGATCATGCTGCTGATGATGGTGAAGGAGGGAAGGGGGGAAGATGCGGAGGAGGAGTGAGAAGAGAGGGAAGGCAGGGGAGGAATGGAGGAGAGGAGGAGGAGGAAAGGAGGGTGGAGAAGGGAGGAGGAGGAGGAGGAGTAGAAGGAGAAGGAGGAGGGGGAAAGCTGAGGAGGGAGGAGGGTGAGGAGGACGAGGGAGGAAGGATGATGAGGGGGAGGAGGAGGAGGTGGAGGGAGACGGGGGTGGAAGGACCACCAGCGCGAAGAGCAGCAGGGAGGAGGAGGAGGAGGAGGAGGAGGAGGAGGAGGAGGAGAAGGAGGAGGACTCTTTTGACCCTTTGTGCTATGCCAGACGGGCTGGACTAAACCCCGACGACGAGACGCCTCCTCGATACCGGGCGCACCAGCCCCCGGCTCGACACGGCGCCCCGTCGATACAGGTTTCGCCACGTCCACCCGACTGGCTCTCGTCCGTCTGGCGGCCGTCACGCCGCCTGGCCGCAGGCGCGCCGCCTCGCTCGCACGTGGGCCGCCGACGCGGCGGGTCCGCCTCCCCGCGGAAAGCGCCCGAGTGCAGGCATTCGGGCACCGACGACCTGGAGCCTACCATGCTCACCAGGTGCACCGGCACCTTCACGAACAGGCACTGCTCCCCACAGTACGCGGATCAAGGCGGCGCAAGGTGGCCAAATCCAAGCGCGCCAGCAGCCACTGTCGCATCGCGCCCAATGATCAGGGGGACCCCGGTGAGCCCGCACCAAAGGTCACTCCGGCGAAGGGTCCCTCTAACGTGTAGTCGAGATACGGAGCGCGCGCGCCCGATTCGAATTCCGCCGATCCGGCGTGTGAGTTTCAAGGAGTCTCAGCTACAGCCTCGAGGCTGAGCCTCAGCCTCTGGGGAGGTTGCCGGGGTGGCTCTGCCGGGGAAGGGGGGGGGGGACGAGTTTTCAGGCGGTCGCGGGGGGCTGCTTTTACAGAAGGCTCTAATCTCGAGGATGCGCTGAAAGGGTGGCCGCGGCCGCAAAAGTCTCTGAGGACGGTCTAAGGAAGTCCCGAGACCCCGAAAGATCGCCCGAACACGCCCAAGATGGCCCCAAGACGGCCCAAGAGCCTTCCAAGACGTCTGAAGAGGCCTCCAAGAGGCCTCCCACGAGGGCCCCCAGAGGCAAAAATCATTGATTTCCATTTGTTTGTTCCAATGTTTTTGGGGTCGTCGCTTTTTTCGGCTTTCCGACGCTCCAAGACGGCCCAAGAAGCCCCCAAGACCGCTCGAAGACGGCCCAGGAGGCCCCAAAACAGCCCCAAGACGGCCCAAGAGGGCGCCAAGGCGGCCCAAGAGCCGCCCAAGACGGCCCAAGAGGCCCCCAAGACGGCCCCAAGAGGACCGAAAAGAGGGTCGAAAAGCGGAAAAAATCTAGCTTTCCAGCCCACGAGGCCCCCAGGAGGCCCCAAGACCCCCCAAGAGGGCCCCCTAAAAGCCCCCAAGAAGCCCCCACGACGCCCTGACAGGCTCCTAAGATGGCTCAAGAAACGCCCCAAGAGGGCGTCCTTGCGCCGATAGGCTCGCCTCCACCGCTCGCACCACATCGTCCAAGCCACATGTTTCGTAACAAGACTCCGTGCAAGACGTATCGTGAGTTTCCAAAGTGATCGGCATCCTGTCTGGAATTTTCATGTCATTATTATTTCCCGTCCCCACAGTCATTGTGTGTGTGTGTGTGCGTTTGAGTGTGCGCCCATAATGTCTGCGTCTGGAGAATAACACCGAGCGACCCGGATCGGCGGCACTGGCCGAAGGCCACTACAATAAGGGTCTTCATCGCCAGCCCCTGCTTCATGACCCGCGCGCGCTCCCAGCGGCGCATCGGGACATTCATCGGCAGTCCGCGCCATTCTGCAAGCATCAGCTGGATCTCACGCCCACCTTGCCGCAACTCCAGCACGCGCTTCACGATGATCTGTGCCTCATCCTTGTCGTGCGTGGCCTCCCTTTCCCTTGTCGACCTGCGCGTCGACGCCATTTCGAAGCCGTCGGGCCCTGGGAACGCGTGCGCCGCGACCCTGTGCCCAAACCCAGAAGTGGAGTCGGCCCCAGCTATGGGGTCAATGGGCCCACCCGTGGGATGCTGCAGGGAGAGCTCGGGCGTGGACTCATGCATGGGCCCCTACACGTCGTACGAGCCCTCCTCCGCTTTGTCCTCGACGAGGCCCTGCGTCTCCAGCACGCAGTCGCCGTAGATGTGGAAGCGCTGCGCCCCCTCCTGAATGCTCTGGCTCTCGATCTGGAGGTCCAGGGGCTCCCCCACCATCAGGGACACTGCATCGGTGTGGTCCGCCCAGCGCTCGGTGATGCCACCGCTCACATCGGCCTCGGTGCCCCGCCAGGTTGGGCTCGGCCATGGACTCCGTCGCGTTGTCCGAATCCGCCTCGAACTCGGCAGAGTCCTGCGAGACGAGCCCGTCCACGAGCCCTGCCAAGTTGGCCTCAGCCGTGGCGTCCTTCGCGGACTCCTGCATGAACCCCTCTATGTAGACCGGGGAAAAGCGGGACCGCGGGCAAGTTATTCACTGAAACGGCCTCCTCCACGAACCCGCCTTCCTCCACGACAGACTCGGCCTTCGCTGCAGGTCGGAATCGCGGCACCACACGTCCAGTTCGTCGCCCGCGTGCAGCATCCCCCCGAAGAACTCGGCAATGATCTCCTCGTGACCCTCCCCTCGAAGATCGCCCGTTACGGCGCACGGGGAGCCGAGGTCCTCAGCGCCGCCGTCACCGACGAACAAGTCTTTCACGACCAACGGGGGCACGGCCGCCTCCGTGCACGTCGGGTCGGCCGTGCCCTCCACCACCTCGGCCTGCGTGATCGCAGACTCCGCATGCGCGACTATGGGAAACTCTGGCAACGTCACCTGCCGGGCCTCGGCTGCCACTCCGCCGACGCCCAGGCGCTCGCAGCGCAGGAGCGCCTCGGCCAGCCCGTGGCCCGCACGCCGATGTGTTCAACCCGATCTTGCGCGGCGCTCCGCGTCCTGAAGCCGCAGGCCCAGCCCTGGCCGGGCACATTAAGCGTCGGGACCTGCGCCAAGGGGCAAAAGCTGGCAAAGGTACCAGAGCCCTTGGGCCCAGGTGGCGTGGGAGGAGGGGGAGAGGAGGAGGAGGAGGAGGAGGAGGAGGAGGAGGAGGAGGAGGAGGGGGAGGAGGAGGAGGAGGAGGAGGAGGAGGATTTTTTCAACATCCACATCCAAGACTGCCACCAGCGAGACTGGACTGTAGAGATTTAAATCGCAATTTAAATCCGCCTCACTCGGTGAGGTCTTGAATACCTTCGGGGTCGACCCTCAGACTCGAACTGTAGCTGGGGTAAAGACCTCGAAGCAACCTGCGCCAAAGACACTTCTTTTGTGTCGACATCTTGCGGTCACACCTCCCAAGGAGGTTGGACTTCTTTAGAGACCCAGGACCGACAAAAGAGGCGCAGTGAGTACATATGTGCAACAATTCTCCGTTGTCACACGGCAGGCCGACTACGAAATGGCCATTCCTCTCCATCTCCCCAAAATCCCAGTCCCCACGTTTGCCAGAGCATCCTCTGGGCGGGGGGCGGAGCTGAGACCGAGAGGCCTTGAGACATATATTGCAACGCCAGCGGCCAGCCACAAATTCCCAAACGTGCAAAGGGCGGGCCGAGTGCCCGTCTCGGGCCCGCCCCACAGGGGCTTGAAACAACACATCTTTCAAATCGAGCCTCGGCCACTTGAACAGGAGAGCCGCGGCCAGTCTGCACACAGTTTTGGCCACGAGCAGCGTATTGTCGAGGGCCTGGGACTGCTCGGCGGTGGGCTCGTCATGCAGACGCAACCCAGCTTTCGCTGCCTGATCAGCCTGGAAATTCCCTCTACGAAGCTGCATCTCTCCCTCGGGCACATTCTCTTCTTCGAGGGACAAGTGGGCCTTGACTTTGTTCACCGATTTAATGTGGTGTGACACTCTCTGACTGTGCAACAAAAGCCCCGCATAGGGCCTCTGGTAGTGTTGGAGGCCTGGAAATATGTGCACCACTACCAAGACAGGGGGGTGGTTGGCTTACAGTGAACGTTTTGGCACAGTCCCCGTGTACTATACACAGTCCACTTCTAACTACTTGGCTGGGGAACAGCAAAAAAAAAAAAAAAAAAAAAAAAAAAAAAAAAAAAAAAAAACAAAAAAAGAAAAAAAAAAACAAAAAAGAAACAAAAAAAAAAAAAAAAACAAACAAAAAAAAAAAAAAAAAAAAAAAAAAAAAAAAAAAAAAAAAAAAAAAAAAAAAAAAAAGAAAAAAAAAAAAAAAAAAAAAAAAAAAAAAAAAAGAAAAAAAAAAAAAAAAAAAAAAAAAATAAAAAAAAAACAAAAAAAAGGCGGCAACTCCCCAGCCTGAGAGGTTTGGGGGGGAGCCCCGCTAAACCGTGCCGAAAAAACCCCCCCCTTCCCCCCACCCTTTTCCTCCCCCTTCTCCTAGGAACCTGAAAGCCCGATCGTAAATCGCAAGACCCCAGGCCGCCCTGTTAAGCTCTGGCACGATACACCTGGTGCAGCTGCCGTCCAAGAACAGTTCCCCCCTCACCATGCCGTCCTCCTCCGTGACATCCTCCTCCCATTGCCACACGGTCTTACACTCCTTGTCTGGCCTCGGCCAATAGTCCCCTGGGTGAGGAAAGATACCGCGGGTAAGTAGGAGTAGGTCTTGGGGGTTTTCACTGTCCATGTCGTCCACTAGCTTCTGGCACTCGTCTGAAACAATCTCTGCACGCTCTTCGGCACATGCCTCGCAACGCCACAATCTGTGGAGCAGCGTGTCTGGCCCTTGACCGCACAGAGGACACTCCACCGACTCCAACTGATAACCGAGGCAACGCGCACGAACTCGGGTCCAACTGGCGTCGCATCCTATCAGACGGATCGCCGCCTTGCCAGCAGGTGAGAACTTGCTAGAGTGCAGGGACCTCTTGAGCACATCGAAGCACAAGCGAGGGACCTCCAGGACCGATTTTTGAGCAGCAACTCGCTCCAAACTCCGAAGGACAGCTTGACGCAACAATATCTTCAGAAGCCCAGGACTAACCTCCGTCAAAATTAACTTCTCCCCGAAATCGTTCTCCCAGGAGACCCAGTCAATCATCTTCCACTGGATCCTCTTAAGACACACGTACAACGCGGAGAAAGGCCCCGTGACATCCCTCCACGTCGCTGGCGGGGGCTTGGCGAAGAAGATACTCCACGCCTCGCGCAGCTCCGTGAAACTGAAACACCAGCGGTATGCACCTGAGTGGGCACACCACAGCTCCTTCGAGTACCTGACAAGGGGCGCCACCGCCGCGAGCCACGTAGGCTCATCTTCTAAGATAAGCAGGCTTGTGAGCGATCTACCTTTACAGCTAGGCCCCATCACGGAGCCGGCCTGCTGCCGAATACGGTGGAGCTCCCCATCCGAAATCCCGTGGACTTCCGACCCATACAGCACCCCAGGGAGCGGACCAGAGACCCAGATTCTCTTGGCGTGGGAGGTGATCTGTTTTTTCATCATCCTCACCTTCCGTGACTTGGCCTTCAAGTTGGCCATGCGGATCTTGAACTTGGACTCGCGGAGGGCCCGTCGGATGTAGGCCTTCCTTCGAGACCTGCCAGCCGTGAAATCTATGCCTAAGTCCACAATGCTGTCGGCCAGCGGGCCCGTGCGGTCGCCTAGGAAAATCTGCAGCTCCCTGGCGACGGCCCCGTCCGAGCAAACGAGGTTGCCTTGGCCCGCCTTGGACAAAGAAATGGAGCAGCCGCACTCGTGGACCAGAGCCTGCTCCAACTGCCGAGAACCTTCTTTTATACCCCAAGAAACATCCAGGGCCGAACCCGTGGAGTCCAGACCCGAGTCGTCGATAAACTGAGCCAGGAAAACTCCCCGAGGAAGGTTCAGATTGCTCAAAGGACCCAGGAGATAAACCCGAACCAGGGAAGTGGCCATAGAGCAACCAGCCACCACTCCACGACGCGCGAAAAAAGGCCCAGCGACCGCCGAGGCCATGCTCACAAACCTCCCGTACCTGTAGGCAGAGACGCACAACTGGGTGATGGCCGTGGGGAAACCGAACTTACGAGCCTCAGCCACAAGTCTTTCGTGAGAAAAGTTTTCATAAAACTTAGTCATATCCCACAAAAGCATAGCCGAGACTTCCCCTTTCCTGGTGCTGAGCTCGGCTCGGGCCGCTTGCCGCCACACCGTGTCGGCCGCGCAAGCGAAAGAACTGCCAGCAAAGAATATCCTAGCATTCCTCGCTTCCCACTCCGCCGCCAGCTCCCTTCTGCATTTCCCCCAAAGTCTGTAAAGGGAAACAAACAACCCAATGGGCCGATATCCCCCCGACGCTTTAGAGAGAAGCACCACCTGAATAATCTGGAGCTGGCGCGGCAGGCTGGAGAGCGATTCGAAGATCGCAAACAGGAGGCTCACCACCGCTTGCGCCGAGTCCGACAGCCACGAGTAGTGCCTCATGTGAAACCCATCCACCGCCTGTGCCGTGGTGGCCTTGAAAGCGGCAGATGTCGACCTAATCTGGTCGATCGAAACCATGGGGAGGGGCTGACATACCCCTTCAAACAGACAGTCGGGCGCCTCAGAGCCCGCGTGCCACAGCTCGGCCCAGCCAGAGGCCTCGCTCTTGAGCAAACTTAAAGGGTCCGAAAGCACCAAACCCCCGGCCGATAAGGTCGTGGTAGCTTTCCAACCATGGGCCTCCTTGGAGGCCAGGTGGGCATTCTTTCCCCCCTCTTTGATTTTTGTGAGCAGCCAGTTTTTCCACCCCATCTCGCCGTCAAGACGAGCTTCTCCTTGAAGCTTGGTCACATACTGCTGCACTAAAACCAAAGCATCTTGAGCAGCCTCCAGCCACTCGGACTTGCCCAACTGCTGGCGCTCCCCGCTGGTGATCTTGCCGACGGGGACGGCTCGAGCTAAGGACTGAATCGTGCTGAGATACTGGTCCCACTCAACGCAGCCGACGATAAGCACGAAGGACGGGGGCTTCAACAGGGACTCCCTGGTCTTCGAGGCCTCCAGAGCTCCTTCCCTAAACTCGATGATCAGGTCCTGGAACCTGTGATACACCCACTTTCCCGCGAACAACTTGGGGTGCCTGAACGGGGGGGCCTTGTCCTTGATGATGGGAACCCAATGCAGTTGCGGTGACTTACTACGGGCACCATAGTAGGGCAGCGTGATCTGGGCCAAGTCGCAAAGCTCCCTCTCGGCCAAATCCGCCCAACGCCCATAGACCCAATCAAGCCTCTCCTGAGCCTCCGAGATCTGGCCCGAGAGCGCCGTACCTAAACACCCCTCAGCAGCGTCCTGCACCTCGCCCCAGTCTGGCGGTGAGCGGCCGACCCCAATCGGCCTCTCTCTGGGAATGGGCGGTGGCTTACGGAACGTGAGCGCGCACAGCTGAGCAAGCCGAGGAAAAAGTTGCAGATGGACGGGCTTGTGCGGTGTCAGCTGCGCCACCTGCACTATGCTCGTCGACTGAATGCCCTTCGCAATGCCCCCAGTGCACACAAAATAATCCAGGAAGTTCAGACCTCCCAACGATCTGCAGGTCCCAGAGCCAGCAGGTTTGATCAGAGACCCCTCCAACTTCTCAGGGAAACCCGACTCAAGAAGGGCTTCAGGAGACATGTTCCAGTCGCCTCCAAGAATGGCCTGGTGCCCCGACATCTTCACAGTAGCCCCCGCGGTACTGAGTAGGTCGAGGTTCCTGCTTGACAAACCTTCACTATCGTGTAAGTACGCCGACAGGACCAAAAACGGCACATCCCCAGGAAGATAAACCAAGGCGTTGATGAGACGGCCAGCCGAAAGCGAGGAGCCCCACAGAGGCTCATGCAGCCCCAGGAACTCCCGCGCCAGGATGCCGACTCCCCCAGACGAGCCCTCACCTTGACCAGCAATAGCAGGGGTAAGTATCGCCTTCCATCCATGACGGCTGCACCATGACGTTGCCTCCCTCAGTGCAGTGGGCTTGACGATGTGGTGCTCTTGCAGACAAATAATGTGCGCCGTCGTGTTACTGAGCCACTCTTTGAACGAGTTCCAGCAAGTGGCATTACAGCTCTCCACGATGAGACCGAAACCAGAGGGACAGGGCGGCTCTGGGGGGGCCTGCAGAAAGTCGAAAGAGCTAGCGGCTCCGATGAGACTGGGGACCCCTGGGTGACTGGCAGCACAGGCAGCACTGAACTCACACAGAAGCGGAGGGGGGAGCCTGCCTCCAGCAGGCTCCTCAATAGACGAACCGCAGGCCATCGACGGAGGCGCTACCGAAGCCGCCGAAGACGACCCCGATGTCCCACACGTCGTAGTCGCACTCGAAGTGAACGAGCACCCAGGCGCAGCACTCGACCGAGTAACCGAACGACCTCTCTTCGCTCCCCGCCTCGAGCCTTGAAAGTCGTCTGCCTGATGAACCCGCGCACCCGTCGGCACCGATGTCGACCCAATACAACCTGCGGGTGTCGCCGCTGGGGTAGCGCCCTCGCCCTGCCCAGAAGGCGCATGGCTTACGCCAAGAGCTTTAACGTCCCCGACCGACTGGGAGCAGGGGAACGTGGCACCCCCCATTGGCGAACCCCCCGCAGGCGCGCCCTCGGCGCGGGCCGCTCCCCCCCCATTAACCCCCTTGGGGGGACCTCTGGCCACAGGTAAGGCTGCCAGGGGCGGAGGGGGGGCCCGAGAAGTGCGCGGCGTCGATGCCGAGCAAAAAGAGGAACCACGTCTGGCCTCCGCCACAGAAGCCGAACGCGTCGTAGACCCAGACTGGAGGCCAGTCTTCGCAATATCGCAGTAGGTGAAACGCACACGACATCCCCTGGTAGTTCTGGACGAACTGCCGCCGTGTCTCAGTATACTTCTCGTATCGCTACCCACAATGCTTGGTAGCCTCTGCCTTGCCGTTGCATCCACTCGCCACCTCGGTCGCCGCTGCCACGGCTGCCCGAGCGGTGGCCTTGAGCTTCTCCGAGTCACCCTCAGCGCGTGCAGGCCCTGCAGGCTCAGCGACTTCAGGCAGTTCAGGAGGTGCCACAGGAGCCTGCGCCCCCGCGATGCCGTCCCCGTCGCTGTCTCCCGCGTCTCCCTCTGCAGTGCGCCGCTTCTTGGCCGCGAGCCGCTCCTGCATGACCTTGTGCTCGGCCTGCAGCGCCTGACCCTTCTGGCGCACCTCTCCGAAGAACGAGCCCGCCATCTGCTTGAACGATTCCAACATCTGCTTCTTCCTGGACTTTGCCTCCTCCAAGGCCGCGGGGCCGAGCTCCTCGAACTCTGTGTAGCCGAAGAGCCCGTCGTCCTCCAGGTCGATGTCGTCCAGCTCCCCGTCCATGAGTTTTGCCAGCGAGAGCTTGATTGGTTCCACTTTCGCAGGGGCCTGTCCGCTGACCCCCGCAGCCACTTCTGCCACAGCGACCCTGTACTCGTTCTCGGCCGAGTCCAGCTCCGACACCAGCTCGGAGACCAGAGCCTTCTGCGTCTCCACCTGCTCCAGCAGGTTTGCCAGCACCGCGTTCTCAGCCTCGAGCTTCCCCTTCGTCTTGCGCAGCCGAGCGTGCGCCTTGCTTGGACTGGAGTGCGCCGGGCTTTTTTTGTCCCTCCGAAAATAAAAGCCCTTGCGGCCTGCTCCAGCAAATCAATCAACACACCAAACGAACGCAAGCAACATCAAAGAAACACCAGAAGACACCAAGGGCAGCAAGCAGCACAAAAGAAAGCAAACACACAATGAAACAACAAAAGACAGCAATAAACACAAAAAAAGGAGAACAACACACACACTAAAACAGCACCAAGCACCCCAAAATATGCAACACGGTAAGCAAAGCAGCAGGCCCAAAACAGAAAAAACCACGCAAACAACAAACAAACAAAACAAGGAAAAACAGGCAGCAAAGCAAAGCAAGCACACAAAGCAAGACAATAAAAACAACAACAAGCAACTAAAACAAACAACCGCAAAAGAAAAAGCAAAAAACAAGCATCCAACAAGGTAAGCTGCTTGTACTTCGCCGCCGTCGCTTTGTCACCTGATCTCTCCGCCATGGTGACCATCGAACGCAACTCGTCCCTGGAAAGGGCCGTGGGCGCCTCAGGCTGAGACTTGATGCGGATGGCTTCTCGGTACTTCTCGGCCATCTGCTTGTCCCCCTTCTGCTCAGCGAACACCACGAGGGCCTGCATGGCATCCACTCCGAGGTCTGGGACGTGCGATCCAGCAGCACCACCAGTCCTGCCAGCACCCCCACGAGGCGTATCACGCGCCCACGGTGGCTTGGACTCGCCCCCGTTGCGCTCCTTGCCGCAATGCTTGCACCAACGCCAATGGGCCTGGTTCTTGGCACAACGACAGTCGGCCTGCGAGCAACGCCAGAACTCGCCTCCCTCCGACCGAGGTCTCGATGGCGCGCGGGACGATGGCCTTGAGCTCCTGCCGCCCTTGCCACTGTCGCCAGCACCCATGGCCACGAGATGACCGTCTCCGTGGTGGTGCCGTAGTACGCGCCTCGCGCGCTCGAGCGCCAGGAGGCTGCGCGCGCTGGCGCGCCGCCTCCGCAGCCGCCTGTGCCAGGCGGGCGAGGGCGGCCTATGGCGGCGCCCTTCGCGCTCCGTGGTGACGCCCTCCGCCCCTGGGGCAGACGGCTGGGGGCTCAGGCAAAACGGGCCCCCTCTGGCCCGCAGGTCTGAGCCGACCTGGAGGAGGAGGAGGAGGAGGAGGAGGAGGAGGAGGAGGAGGAGGAGGAGGAGGAGGAGGATTAACTACGAGTGACGAAGGAGGATGAGGAGGAGGAGGAGATAGTGAGGAGGATAGTGAGGGAGGAGGAGAAGCGCGGCGGAGCGCAATTGATCTGGCACCTGGTCCTCCGCCGCCAGCGCAGCGGCCACTGCCGCCTCCGCTTCCTGCGCGGTGTGCGCGCGTTCCGCCGTCTTGATCAGAGCGCTTTTGAGATGTGTCTGTGCATGCACGTGTGTGTGTGTGCCCTTTTTCTACACGCATATGGCGGGTTCAAAGGACCCTGCACCAACAACCTTAACATCTCTTGAGAGGTCTACTTTTACTTCTGCCAGCCTTGCGCCATCGGAGGCGGCCTCGTTTTACTCCCGGCGCCTTCCGCTGAGGAAGACACGGCCACTCCTTCGATCCTCGAAGACGAGGCCATGTCTCGAGTGCCTCATATAGGCATCGACAGCCACATGCCGAGAGGAGTTTCTGCCAAGAGAGACTTCCAACACCGCAGCTTTGAGCCACGCGTGGCCGCTGACTGCGCGACAGGCCTCGTCTCCAGCATGGTGGACGCCAAGGCCGCGAGCCTCGGGCTTGGCAGCGTGCCGTGTGGGCCAAGAGCCCACAGGCTGGGATAGCCTGCAAGCGAGGTCCTGAAGCTGTCGACCGCGATGCCTGGCGGTGCTGGTGTGCGTGCACGCCCCGCGTTCCGAGCTCGGGGCAGCCTTGAAGAGCGTGCCCTGGCGACGACGCCGACTGTAGCGCTGCCGCCGGCTCTGACGATGGCGCCTCGCGCAGCCTCTCATTGCGGCGGCCTCGGCTGCGGTACCCGCCGCAGCACCAGTGACCTCGGGCCCCCTGCGGCTGGCAGGTGTCGCGCTGGGATCGGCAGGTCTGGGTCGCTGCAGAGGTGGGCGTGCTGACGTGGGTCGCCTGCCTTCGTCGGCAGCAGAGGTCGTCGGGAGGATCGGCGCGAAGAGCGCAGAGGCTTGCAGCTGCTCCGCCGCCGCCGTTCCTCAGCCACGAGCTCTGCGGGCAATTGACCTTCCGCGCGTCTAGCACTCGGTGCGTCCCGCCGCTGGCGGGCCCGCGTGCTCCGTCGACGTCGTGGTGACTCCAGCCGTGGCGAGCAGCGCGCTCTCAATCTACGTACCTACCACAACTGCGGCCTGCGCCATCGCCAGGAGGCACTCCCGAGAGCGTCAAGAAGGGCGCCCAGAGCCGTGAGGGCTATGAATTCGACTGCGCGCGCCGCCGACGGCGCCTGGTGCAAATACCGTGAGCACCGAAGACGTCGTCGGCTGCTGCGCCGACGGCGCCATCGACTGCGGCTCCAACGGCGACGTCGATTGTGGCACCAACGACGGCGTCGTTTGCAGCAGCGACACCGAGGCGCCCATTGCATCACCAACGGTGGCATCGGGAGCGGCACCGAAAATGACACCTGCAGCAGCCTTGGCGGCGGCATGCATGGGCCGACCTCATTTGCAGCGGCGGCGCCTGCTGCGGCATTGACGACAACTTCGCCTGCAGCGACGCCGCCGGCGCTGGCTATAGCACCCACAGGGGCATTCACCGTAGCACCGATGACCCCTCACCGTGCCATGGACAAGTGCGTTGGCTGGCGGTGTCGCGGGGTCTCCTCGTCCTCGACCGCGGGATCGTAATCGGCCCCGCGTTGGTGGGCAACAGGTGGTGTTCTGCGAAGCGACCTGCGCCGTGGTCAAAGGACAGTCCGAGGACGTCATGAAGGGCGTCCGGGGCTACTTTGACGAGGCCCTCATGGCCAACGGCTACGTGATGTGGCACACACCCCGACGCCTTCCACTCCAGGGATAGGTGTCGCGACCGACCAGGCGCTCGTGAAGCTGGCTACCTTGAGGGGCAACGATAGGGGGGGACTGGCATAGGGGGGGACACATCGACTTGGAATCGGCGATGCATCGCCGAGAGCTCGGCGATAGGGCCCCGATGATGAATCCGCACGTTCCTTGGCAGGTTGGGGCATCGTGCCCCTATCGGCGATCGATGGGCGATTGGGGGTCGATGCATACCACCCTATGCCTATCCCCCCCCTATCGTTGCCCCTGATACCTGGCTCGACGACGGGTTACCTGCACGTGCCGAGTCAGGAACCTCATGATCGTGAGCAGCTCGTGCTACGTTTTCTTCGCGGTCGACGGAGTGAGGTACGCAGCACACCGCAGTTGCGGACAAGCGTGCGGGGGCGGGCGCAGGGTGGGTCGCGGGTGGGTGGTGGGGTGGGTCGCGGGGTGGGTCGCGGGTGGGTCACGGGTGCGTCGCGGACCCGAGGCCACGCTCCTTAGTAAATTACGACAAATTGCTCTGCGCCCCGCACGCGCCCGGGAAGGCGCGCGCAGGGCGCAGAGCAATTTGTTCTGCGCCCCGCGCGTGCCTGGGAAGGCGCGCGCGCAGGATGGTAGATGGGGCTCCAGGGGGAGGGGCGGGGGCGCGCTGTCCCTGCGCGCGTGGCTGAAGTGAGGCTCCGCGCAGCGAAGTGTTGTTGTTGGTGCTGTTGCTGGTGTTGCTGTTGTTGTTGCTGTTGTTGTTGGTGTTGGTGTTGGTGTTGTTGTTGCTGCTGATGTTATTGTTGGTGAATTCTCTCTTCTGAAGAATAATCATTGTTGATCCCCCCTCAAATAACAGATGTGCTTTGTCAATTGAAATGCCCCTCCTGGGGCTCGCAACCGGCTTTTCATCCGGGAACGTCTTCCTCCTCAAACTGCGTTGTTGCCCCCCCCGGCTACAACAATAACGGCTCCCGCCTGATACTTCCTCGCAAATGTATTGAAGAATCGTGCTCGCGCTCTCGCGTGGGACCTCCTCGCAATCTATTCCGGCGATGCGCTCTCGGCGCTCAGGATCACGCTCTCGCTATGGGCTTCCTCACGATTTGCATGGGAATCGCGCTATCGCTCGACATGTCCTCGCGGTTCATGTAGGACCCACGCTTCAGCAACCCGCCTGCTCGACACGTCTGGGCCCGCCTTCCCGACCTGCCCGCAGTGGGTCTGCCCACCCGATCTACCCGTCTGGTTCTACCACTTGTTTTCTGCTCCCTCCTGCTAATTTCTCTCGTGCTCCATTCTTCTCCCTCCCCCTTCCACCCGTCCTGTCTTCCCCTGTGTTAGGGGCTGCGCTAAATGCACGTGTCAGGCAAGGAAGATATACCCCTAAGGGAGTACGATCGAAGACGACGAGGGCGGGTACCGAGGGTTTGGGATATACGTATTGATTGGCATGTGAGCAGATAGGAACGAACAATATTAAAATGATTGTTGCTGTTGTTGTTGCTGCTGTTGTTGATGTTGTGTTTGGTTGTCCGTTTGTTTGTCTGGTTGTTGGTTTGTTTGTTGTTTGTTGTTCGCGTGCAGGGTACGTGCGAAGGCGAACGTCCTTCACACGCATCGCGCCTGAAGCCCTCGAGATTGCATCGGTGCAGTCTGGCCGAGGCCCCAGGTTTGCCAGGCGTGCGGGCACCAAGGGGGTGCTTCAGGGATGCGAAGGAACCCTGTGTGGCTTCGGAGAAGGCTCAGACACCTTCGTAGTAGGCTTAGGTCGGGCACGTCCCCCTACAGAGGGATTTTCGGCGAAAAACAAAAAAACTCGAACAATACACAAAAAAATTGAAAAATCGTCCCCAGACGATTTGTTGGGTACTATTTTTGAATACTCCTCCTGTAGAAGGACAGGCCCGACGTCACAGTTAGGCCGGAGGCCCTCTGAGCCTTCCGAGGAGGCCCCTCCCGCCTTCCCCCCCTGGGCGCGCCGCCGATCGACGCCCCGCCGCTCGACGCATGCTCGGCACAGGCCTGCCCACGACGTTGCCGCCCCTGCCCTGTCCACCCCCGAGTTCGGTCGGCTCGCCCTGCACTCGCCATCGCTCGGACGTCCATTGTTTGTGCTTTTTTCGGCTTCGTGCGTGGCTTCTTCGCCAAATGATCAAGGACGCTCCTCGATGGTCCTCGCCGAGGAAAACACGCACACGTCCGAGTGATGCCAAGTGCACGCCCTGCGCGCTCTGCGCTCCGAGAGCCCTCGGCTTTGCCTCCGACCTCTCCGCCCTCCGTGCGAGCCGTGCCCGCTGTGCGCGCTCATTGTTGGAGAAGCTCACCGTGCGCACTCCCTGCGCCCTTCTGCGCCGTCTCGGCACTCTCTCTCTCTCTCTCTCTGCGCACGCCTGCGCTTCCTGCGTGTGGTCTATGCTGTCCGCTCTCCGCGCCCAGTCCCGACAACGCATGCTCTCCACATCCTCCACGCCGTGTGCGCCCTCCACACACCCTGCACCCTCTACAACTTTTTGACTCTGTGCGCTCGCCGCACTCTCTGCAATTTCCGAGAACCTGGGAACCCGACACCAAGAATCGGGGAACCCGGAACCCCATCACCCACCCAAATCGGCGGGAACTTCCAACAAGACCCGGGGCCCTGCGAATCTGGCCCGCCGACGATACCGGCGATTATTCTCGCCAAATCCTGTAAACTACCGCGGGGACCCCTGGATTGTGTGCAAACACTAATGGGAGAACCATCATTCGTTGGGAGTTGTTTCCCTTCCTCCCCCTCCTCCCCTCCTGGACGCGGTATTGTCTAGTAATCGGGTGCTGGAGTGGGGGATCAAATAATGCAAAGCGTGCAAAAAGGTGTCGTCGAATAGCTGCTGGTGTGCTTGAGACTGGGCCTGTGCAGTGCACGGTGGAATGTAGGAGGCGTGGCCAAAAGCAACACACGAACTTGTGAAGACATCTGGACAGGGTGCCACACAGTGGCGGGCGGTATGCTGGAGGCAGAGTCTCCTCCTCCTCCTCCTCCTCCTCCTCCTCCTCCTCCTCTGACGGGGCCCACCAGGGGCACACGATTCCCAATACCTCTCCACGTGTTCTGGACTGTCGTCTTCCCCCACTTCCCAGGCCTCCCTTCTTTCCCCGGGAAGCGATGACTCGTTGGTGCCTGCGTGCTCTTCCCCCTCCTCCCTGGCGGGGATCAGGGCTCTGCACAGACAGCCCACCGAGGCCCCCCCGCGCCTGGCTTCCAAAGGCCCCTCGGGGCACGCAGCGCCCCCGGGGAGTTGCTGAGACCCCCCTGGACTACCCGGGAGCCCGCTGAGGCCGGCTGGGACCACGGCCGGGACCTCCTGGAGAGCGTGTCGCCACGGTGCCCCTGGCGGCATGCTGTGCCTTGGGATCGGATTCGGCGGCGAGCGCCTTCTCGGAAGGCGCGGCCGTCCCCAGGCCTTCTGAGAAGTTCTCTGAGCCTTCCCCGAAGGCACAGAAACTTCTCCGAAGGCCAGAGGGCTTCTGAGAAGTCCCGCCGCCTTCGGAGAAGGCCTTCTCTTTCTCACTTCCCCGCATCGCTCGCCGCTGACGGATAGCGTGTGGCTCCGCGGGAAAGCTCGGCACGTGGACGCCTGGGGACCGCGAGGTGGGCAGCGTGTCGCGCCGAAGCGTGGTGGGCCAGAACCGGTGGAGCGACACGCTCTCCCACAGCTCCCGACCGCACCCCAGGGGGCGGCCTGTGCGCGGCCTCAGCCCCGATACGGTGAGGGCATTGGATGAGGAAGCACCGGGTAAGGGATCCAGAGTCTGAAAGACGGAGGAACTCCGACTGTGGACTGGCCATGGATATCACCGCCGCCCTTATCAGGTAAGGAATCCTCCAGGGTCTGCAGCCTCCTGGGCACATTCCTTAACGAACGCCCCCACCGTAGGGGCCTTTGGCTCCGACTGGACTTGCTCCGACTGGACATCGCGGACTCCAGAAACCCTGAGCCCCAAAAAGGTTGTCATCTCATGGGAGGTCGACTTTTGCTTCCGCTGGCCTCCGCTGGCCTTCCGCCAGCTTCCGCCTGCAGAGGCCGCCTCGCTATACTTCCGTCGCCTTCCGCCGACCCTCCGCCGCTTTCCGTCGCGGAATAGATGGCAACTCCTTGTATCTTCAAAGGCAAGGCCCTTCTTGGAACGCTCCACTTGGCGTCGCCCGAATGTTACCTCCGACGCCGAGACCTTTCCGCAGCGTCGACCTCCAAAGATCTCGACGACTTCACAAAGGACGGCTGCACATCCTGAGCCGTTCTTGGATGGTCCTGGGGGCCCGTGAAGGCCCCAGGAGACTGAACATATCCAGGCCATCGTCCGTCAATCGTCGCCCGTCGGTCTGGACTGTCTGTGCGCAGTCTGAAGACGAACCCAGGAGAGTCCAGAATCGAATCGATAAGTTGGATCGGCGATCGGAGATAATCGGATCGGCGGAAATCGGCAGCCGAATCGGGAGAAGTCGAATCGGCGGAAATCGGAAGGCTAGTGAGGCTTTCGTTGGGAAATCGGAATCCAGATCGGGAGCCGAAGTCGAATTGAACCGTAATCGGAAGCCATCGAAATCGAATCGAATCGGAGGCCTCGAAATGAGCCCTGCGAAGCCTCCCTAGTCCCCATCTCACTCCGAGATCAGCACTGGCCTTACTCCAACTGTACTTGGCGTCGCCCGCTTGCAACTCCCCAAATCCCGCATCTTACTTCAGGAAGAAACAGCGGCATAACAATGAACTCTCGAAGCGCCGCGCGGAGCTCAGAGAGTTTGTGTGTATGCCCTTTTCCCTTCTTCGATCCTCCTCCTCGTCCGCCTCATCCCTCCGTGGCCCATTCCCCACCCTCCCTCCGAAATCAGCACCTCCCTTCTCGGACTTCTAGGCCGCCAGCTTGCCTCCGCCGGAGCCGACGTGGGCGCCAATGCCGCGTCCTCCTCCGCGGGGAGCAGCAGGTCGACCGGCGCTGACACCTGGCGCAACTCATCCTCCTCCTCGTCGTCTTCCGCCTCCTCCTCCTCCTCCTCCTCATCCTCATCCTCGTCATCATCCTCATCATCATCATCATCATCATCATCCTCATCCTCATCATCAGCAGCAGTACCAGCATCAGCATCAGCATCAGCATCAGCATCAGCATCAGCATCATCATCAACATCATCATCATCATCTTCTTCTTAGCGTCACTCTTCCTAAGGTGCATCCTCTTCCTGATTTGTCTCCTCCTCCTCCTCCCCCTTCTCGTCCTCCTCCTCCTCCACCTCCTTCGTTTCCAACTCATCCGTCTTGTCCCGCTTCCACTCCTGATCCTGGCCCTGGTCTTGATCCTCCTCCTGCGGTTGCTATTGCTGCAGCCGCTGCTGCTGCGGCTAAGCTGGTGAGGATGGTGCTGGTGTTAGTTTTAGGCAGGCAACCACACCCCTACCCTGTAGGATCGGTTTCTGGACAACGGGCCAGGGCTCAGAACTTGAAAGACGTCTGTAGCCAAGTGAACCCCAGCGGGGGTGTCCGATACCCTGGCGTCGATTGGACCCGCAGGGGTAGGGCTCGCAAGTGGTCGCAGATTGCAGTAGGAGCTCGGCCACAAGAAACCGTCCACAAGAAACCCAACCCTGAAACCCTGGGATGTCCATTGATTTTTGAGCTGGGAACGTCACGCTTTCCATCGTAGAACCATCGACACCCAAGAAACCCAGGGCACCCTGAAGGCGAGCGAGGTGATTCTTGGCAAGGGTTTCCACTGTGGTGCTACCGCTGGTGACCGTTTTCGTGGCCTGAGAGCACCAGGGCTGGCCACCTGATCCAGCCAGAGTGAATAGCGTGAATGGGTGGAGTGCTAGACCTACAAGGCGCGGCAGCACTACAACAGCGCGACCCGAGCATAAAATGAGCGTCACCGAAAGCGTACGCAACGTGCTCGAACCATAAAGTAGAAAGCGCGTGCGTACGACGCCGCACGCGTGACAGTCG
>CAUYUJ010013337.1:410756-444096 GCA_963575745.1 Prorocentrum cordatum
AAACGCGGTTCCCGGAAAGTCAACGCCGCGAACCAACCTGACTGTCGGGCCCTGGCAGCCCTCGCTCGCACAAGAATGCCACTCCTGGGTCCTCGACGCAGCGAACACTCATGCCTGTTGCGCCCTGGCAATCGAAGCCGTGCCAGGACACCATTCCTGGGGCTTCACTGCAGCGGACCCTTGAAGCCGCTGCACACTTTTTCCCTACCTAGGCTCTGCCTAGAAGGGTTCTTACTGTGCATGCTTAAGGGGGCCGGGCAATGGTCCTCGCCCCGGGCGGTCCCCCCAGTTGCACCCCCTGGGTTCACCCGGCTTAGCTTAGCCAGCTTAGCTTGGCCTAGCTAAGCTTAGCTTTGCTTTGCTTACCTCATCTTAGATTAACTTAGCTTAGCTTAGCTTAGCTTGGCCTGGCCTAGCTCCGCTTAGCCTATCTCAGCTTAGCTTCGCCTAGCTGAGCTTAGCTTAGCTTGGCGCTTGGCTTACCTTAGCTTAGCTTGGCTTAGCCTAGCATCGCCAAGCATAGCATATCATATCATAGCTCCGCATAGCATAGCATAGCATATCATAGCATACCATATCATAGCATATCATTGCTTAACATAGCACAACGCAGCATAGCATAGCATTGCACATCATTTCATATCATAGCACAGCGTAGCATAGCCTAGCATAACATATCATAGCGCAGCATCTATGCAGGTGTATATGTAAATGTAGCGGTCGGTGTAGATGTAGAGGTTGCTTTCCTAAATGCTCCAACTCCTACGTAGGGTCGCGCTGGGAAAATCAAACTAACGCGCGCGACGCGCCACATTCTGAAAAAGGAGCCCCCGTCCTCGAAGCTGCAGAATTCTGGCAAATTGTTGAAAAGGAATGCGCGCGGCGCAAACTATTAAGACGAACGCGCGCGGCGCTGCACCGATGGCATTTCGACAGCGGTCCACCCTCCATCCTTGAAGTTGTCGCCGACTTTGGGGGCGAATGTGCGCGGCGCTAACGCGAGAGCTCCATTTTGAAAACGGACCGCCCTTCACCCTGGAAGCTGTTGCAAATTTCGAACTTCAAGATCATACATGGCCCGTCCCAGCATGCGGACGCGTCTCGGGGTGTGACGGGGGGAATTCCTCACAAACGGGGGGGGGAAAGGGGGGGGAATGAGGAGGAGGAGGAGGAGGAGGAGGAGGAGGAAGAGGAAGAGGAGGGGAAGGAGGATCGTAGTGTAGCGCTGATGCCCTTGAGGGTAGGCATGACCCTGTCAGTCGGATGGGGCGCATGGGCTCTCCCATCCTGGAGCGGTGCTCGTGAGGGTTGGGGTGGCAACCCTTGTGGTCCCAAAGCCTGTGCGGGGACCGTTGAAGGCACCGTGTAATGGTGGGCGGCACGTGTGGTCGACACGCCCGAGACAGCCACCTCTGTTCGACGCATGCGGTTAGGCGGTGGGGGCTTCGCGACAGGTGACGACGCCGCCTATCATGCAAGTGATGAGACGCGAAGCGCGTCACATCGCCTGGTCGGAGGATGAGCTGGCATCCCCCAGAATTGCGTCAGACGCTGACTCCCTAGCCGTGTAGGGAGGACCTGTGGAAGCTCACCGGGTGCTACAAGATCAGGGAGGCTTGCTACCCCTAGCCAGTGCTGGTGAGATGTCCAGCTAAGCGTTGTAATGAGGATGCCTGGAGGGGGGGGCACGATTTGTCCGCCCCACCGGGCGCAACAAACTAGAATCAGAGCGCGCGGCAGCGGGCGAGAGACAGAGTCCGAGTCGCTCTTTGCTGCCACGAGGTCGAAGCAACCGCAGGACGCCGGTGAGCTGCCCAGCTAAATGGGTGTTCTGCAGGTGCCCCAGAGGGGGCACGAATTGACCGCCCCGCGGAGCGCAGCCGCCGTGCACCGGTGTGCTGTCCAGCTAACCGGTGTCCTACGCGTGCCTTGGGGAAGCACGATTTGCTCGCCCAACGGGACGCTGCCGCAGTGCACCGGTGAGCTGATCAGCTATCCGGTGTTCTGAAGGTGCCTGAGTGGGGGGCACGATTTGTCCGCCCCACTGGCCGCAACAATCTAGGGCCATACCGTGCGGCAGCGGGTGATGGCGGATATGCCGGCACGCCCAAACCTTGTGATCGCGGCTGGGCCGTCACGCCCAATCGAAGCAGAGTGAGGTATGAGATGGGTGCCTCGGCGGATTCAGCGTTCTTCCGCCTCTGGGAGCAAGAGTAGGTTAGCTCCCGCTCAAGGGGGAGAATTCGTTACGTTTCCCACCCCCCTCAAACGTGGAATGCCCGAGGCGCACGCGTGCTCAAACGGACACTCCCTGGGCTGCTGTGTCAGGGCGGCCTACTTTAGTGGGAGCGGTGGTGGAAAGGGGGGGCTGGACCCAACTAGGGCCCAGCGGCGGGCCCGGAACGGGTCCAGCCATCGTAGTCATGCAGATGGACCGGTACATCGAAATATCGACGGACTCGGAAGATATGAAATACAGTACCGCGGGAGAGTACGGCCTGACGAGGCCTAGGACCCGCCGGGGGTTTTGGCCTGACGTGGCCTCGAAAATAGCAGCCGGGGATTTTGACCTGACGTGCCCTGGCACAGGAACCATGGATGGCATGGTATACCCAAGCCCAGCACCGACGTGCCTAGGGGCTCAGAGCATGCGGACTGCGACGATCGTGAAATCACGACGCGGTTCCAAGCAATCGGGGGGGCTGACGCGAACAGGGCCGGGAGACCTTTGTCCGATGTGGGGGGTTTTCATGATGGGCCGACGGCGGTTCTAAAAAGTCTGCGGGGTGGGTGGGTTAACGACAGTGCGGAGGCGCGTTGATGACTTGATGACCGCGCTTCGCCTGGTCTTGGCGGCCCTCGTTGGCCGCCTGGGGGCCTGCTCTGTGCTCGCACTGTTTGGGGGCCCTTTGGGATTCGGAGGTGTTTTTTTCAAAACACCTCCGAATTCGACCCCTCGAAGCAAGGATCCCTTCATGCCAGCCACCACGCGGGCTGAGCAGGGGGAGGGGGATTAGGAGGAGGATCAGGAGGAGGAAAAGGTGTACGGATCCTCCTCGTCAAGTGCCGCTTTGGCTCGCTAGTCATTCGAAGTACATGCGTTGACTCGCATGTGCTGCACGTTGCGTGCGTCTGCTTGTACGGCGGGCGCGCGCGCCAGTGTTGTTGTGCCTCCGACGGAGGCGTGATCAATGTGTTTTGTTGTTGGCGGCCGTGTTTCTGAATGACGGGTTGGACGGCGTCTTTGTTTGATACACACGTGTTGGGGGCTTACAGTGGAATGTGGAATTGCCCCTGTGGCAAACAGCTTTTCTGAACACTCCCCGCAGGGTGGAGCTTACACATGTGGACCATAGTTTGTGGATGCACGAAAGCTGGCCCGGACGCTGGTCAGCGTCTACCAGGAGGCTAACCATGGTAGCTGGACATAATGATATTATGCAAGACTGCCGGCCTTGCCGCCGGGCTATGTCCTTGAGGCGAGTGCCTCACGACGTGCGTGCATAATCTGTGAATGCACGGAACCTGGCCCGGACACTGGCCAGCGTCTAACAGGAGACAAGCCATGGTAGTCGGACAGAAGGAGATTGTGCAGGACTGCCGACCTTGCCGCCGGACTGTCTCCTTGAGGTTATTGCCTTGCGCCATGCTTGCATAATCTGTGGATGCACGCAAGCTGAAACTGAAGCTGGTCAGCCTCTGATACGAGATAACCATGGTAGCAGAGTGCGATTGTGCAGGACTGCCGGCCTTGTCGCCGGGCTGTGTCCTTGAGGCGAATGCCTCGCGACGTGCGTTCAAAATCTGTGGACGCACGAGGGCTGGCCCTGACGCTGGCCATCGACGGATAGAAGACAACCCATGGTAGCCGCAAAGAGTGAGACTGTGCAGGACTGCCGGCCTTGCCGCTAACCAGGATGAGATTATGCAGGACTGCCGGCCTTGCCGCCGGGCTGTGTCCTTGAGGCAAATGCCTCGCAGGAGGAGGAGGGGGAGGAGGAGGAGGAGGAGGAGGAGGAGGAGGAGGAGGAGGAGGAGGAGGGAGGGGAAGGGAGGAGGAGGAGGAGGAGGAGGAGGAGGAGGAGGGGAGGAGGAGGAGGAGGAGGAGGAGGAGGAGGAGAGGGAGGGGGAGGGGGGGGGGGAGGAGAAGGGGGGGGAGGAGGGCGCGATCCCCAAACGACGACGACCCCTTGTGACTGCACTGGAATCGAGGCGGTCCATCCTCGGGGTCGGCGCAGGCGGCGGCCCTGGGCTCCGCGGCGACGACCGGCTCCGCAAGCCTTCGCAGGAAAGCACCCCGTCATCGTCGTCATCCTCCCAGCCGCCGTCCTCCTCCTGGCGCGCACCGAGAGTTGGACAGGGAGGAGGAGGAGGAGGAGGAGGAGGAGGAGGAGGAGGAGGAGGAGGAGGAGGAGGAGGAGCAAGAGGAGGAGGCGGAGGAGGTCGCAAGATCCAAACATGAGATGGAAGGACGACGTGGGGGCTGCAGGACTGCTCCTCTGCTCCCCGCCCCTCTCCGAGCTCATTTGCCCAGGCCCACAAGCACGGGGAATGCGGCCATCCAAGGATTTGGTCAGCACCTTCTTACCCGAGTCCGCCGCGCTTCTCCTCCCAGGTCTCTCTCTCTCTATTTCTCTTTCTCACTCTCTCTCGCTCTCTCTCTCTCTCTCTCTTGGCGGGGCGCACACGGGGGTAGGGGGAGGGGGAGGGCTTCTCAGAAGGAGGCTGCTTGCTGCTTCTTCGAAGGCGCTGGCCTTACCTGTACCGCGCCTTCTAAGAAGAGCAGCCTCCTTCTAAGAAGCCTTCCTCCCTCCCCCTACCCCCTCTTTGCGCGTGGCTGATGGTTTTCGGGCCATCACTCGGGCCTCTGGAGGCCGTTCGGGACGATTCGGGCACCCCTGGAAAGCCCTCGGTGAGGCGCAGCCGCTGGAGAGCATCCCGAGGCCGGATAGCCGACGAGAACCGAGGAGGACGCCCGAAAAGCTCGAAACAACAAACTTCGAACCTCGAACCTCGAAGCTTCGAACTCCCTACCCCCCTCTGCGCGTGGCTGAGATGGGGGCCATGTGCGCCGACGACTTCCTCCTCCTTCCTCCCACCTCCACCCCCTCCGTCAACAACAAGAACGGCTCGAGGCGAAGAGCCGGTCCCGAGGGAGAAGGTACAGAGGTCTGGGGCCCCGACCCGAGGCTCGAAGCATCGAGTCGTCGGAGGTACAGTCGACCTGTGCCATTAGGTTGCGCGGTAAGGGCGCAAGGGCCCTGGAGGGCCATCTTAACGTTTGTCGGACGAGGTTGGCCAGCGAAAGTCGCTAAGGATGGGCAAGGATGGGCCGAAGGGGCAAGGATGCAAGTGAACCCTTGGGAAGGTTGCCCATCCTTATTGTACGGGTTGACCGTATGGGTCCCTCCCCTCCCCTCGTCATTTCGTTAACCGCCTTCCCACGAAATCGGACCCAGGCCAGAAGAACATCCTCCAAAGACATGAGACCCCCGGCCGGCCAAAACACAGAACATCAAAGGGTACCCTCCCCAGGATGCACAAGCGCATGCAAACAAAAGCATGAAGAACATCCAGATACCCTCCCCGAACCGACCTCGATCTTATCGTCATCTCGTCCCCTCTCCTCTCGTGAACCCTGACCGTCCGAAGCATGTCCCCAATCCTGGCGTCTTTCCTCGGTCTTGGCCCCCGCCGTTGTCGGGCCCCAAGACCGTCAAAACGGAGCCAGAACGGATTTCACTACCCTCAGGTCGGGCATGCCCCCCTACGGGCGGGCTTTGGAAGACAAACTAAGCCTGGTCAACAAATACACACAAATGGCCAGAACTGATCGCACATCGTCCCCAGACTACCTTTCACTGCTCTCGACGATTCCTCCTGTAGAGGGACGTGCCCGACTCACACTGCCCCGAGGCCGCATTGCTGCGGACAAGACCTCTGGGGCCCGTGGCCCGGAACGGGTCGGATCGTCGGAGGTCTGGGTGCCGACCTCCCCATGCAGGGCCCTCCAAGCGGGGCCGGCGAGGAACCAGGACCGCGGCGCGCCCGAGGAAAACGGCAGCAGTCGGTCGAACCATTTTGTCCAGTGTCTCTTGGTTGGCAGTGTATTGGTTACTAACGGTTAGCAACGCCTTGCCGACTGGGTGTACTGGCCACAGCGCGTCGAGCTGCCAGCGGGGGCCACGCGCGCGCGCCGCCACTCCAGCGGGAGCGCAAAATCGTGCGGGCAGAGAAGGCTCTGCAAGACAGCGATGTCCCCCCGATCATCCTTCCGCCTCCTGCTGGCTTCTTCTCTCGTCCTCCTTTCCCCCCCCCCCCTCCGGGGCTGAAAGGCGCGCAATCCGCCACTGGCGCTGTGGCAGTGCGAATGGCGAAGAGCGAAACTTATTTGGGCGTGGGCTGGCGTCAAGTCGCAGAAACCTGCCGAAGAAAGGCCGCGAATCTGTGACTTAGAGCAGCGATCAGCTCCTGGAAAAATGGGTGGAACTTGGTTGCCGTCAAGCTGTCATGAAAAGGGTCTGGTCGGAAGCCCGAAACTTTCACGTCAAACACGCGAGGCCGCAGTGTGACGGTGCACGCGACAAACGAGTGTGCCCTGATTGTTCGGCAAGCCCTACCATGACGGCAAGCGACTGGCCGGTGCGCTGCACAATGACGGTGCACAGAACGTGAAGGCAATGTGGACAAGCCAGCGACGACGATGGCTCCTAGTGGAAAACTCAAAGAATGGATGAACGAACAAAAATGGTTCGGCCTCATAATCTGATAATGCTTGCATCAGCTGTGGAACGACTTTACCGGCATGGAGAGATCTCCAATCCGCCAATGGTGGATCCGCCGTTTCGTCACAGTAGATCAAGCTCTCGTGGATTGCGGGGTCTAAGAAGAGCACTCCCACGAGCACGAGCAGACACTTCAAAGCTGCTGCAGCTCAGGCTTGGGACGAAGAGGTAGGTGCGAAATCGCAACAAAAAAGACTGCAAGGGCAAGTGCGAACTGATAGCCCAAATCCTTGCACGGAGAAAGGGACGCTTTGCATACCTATACGACCACCCTTCGGGTGATAAGGAGGTTGGGGGGGGGGAGAGGGGGGGAACCAACATCTGACTCAATCGATCTCAGTATCGATCTCACTCAACGGGACACCACGGGACACCACGGGACACCTCGTGACACTTGTCGATCTCACGATCGGTCTCACTATCGATCTCACTTCTTGGGACGCCACGGGACACCGCGGGACACCTCTCGATCTCACTATCGGTCTCACTATCGATCTCACCATCGATCTCACTCAACGGGACACCGCGGGACACCACGGGACACCTCGGGACATCACATCGATCTCACTATCGATCTCACTATCGATCTCACTATCGATCTCACTCAACGGGACACCACGGGACACCTGTCGATCTCACTATCGATCTCACTTCTTGGGACACCACGGGACACCACGGGACACCGCGGGACACCTCGGGGCACCACATCGATCTCACTATCGATCTCACTCGACGGGACACCACGGGACTCCACGGGAAACCGCGGGACACCACCGGACACCGCGGGACACCGCGAGCCACCGCCGGACGGGCGGGGGAGAATCATTTGTCTTGGCTTCGCCCTAGCAGCGGCGGGTTCAGCCCTCTCGCGCGCCCACGCAGCTTCGCCTCGCCCGCACGCGCGACACGAACGAAACGAAACGATTTCCTGGTTGGGGGTCTCCGTTCCACTGCGATCTCACTCCCCCAAACTCCGATACGCACTCCTCCTCGCCTCAAACCAGTCCTGGCAACTCCCGCAAGCGCGGCCGCTCGGCACCGCCTGGCCCCCGCTGGGCATCAGGCGACGCCTCGCCCTCACGCGACCCCTGGACGCCCCCTGGCGGGATAGCAGGGCACGCTGGGGCGAAGAAGACTTGGTAACCCGTCCTGTCCCTGCCCCCCCCCTCTCCTGCTCCCGACAAGACACCAGTCCTGGGAACAGGACTGGCCGCGATGTCGACGGGTGGCCGGAGTCTCCCGAACCTTCGACGGGCACCGCGGACGGGATCCCAAACACATTCCGCGGTGCAAACTGGAAGCCTAAAAAGATCCAAATCGCTCGTTCCAGAAACCCTCGATCAAAACAACTTCGCATCTCTTGGAGGATGTTACCTTCTCGGTTCCTCGAAGACGGAATCCTTTCTGGAACGCGCCAAGAATCATCTCGCCAGCACCGACGTGGCGAGTGTTGAAATAGGCCAGCCATGACCAGCCGTGACGCACGGCGTAGAGATTGATGCTCTACTGGCGGAGAATGTGATGCTCTATTCGTAAGGACATTGCCTAAGCAGCTTGTCAGCAAGAGCACAAGCAAAGAAACCACAACGCCACCGAGTAACTGCGGGAAGCTGCTCAGAGCCCTAGGTATCATAACAACCACCTCACCGTGTCCAGCTCCATTGGAGCGGTCGGCAAGTGCGATGCGGAGAGTCTTTCACTCTCCTGGTGTCCAAGGTCCGGGCACAATTGGACTCACGACCGCGGGGAAAACCCTGCAGCTGCTAGTCCTCAGTTCTTGAAGTAGACATGCAACGAATCACCCCTATGTGAAGCCGAGTGTGTGGGTGCTGCGGGCGGCGAGCTGATCCGGTACATCGTTCAGGTACGGTCTCCTAGATGGACGATCTCCCAGATGGACGGGAGGGCCTCACGCCAGCCAGCGCTGACCGCACCTGGGGCAGAACCCGCCGTCTCCCTCCCTGGGGCTGCCGCAGTGCGTGCAGAACCTCGCGCGCGGCGGGGCAGCCGCGGCCCGCTCCGCCGGCCCGCGGCCCTTCTGCCGCAGCACGCTGCCGCGAGCCGGCGGCGGCGCTGCAGCGCTGTGGCCCTCCTTCGCGAGGTCCGCCAGGTGCGGCGGCAGGGCCCTGAAGAAGAGCGGCCGGTTCTGCGCCGGGGCGGCGCGTCGCAGGCGCGCGCGCGAGGAGAGGCAGCGGGCGGCGTTGCGGTCGAAGCCCTGGAGGTCGGCGGGGAGCACGGCGAGCGCGTGCTCCGCGGGGCGGCCACGCAGCTCGCTGCCGTGGAAGACGGTGTAGAACTCCTGCGCGATGGCGGGGGACCAGAAGTTCAGGAAGGCAAAGCCGCGGTGGGCCTTAGATCGGGCGCTCAGCGGGAAGTAGAAAAAAACGTACTTGCCCATGACCTGCCGCTCCGAGCACCAGCGCGGGATGTAGCAGAACATCACCGTGGTGGCGTCGGGGTGCAGGCCCCCTCCCGCCTTGGCAGTCTCGCTCGCCGGCTTGCTGGCGCGACTCAACGTGGCTGCGCAGACCGTGCCTTCCTGGACACCGTCGGCATCAAGGGGGGAGGTGCAGTAGGGCGAGAAGTCCGCGTCGTTGACCTCTGCCTGCTCGAAGAGGCTCTCGCCCGGCGCCTGGAGGCGGCACTGGCCCTCTGGCACCACCAGCGGAGCGTACAGCGACAGGATGCTGGAGAGCTTTCCGGGCGCCTGCGGGCACGCCGGCGGGGCAGCCGCATGCGACGGGATGAGGCAGCTCGCGCCGCCGACCCACTCGAACCGCGTCGCGTGCGAGATCGCGCGCTCGAACTCGCCTGGGGAGTCGCGCGCACCGACGGCGGCCAGCTCGTACCTCCGAATGCTGGGCGGCCTCCCCTCCGGGACTCCGCCCGTGCTCTGCGGGCACGCGCCGCCCACAGGCACGGGCCAAGGGTCCCGGGTCCTGGCCCCGTCTTCGCTCTCCTCCCCCGTCTCGACGCCCAGAAACTGGGATCGGGGGAGCTGCGCGCTTCCGTGAGAGTTGCGTGGGCGGCTGCGCTGCGCGTCCATGCCCACAAATGCTGGCGCGTCCAGAATCCCACCGGGCAGCACAAACTCAAGGGTGAATTGGGAACCGATGGCAGCAGCGTCGCGGCGATGTTGGAGCAATGACTTGAGCCAACATTGCAACGAACTTGGTTAGCAATTTCTCTATAAGCAATGTCAGTGGAATTCTGAAAGTCTTGCTTCGGAATGTCCTGCTTTAGAGGGCCTGGCCCATGTTCAAATAGTGGGTTCTGGGAGCCTTGCACACGAACAAGCTGTCATCTCTTGGAAGACCAGGGTGAAGGGGCCGAACGGTCATTCATTGCCCCTGGGTGCGAGGGTGAAGTGGGATTCCGTGGCCTGGATTTGGCTTGTTTGCGGTTGAATTCTCATCTCAAACATACCACTTTGGGGAGTCACCCCCTCCGGTGCCCATTGCGTTCTTCAATTGAAATGCACCACCAGGCGCTCGCACCCGGCATGCTACAAGAGAATGTCTTGGGGCTCAGAATGCGCCTCTGGCCCCCGAACTACACAACAACCACGGCTCCCTCCTGATACTTCTTTACCACTTATCGCGCTCTCACGCGGGACTTCCTCACAATTTGTCAACGAATCGCGCTCTCGCGTGGGACTTCCCTGCAATGCGTTGACCCTCAAGAATTATGCTCTCGCTCCGCACTTCCTCATGGTGTACTTGGGAGCCCCGCCATCACTCGAAGCTTCCTCGCGACTCATGCAGACCTGACGCTCCCGCGACCTGCTTGCTCGACCCGGCCCTCGGGCCCGCCCGCCCGACCCGCCCGTTGGGGTCCGCCCGCCGGGCCCGCCCGTCTGGTTCTGCCGCTTGCGCCCCTGCTTCTAACCCCCTTCCTGCTCATCTCTCTCGTCCTCCATACTTCTCCCCCTCCCCTCGTCTCTTTCCCTCCTCCCTCCCTTCACCTGTTTTAGGGGCTGCGCGAATGTAACGATATCGATGCCGTTTCTCCTCGTCGCATGAGCCAAGGGACCTGCGGTGACTGCTCTCTCCATGCCGTGCCATGCTATCTCCTGAAGGGGGGGTCACCGACCCCAGCAAATACAATCTCCAACACGCCCCCTTGGAAGCTCGGCGCACACTCCGAGTCGAGCTTTCAACCGACTCCCGAGAACTTTGTCTGGCTGGGGCGTCCCCCACGCAGACTGGCTGGTTCGTCCCCCAGGCTAAATAACTAAGGCAACCTAAGCACTATCCAGCTCCGAACTCAAACGTCCCTAGCTGGCTTGCTTGATTGGCTCGGCTTCCAAGGGCAGAAAGAAAGGGATATCTTACACAACTCGTGGTATTAAGCATGGCGGATGAGAGCATAGGCCCAGAGAATCTCGCACTGTCATTTTCACAGTGCGACGCGTAGCCGCTCAAGGTCCCATACCCTGAGCCTCACATCAGAATCAGTCCAAAAAGAGTCCCTTGGCGTCGTCCACGCACACTTCATGGAAGGCACCGTGCGCGCCGTCCTGTACTGGCTGAAACCGCGGAGCTGCCCACCTCCACTTGTACGTTGTCTGCGACTGCGTGCTCACATTCCGCCTCGTCTGACTCGGTCGCGTCATCACCAACGAGGCTGGCACGCTGGGAACGGTAGTGTCCACCATGTCCGTGGGCCGCAGCTCCTTCAGCGTATCGGGCTCGGGCGGGACCAGGTGCCATTCTGGATCCCGCAGGTCGGCGTAGCGGAACCCCGCATAGCCGCTGACGGCGGCCACGACCAACGTCCAGACGACCAGCATCAGCAGGTAGCTCGTCCAGTCGCTCGCGACCATGCCGTCCTTGAAACAAACCTCCGTGTCGTAGTAGTAGCCGTCGTAGTGAGCGATCTGGCCCTCACATCGCTGCAAGAGCGTCGCCGCTGCCGCGATCATAGCAAGGGCCGCCGAGCGACTGGCACTGGGAGAGCTCGACGCGCTCCGTGAGCGCCGAACCCGCGCAGCCGCCCCCACGTCGAAGTCCACCTCCTCCGACTGCTGGTCGCTCTCCGCGACCTGGCCCATGTCCGTGTAGATGCCGTTGAGCGCCCTGAGCTTGACGAAGCGATCGTGTCCGAGGATCTTCGTGCCCAGGTCCGCTTTGTTGTCGTCAGTGCCGACGGTGCCGAGGTCCATCAGCTTCCGCTTGATCGCCTGCTGGAGCCAGAGCACTCGCGCCTCCAGACTCCGAACCTTGCCGACTCCTTCACGTCGGGCGATACCTCGGGCAGCTGACGAGTCCGTTAGCAGAGTAGCCGCCACTGTGAAGCCCATGAACTCCAGGAGCGACTTGAAGAAGAGTATGTCCTCGGCGACCGCCGTCGCCGCGTAGTATTCTGCAACTCCCGAGCTGGTGGCCACGATGCCCTGGCGCCTGCTGAACGAGTGCATGGGAACTCCGTCGATCTCGATCTTGCCGCTCGACTGTGACCTCCTCGTCTGCAGGTCGCCCGCCCAGTCGCTGTCGCCAGAGCCAACCAGCTCCACGTTCGTGCCCTCCGTCGGTCTCGGTAGCCAGTTCACCGCATCCCTCGCGCCGAGCAGGTACCTCACGAGCCTCTTGAGTGCGGTGAATGCGCCGGCGGTGGGGCCTGACAGCATTCTGCCCAGTAAGCTGACCTCGTACTGGCAGTCCGCTCTGTCCTGCACGTAGTACATCAGCGCCCCCACGCACGAGCGGTAGACGCCAGCCTGCTGCTGAGACAGAGCGGGGGTGCTCCCCATGAGCGCCTTGTGCGCTGGCACTCCAGGTGTGGGTGCCGTGTTCGAGCTGCCCAGGCCGAGAGTCTCCACCACGTAGTCGAGGTACTTCGGGTTGGCCTGCAGCTCAGTGCCGTGCTCGTACCTCGTCCTCAGCCTCTTCAGGTGCTCGTAGGTGGTGCCGTACTCGTGGATCTCGCCGCCGCTGAAGGTCACGTGTGACTTCAGCTCGTCACGGAAGCCCTCCAGCGCGTCCCTCGATCCAGCCATGTGCAAGTCGTCCATGTGCAATTCAACCACCACCTCATTCTCAGGACTGTAGAAGAACTGCGGGGCCACCTCGCACCTCGTCATGTGCATCTCGTCCGTGAGGATGCCCGCCATGTGCTCCGCCCAGCCTGGCGCCGCCGTGCGCCTGCCAGGTAGCTGCTTCTTCAGCTTCCAGTAGATCTCCGTGTCCTTGCCCTCCGCCTTGAGCATGTCCAGGTACTCCTGCAGGGGGTCCACCACCACGTCTTCGTACTCGGGCGCCTGGTAGAAGGCGTCCGTCGCGTCCAGCGTCATCACCTCGAAGCCGCGCTTGAGAGCCACGAAGTCGATCAGCCTGTTGGAGATCGGGGCTGATCCTGGCGTGAACAGGTCGTCTCGCCACTCCTGCCAGCGGAACTCGCGGCAGACGAATCGCACCTTGCGCTGCCACTCCCGCAGCGCTGGCTTCCACCTCCACTGCTTCTCCCAGCGCGTGGTGATGTGCTTCATCCCCCTCGCCTCCGACTTGGGGATGTCCTCGCCGACGCCGTGGTCCAGGAGGCTCTGCAGGTGCTCCAGCGTGAGCCTCTTGTCCAGCTCGTCCTGCATGTCCACGTCGAACATGCCGTCCGTCGGGTCCTCAACCTCGTCTGAGACCTCCTCCCAGAACGCGTCAGGCGAGTCGTCCACGTTGCCGACGCCCAGCGCGTGGACTGCCGCGACTCGAGCTCGCTTGCCTTCTGAAACTTCCGCCGCAGGCGAGACCTCGCGCCTCGCTGCCTGCGAGGGCGCCGCCCCCATCACCACGTCACTCGGCGCCGGCGGCGCTGGCGCTGGGGGCTGCGGCTGCGGCGGGGCCGCCGCTGCCGCAGGAGGTGCCTGCTGTGGTGCCTGGGGCTGAGCTGGCGCCGCTCCGCCCTCAGGTGGTCCTGGCTGCTGTGGCTGTGGAGCATCAGGCTGGAGTTGTGCATCCGCCTTCGGGAGCTCTGTCGCCACCTGCTGGGGTGCCCGTCTGCGTTTCGACCTCTCAGGAGCCGTCCTCGTAGCCCAGGGTAGCCCCGTCCGTCAGCAGGAGCTCCTTGTCCGTCTGCTTTCCCTCGGGGAGCCGTCGCACCGTCCGCGCGCGGTCGAGCCCCCGAGGCGTCATCACCAGGTGCTCCTGAGACTCGTCCGATCTGCCGACCCAGATCCCTCTGCCCCACTGGGCCTCGCCTCGGTGTAGACGTCGCCCTCCAGTGAGACCTCGACGCGCAGGCCGCGCAATCCGATACAGCACCGTCTCGCCGAAGTTGCAAATGTCTCCCTTGTAGGGGGTGCCCGTCGCTATCTCGTGTGGGGTCTGTTCTCCAGCTCGCCGTGAGAACCGCTCGTGCAGCCACCCAGCGTGTCGCATCATCCAGGCCCAGATAGGCATCGCTGCCGTGACCTTGGTGCCATAGCGCTTCTCGAGGTCCAGCCTGAGAACCCGCGTCTGGCCCTCGACTATCTTCACCGCTGCCTCCGCTGGGTTCGACTGGCTGCTGTGCTTCGGGGTCAGCTCTGGTGTGATCTTGCCCGTGAGCTCGCTGGCCACGCCGTCTAGGATGGCCTTCGTCGCCTGCTCCGTGTCCGTCCTGAGCCTGCACTTGCCAGTCTCGAGCCGCTGCACAAATGACTTGATGCCTGCAATCGCGTATGGTGATGCCGCCTTCGATGGACATGGAATCACCTTCACCACTCCCGTGTCCGAGCTGAACCCCACGAGCATCGTCGCGTAGGTATCCTCAACCTTGGTCAGGTCCCCCTCCTCGTCGGCCGTCTTGCAGAAGCCGAAGTCGTAGCTGATGAGCGGGTGCTTCTGCTCCGAGTCCTCGAGCCTGACCAGCGAGTGAGGGGCGTCTGGAGCCTTGCCCCGGACGCATTCCTCGCACCACGGCGCAGCAGGCAGATGGGTAAGGCGATGCTGTCTCTCCTCATCCGCGCTCGGGGCCTTCGGCACAGGGAGCTGCCTCACCTCGACGGGGTCGTGCTGAATCCCGAGCTGCTCCTTCACTGCCAGCTTGTGCTGCCTCTCTGCCTCCGAGCGCCTGTGGGCTGCCTCTGCCACGATGAGCCGTTCCCACAGCTCAAGCTTCGTGCCGTAGATCGGCATGAACAACTCCCTCAGCCTGGTCCTCAGCGCGCCGACCGAGCTCTCCGCCGTGAGCACTGGTGCCGTCGCCGCCTCCTGCTGCTCTGCCGCGCCGCGGCAGTGGTGCGCAGCTGCCGCGGGCCCCGCGGGCGCGATCGGGAGCCTGAGGCTGTTCCGCTCGAGCTCCAGCCGCACGCTGCGATGGCCCTTCGTCATGTAGAGCCCGTCCTCCAGACTGAGATTGAACTTGAAGCCCTGCCTGAGCAGCTCGCCCATGCTCAGCGGGTCGTCGTTCACGTCGGCGACGAGAAAGTCCGCCGTCGCCTTGATGCCCTCCTGCATCGTCATCTCAACACCCCGAAGGCCAGCCGTCGGCAACGGCTTCTGCTGCACGTCGAAGAGCCTCGGCGCTTCTGCCGCACTGTTGACTGGGGCCTCTGGGACGAACTTGTGCCTGCACAGGTGGTCGTCGCTGCCGCTGTCAATCAGGATGGAGCCGCCGACCCTCGCCACCTTGCCGTCCGTCGTCGCCGAGACCGCGAACACCCAGCCGTCGGGGACGCCATCATAGTAGCCCGATGCAGCACGCACCGAGCCGTCCGACTGCTGCTGCCCAGAGCCCGCTGCCGCCGCATCGCCCTGGACTGCCCGCGTGTTACCCGTCTCCTTCTTGGCGTCGTCTGCCTTCTTCTTCCTGCAGTCCGCGCGCTTGTGGCCCCACTTGCCGCAGTAGCCGCGCTCGCCCTCGAAGTACTCTGTCTGGCCCTTGCCGTGTCCGTGCTTGCCGTCACGATTCTTCGACTTGGTCTTCGCGTCCTTGCCGCCCTTCAGGTTCTTGCCAGTCCTTCCTGACTTGTCCGTATTGCCCGTCTTGCCGACTTTGCCCTGAGATTTGCCTGTGGGAGGTCCGCCTCGTACTGCATCCACCTGCATCGGCGCGACTCCGCCCGTGTCTGGAACGTGCGTGAAGGTCCGTCCTTGGTTGTAGTAACCTCGGATGTGACTCCGAGCCGCGCTGAACGTGAGCTTCACACCCTCAGGAACCTGCCGAAGAACTTAACGATATGGTTCTGGCGCGTGCTCCAGCAGCACGCTCACTCGCACGTTGTCTGAGACGGCCTCTCCGCTCTGGTCCACGCACTCTGCCGCGATAGCCTCCCAGGCGGTGAGCGACTGGAAGAAGTCGATGCCCGACTCTCGGCACTTCGCCCACTTGTCCTGGGGGTTCAGGATGAATCGCAACATGGCCGTCCACCTGTTGCCTGATCTGCTTTCATACTCTATCTTGAGCTGGCGCCACGCCTCGAGGCCGTTCTTCCGCGAGAGCTTGACCACTCCCAGCGACTTGCCATCGCACCACGTGATCAGCAGGTGCCATAGCCGCTGGCTAACTGCCCTCGCACGGTCTCCGAGCTGGTCGTTCGGCAGCGGATCCCGCCGATTGGCCGCCTCGGTCATGAGATCCTCCATGCCGAGCAGCGCCGTGTAGGCCTCGAACCTGAGACTCCAGTCTCCCCACTTCTCGTCCGTGCCGTCGAACCTCTGCAGACGCATGTCCGTCCGCACGTCGACCACATCGAGCGCCGCCATCCCTGCCTGGAAGGAGCGCGGGAGGGTGGCGCGCGAGCTCAGCCCCCGTGGGCACAGGAACCGAGCTCCGCTACCATGTAACGATATCGATGCCGTTTCTCCTCATCGCATGAGCCAAGGGACCTGCGGTGACTGCTCTCTCCATGCCGTGCCATGCTATCTCCTGCAAAGGGGGGTCACCGACCCCAGCAAATACAATCTCCAACAGCGAACGACACTCGGCAGATCGGAGGTTGGGGGTGAGATCGCAGCGAAGCGGAGACCCCCCACCAGGAAATCGGTTTCGGTTTCGTGTTCGTGTCTGCGTACGGGCGAAGCGAAGCTGCGTGGGCGGGCGAAGGGATTGAACCCTCCTCTGGCTTGGGCGCCGCCGGGTCGAAAGACCGCCCCTCGCCCCCGGTTGGCCGACGGTGGCCGGGGGTGACCCGCCGTCGTGCCCCCATGGTTTTCAATGATGTCCCATGGTGTCCCGTAGTGGCCCGTAAGAGTCCCGTGGGTGCCCCGTAGTGAGATCGATAAGGAGGTCAAAAGTGAGATCGGTAGTGAGAGCGATCTTGGGATTGGTAATGAGATCGATCGTGAGGTCGATACTGAGATCGATCGTGAGACCTGTAGTGGGATCGATCGTCAGATCGATCGTGAGGGATCTATCTATCTATCTATATATATATATATAACTATAGAAAATATTATATTCAGTACTGATATCGATGTGGGATTGATCTTGGAACCAATAACTACTGAGAGAGATAGTGAGACCGATAGCGGGATCGATAATGAGAGGGATGGTGTGATCGATTGTGAGAAAAATAATGGGGTCGATGGTGTAATCTATAGTGAGGTCGATACTGATGTCCCGACGGTATCCAGTCGGTGTCTTGCCACTGTCCCGTCGGAGTCCCGTAGTGAAGTGTAAGGTCGACAGTAAGACTGATAGTGCCATCGATAGTGGGACCGATAGTAAGCCCGATAATCATATCGATAACGAGATCGGTCGTGAGATCGGTCGTAAGCTCGGTAGCGAGATCGATAGTACGGTCGATCGTGAGATCGATGGTGAGATTTATAATGAGATCGATGGTAAAATCGCTAGTGGTACCGATTGAATGAGGCGTTCGTTCCTCCCCCCGAACCTCCTTACTACCCGCTGGGTGGTCGTATAGGTAAGGAAGATATACCACCCGGATATGGAACGGTCGAAGACGAAGAGGGCGGGCATCGAGAGTTTGGTGCATATATATTCTCATACGCACCTCTCCGAGGGAGTAGAGCTCAGAGGGGATTAATGCGTCCGTGCGTCCGTGCGTGCGTGCGTCTTCGATTTTCCCGGCCGTTTCGCTAGGGACATCCTCAAAATTCTGAAAATCGGTGGCACCCCTCACGCAGATCGTGAAGGAGAGGTCCAAAAACACATAGGAATTTCAACATTTTAACATAAAACCTTCAAAAACACATGGTCATTTCAATAATTTTGACCCCGATTCTCAGAGAATGGCGGTTTCGCATGAGACATCCTCCCAAAATCGAGCCCCAGACCCCTCCTCGGAGCCTCCTGGGGGCCTCCTGGAACCTCCTGGGGCCTCCTGGGGCTTTCTGGACCTTCTGGTACCCCAGACCCCGCCTCGGAGCCTCCTGGAGTTCTCCTGGGCCTGCTGAGGCCGCCTGGGGCCTCCTGGGGCCTCCTGGGGCTTCAGAACTACATGCACACACAGAGACACAAATCACGCCCAACACATCACACGCTAGACAAACATAACATACACACACACACACAACACCGACAACACACAAAAAGCACGCACCACACAAAGCACACATCACACACACACAACACTCACAATCCTGGGGCCTCCTGGAGCCTCTTCTGGTATCCAAGTCGGGCCTCCTGAGGCTTCCTGGGGGGCCCTGGTACACACATCGCAAGGTGTGGCAACCCCACTTGCGCTCGAGTGCGACTTCGCTGTTGCATGTCACTCCTGCTTCAAACGCCCCTTCAGCTTGTTGTATGAGCCTGGGCACACACGTGCCACTTGTATATATATATATATATATATATATATATATATATATACGTCCGCATCTGAAAACAAGCCAAAACTTCGCTGAGCACCCCGCTCACCCGTAGCTGGGTTGCGTCTGCAACCACAGCGTTGGGTGTGCGCCGAAGCCTGCGCCGCGCCGAGAAGGCGCGGGCGCCGCGAGGCCTCGGTGCTGGTCGCAGCACGACCCAGCAACGGGCGAGAAACAGGGCGGGCACGGGTGGGTCAAATCCCGAGCGCGGGGCGCGCGCCCCAGGCACACACAGACCTGCGGTACCTGCGCGCGGCCGCGGCGGGCAGCGGCCGCTCACCCGTAGCTGGGTTGCGTCTGCAACCACAGCGTTGGGCGTGCGCCGAAGCCTGCGCCGCGCCGAGAGGGCGCGGGCGCCGCGAGGCCTCGGTGCTGGTCGCAGCACGACCCAATTCAACGATGCGACCAGCGCCGTGCGCCGCCCACCCGTTGCGCACGCGGAGCGCGGCGCTCGGGCGCGCGCCGGGATGTCGCAGCCACGCTAAGTGTCTGAGCTGCTGTCAGAGCTGTCCGAGCAGTCGGACGCGGCGTTGCGCGCGGCCGCTACCCTCTCACTTTCGACCTGGACGCGGTCGATGTAAGCCAGGTAGGCGTTCGACGCCCAGCCTCCACGTTCCTTCGCTACTGCGGTCGGTGCACCCGCGCGATCGATGTTATCGGCGTGCCCCCTTGTGCGCGCGAGAGGGGCGGAGGGATGTGCGCGCCGAGCCGCGCGGGCGGTCGCGGGTCGCGACCTTCGTATGTCGTGGGTGCCACTAGGTTGGCACTGTCCACGCCTATCCTGGACAATAGGGACCGAAGGATACGCCGGGCATCCGACCCTGAGAACTGCGCGAACGGCTGAGTGCCTACTGCTGTGCCGCGCAGCAACGGAGGCAGCGCGTGCACGGCGCGCGTCGCGGCGTGCGCGCGGCACCAACACCTCCGGCGGAGTATCGACGCGCACGGCTTGTTCTTCCGCCTTGGCAACCAGAGGGGTGCCTCGTCTGCCGATATGGCCAACTCCGCCTAGCGCGTTCGGCGCGTGCGCGGGTGCCCCAGCGCGCGCGTTTCCAGACGGCGCGGCCCGCCGTGCGGCCGCGCGACAGAGTGTTGCCGCACCACCAGATGGGTAAACACTCGGATGGTAGGCGAAGCAGGAATATGTACGTAATTAGAAACATGGTGGATGCCACCTGCGCGACCGCTGGGTTGACTGGCGAATGCCGCGCGGCGGCCCCGCCTTTTCTTCTTCGCTGCGACCATGTAGGCCAAGTAATTGCGCAATCATGGCGTCACGAACGAAGCGCGGTTCGCGTGGCGTGTGTCCGCCGCGCCGCACAGTGGCTGCCTTGGCCTTCCTGGGCGCGCGACGCGCGGCCTCGCGCGCGCAGTGGCGCGGGGGGCCGACGCCGGAGCAGCCGTCTGTTGCCGAAGGCGCTCGTGTCCAGGCGTAGCACTTCGCGCGCTGTCTGCACGTGCCCGCAATAATTCCGGAACGTGCCCGCGCAAGAGGAAAGTGCCCGACCAGCACGACAGATCGTCCTGGGCGCACGCCGCAGATTATAGGAGTCTGCTGGCCGCGCAGGAGGGGTTGCGCGGATTGGTCGCGCCTCGCTGGGCGGCAGCGCGAGATGCCGGTCACGTCCGAGTACGTCTATCGCGAAATTGAGCCAGCACCGCACACCGCTCTTCAAATATTGGCGGGTGGATGGTATAGTGCTGACCAGGACCTCCAATCGGGCCCGTTCCGCCCATTCGCGCCGCTCCCCCTGCGAGGGCATGGGGCACGCAAGCCACTGCGCGTTGCGACGCGGTCCCCCTGGTACGGGTGGCGAGGGCGGTCCTGGCCGCGCCATCGCCCTTTCGAATGCAGGCGCTATCGCTGTCAGGCGCTCTGGAGAACGGCTCCGCGCATCCCCGCAACGCGCGGAAGAGGGTCCCGCGGTGCACAGGCGATCGAGCTCCGACAGGAGGGGTGCTGGCAGGACACGTAGGTCCGCGATGCACCTCAGCTGCGCCCCGACGAGATCCTGGTGGGTCTCGAACCCTTGCTCCGCCAGTACGCTGGCCGCGCGCGCGATATCGGAGGCACCCCCTGCGCGCCGGCGGGCGCGCGCGCGCGCCGCGGGCGCGCCAGCCGAGCAACCTGTTATTCCGCACTGGTGTAAATCGCGGGCGAGGCGAACCGATGCGACACTGCCTGTGCGGCGAAGACGCCGACCCGCGCCCGCGCGCGCCGCTCGCCTAGAAAACGCTTCACGCCTCTTGACATGCCGGTCACCGCGTCGCGCCCAGGGGGCGGCCCCGGGGGCGGTCGGGCCAGCGCGGCCACCCGCGCGAGTCGACGGCACTCTTCGCTCGTGCCAGCCCGATCGCACCAGCCGGCGGTTTCGCCGCCGCGCCCCTGCAGCTGCATGAGAGAACAGCAGCCATGCCGAACGCATAGAGCCGCGGCCTCGGCCGCCGCCGCATCGCTGAAACGCCCTGGGAAGCTACGGCGAAAAACGCGGGCGAGCCCCATCTTGCGCAATGCCGGCTAGCGTGGCAGCCGGTTCCGCTTGCGCGCACGCGGGGCAGTCTTACTAACATGCAGCACTCGCGGGCGGTGGCCCACAGCGGAAGGCCTCCGCGAGTTGTGCACGGACCCTCTTTCCCCCCAGACGCGAGAGCAAATCCCGCTCCTCGCGGCTGGGAAGGTCGGCCAGGTTCCTTGCCGACTCCACGCGCTCTATCCACGCGTGGACCTGCCGCGGTGGCGTGGCCGCGCGCGCGTGTCTGGCGGCGCGCGGTTGCCGCGCTGCCTGGAGCGCCACTACCGCCGACCAGAATTGGTGCGCGAGAAAATTGTGGTCGCGTGACTTTGCGGCTCCCTTCCTGACAGTGCACTCAGCGACGCTGTTGTCTCAGAAGAAGACCACGCGGCGGCCGGCGAGCGCGCGAGCCCACGTGGACAGAGCCACGCACTGCGCCAGCATCTCGAGCGCCGCGATCTGCTGATCATTGCGGGCGCGTAATCCGCTGCACCAATCGCGTAACGCCCGACGCGCGCGCGCGCCGCGGACCGTCGCGCTGAGACCTGAGAAATTCTTCTGGCGGGGCCATATCGGCCCACTCGAACGTGTCTTCTGTGAGTAAAATTGCGGCGAGTCGCGCCGGGCTGCCGCGGGCGTCCGCCAGCACGAGCACCGGCGGGCGCGCGTCGCGGCATCGCCAGGGCCGCGCGCGGGCGATGTCCCGTGCCAGTACGTCTCGCCACCAGCGCAGCGCGTCGCTCGCGTGCCCCGCGAGGCTGGGCAGGGAACCGTATGCCTGGTCGAAGCGCGGCCGCGCCATCGAGCGCCCGGCGCGCTCGAACACGTGGCAGCGCGCCCACGACAGGCGACCCGCCATCTTCGACGCCTCGCCGGCCGTGAGCGCGCCTGACCTCAAGGCGCCGTCGATGACGGCAACCCACTGCTTTACTTTATCGTCGTCGGGCTTGACGTGGGAGCCCGATGCCGACGACCGGACGCGCAGCCCCAGGATCACGATCGACGGGCCCCACGCCATTTTTCGGTCCTGCATGGCGCTGGGCCCGAGGAGAGCGCGCACCAGCCTCGCAAAACACTTGTCGGCGTGCTCCGCAAGGCCCTTCCTCTCAACCGAGAAGAAGTCGTCAACGTAGCGCAACGCCGGGAGCCACAGCAGCTTGCGCGCCGCGGCCGCCAGGAAGGCGCCCGCGCGCTCCCATCCGTGCACGCAGGCCAGGCCCCCGAAAGGCAGCGTGATGTGCTGGGCGGCCATGACACGCCCGCGCAGGCGGTAGGTTACCCATGCGACCGCGCGGTGCCTAGACAAGACCGGCACGCGCCTGAAGGCGGAGCCCGCGTCCGCTTTCCAAAATTCGAGCTCAATCGAAATCTGCGCGCGCACGAGATTGACGCGCCGCTGCAGGCTGGATTGCGCGCGGCGCACCTCCTCGTGAAAGGCACTTGCCAGTGCAACCAACTGGTCTATCGTGTCGTGGCGCCATTTTTCCTCCACGCTGGTAGCGCCGTTGACCCTCGCGCGAGAATAGTCGTCGACGCATTGCACCTGCGCTGCGGCGCGCGGGCGCGGCCGACAGGCCGCGCGGCGCGCAAGCCTTTGGGGGGCCGTCTGGCTTGTTCCCCTGCACTACCGAGAAGCGAGGTGCCCAAATATTATCGTGCAGTGCCAAATCGTCGACCGGCACTGGCGATGTCATTCGCCCGAGCGCGGCGTCCGCCACTGCCCCGCCATGCAACTCGGCAGCGTGAGCGTCGTCGCGGAGACTAGCAATGATCGCCGCATTCTGCGCTTCCGCGCGGCCCATTAGATCGCTGACGGGCTCGCGCTCTTCGCGGGCCACGCGACGCTCGGCGACGCCGGAGGCTGGCAGCGCGCCCACGAACGGCGCCCCTTCGCGGAATAGGCGCTCAACGTCGTCGGCCCAACCGATCTCGGTTGCGATGGCGCCTAGGGTCGGGCCGTCGACCTCGGAGACTGCGGCTCTGGCCGCCGCGTCCAAGCCGTCCAGCCAGGCCCGCTGGGCCCCCGAACGTCGACTCGCGGCAGCGCGCCTCTATGGCTGTAATCGCGGCCTCCCTTTCGCTGAAGATCTGCCGCGCGGCGCGTGCGGGGTGGCGCGCGCGAGTTGCGACTGTCGCGCCTGCTGGCAACTGCGCGACTTTGCCCAGTCGACACAGGCGCGGAGATAGTCGTGCAGGGGCGCGGCGTCTTGAAACCACGCCGTGCTCTTCGACGCGGCATTAATGACAAAGTCGATATTTGCCTTGTCTTCCCCCTGCGACGCTGCGGCGCTGGCGCGTGGAAGGCGCGGGGCATCGCGGCCGCGCTCTCCGCCTCGGCGCTGGGCGCCAATACTTCAAAACGCGGGGGCCACGAGCCCGCCGCGGCACTGCTTGCAGCGTTCCGCCCGTCAGGTACTGGCGCGCTCCGGTCTTCCGACGGGCACATTGCCCCAGAGGCCGTCACTGGCGCCCGCGCCTGCCGGCCGACGGCCCCCAAGGGTTCGGGGCGCCCGCGCGCGACGGAAGCGCGCCGCGCCTGTGATGCAGAGAGAGACCTGCCATCTGGCAAATTCGGCGCGGGCATGCCCGCGCTCTCGCGCTCCGCCAAGCTTGGGCGCGCTTTCCGCGCGCGAGCGCGCGCTGCCAGCCGCGCGACGGCGCGCGCGCCTCAATCCTCGCGCTTGCGCTTCGGCGTGCGCGGCTGCTCTGCGCCCCGCGCTGCGTCGTGCTTGCCTTTGCCCTTCGCGTGGGCCCGCGATTCCCAAGACTTGCCCCAGCTCTTGGGCTCCCAGGACTTGCCCCAGCCCTTGTCGCTCTCGGCATGCTGGGGCCTGCCCTTGCCTTTCCCCTTGGACTCCGCATGGGGGGCGCCCTTGCTGCTGCCCTTCTGCTGCCGATCGGAGAGGTTGGGGTGCCCGCGAGCCGTGTACTCGCGCTCGGCGCGTATGTACAGGCTCTGCTCTTGCTGCAGCGCGTCGCGGTTGACGTTGAAGGAGCTGGAACCACTGGCGCGATCGGCCCACTCCCGCCTGGCCAGCTCGTCATAGATGACCGCCAGGGCCGTGGACTTGCGCACCCCGCGCGCCTGCCCGCAACGCGCGCGGGCGGCGGCCGGCCTCGGCCGCGAGACCAGGGAAGGGAGTTCGCCTGCAGCGCGATCTGCATGACGACGTCCTTGTGCGCCATCGCGGCGGCCAGTTCAATCTGGCCCGCGAAGCTCGCGGCCAGGGCCCACCGGTCGAATGCGACCGACCAGGGCATGAGCGACAGCCCTCGCGAGGCGGCGGCTCCGCCCGGAATGCGCGCGCCGAAAGAGCGCGCCTTCTTTGTTCGCGTCCGCGCCGTCCTGACCGCCGCGCTTCTCCACCGCCCAGTGTGGCAGCCACTTCCTCAAATCGCTGTAAATGAACGGTCTCGCGACCCCCTTCGCTTGGGCCGCTTTGACCTGCGCCGCTCCGAAGCGCCGCGTGCGAACGCTGAGCGATACACCGCGCGCGCGTGGGCGCCTGGCTGTCGAGCCAGTCGCACGACGCCGGCGACGGCCAGCAAGCAGACGGCAAATCGCTGAGGCGGGCGTCGCCCAGCTTCGCGCCGATGTCGACGTGCGCGGCCGCAGTCGGCTTGCGCGCGAGTGCGTCCACTAGCGCAGCGACAGGGTCATTCGACCCCCGCGCCGCCCCGTCGTCGCCGCGGGCGGCGGCCATGCGCCCCGCCTCGGCCCTGGCGGCGTTCTCTGCGGCGCGCTTGACGGCGCGGTCGAGGAAGGCTACCTCCCCACCGTTGAGGCCGCCCTTGTCGAACGAACTCTCATGAATGTTGAGCCCGACTAGGTCTTGTTCAACCTGGCGCGCGCTGTGCGCGACAGACGGACCGAGAAAGCGCGTGGCGCTCGCCGTGACAGAATTCGCGTGAAGTGCTGCAATGACGTCGCGGAGGTATTCCTCGTCGCGCTTTGCGCGCGCGTCGACGCCAGACAGAAAAGCTTGCAAATCCGCCATGGGTGCGAGCGGGCGCCGCCTGTTAACGCGCATGACGCGCTCGCGCGCACTCTGTCCGCGCTCGGCTGCAGCTCGCGCACCGAAACCGACCACGTGCACGCGGGCCTCGTTTGGCCACCTAAGTGACGCACGCTAAGCGTGCATGGAAGGGGGCGTAGACGTCGAATCGCGTCGGAACAGCCCCCGCTCGGAAGTGCGCTCGCGCGCCACACGTGCGGCGTAGACGTCGAGTTGCGCCTTAATCTGACCTCGTTCGGTCGGTCGCTCGCTATCCTCGTTCGGATGCGGCGTAGACGTCGAATTGCGTCTAATCGGACCTAGTTCGGTCGTTCGCTCGCTATCCTCGTTCGGATGCGGCGTAGACGTCGAAGTGCGTCTTAGTTTGACCTCGTTCGGTCGTTCGCTCGCTTTCCTCGTTCGGATGCGGCGTAGACGTCGAATTGCGTCTGATCGGACCTTGTTCGGTCGTTCGCTCGCTATCATCGTCGGATGCGGCGTAGACGTCGAATTGCATCTTAAGTTGACCTCTTTCGGTCGTTCGCTCGCTATCCTCGTTCGGATGCGGCGTAGACGTCGAATTGCGTCTAATCGGGCCTAGTTCGGTCGCGCGCTTGCTAACGTCGGACGGCTGCGGCGTAGACGTCGAATTGCGTCTAATGTGACCACGTTCGGTCGTTCGCACGCTGCCCACGCTCGGATGCGGCGTTGGCGTCGAATCGCGCCTGCAACGACCTCGTTAGGCCGAAACGCAGACTGGGCCTAAATTAGGTCCCGTAGTCACTAGCAGAATAACGGGAAGTCGTCCTGGCATCTTTTCGAGTCCGGCAAAACGACGAGGGAATCGGTACCTGCGGGGGGAGAGGAGAGGGAGGAAGGAACCTGACAACGGCGGAGGCACCGCGCGCGGGAGGAAGGGGGAGGGAACCTGCACGAGGGGCAGGAGGGCAGCGCGGCGAAGACCGGCGCGCGCGCGCGGAAGCAGCAAGCAAGGGCAGGCGGCGGCGCAAGGCGAAGCGGCACGCAACGAGCAGGCAGACGGCGGCAAGCAGCACCGCAGGGCAACGCAGCACGCAGAAAGCAGGCGAGCGGCGGCAAGCGGCAGCGACGAGCAGGCGGCGGCGCGCGGGGCGACGGCCAACGCGCGCGGTCGCGCGCGCCCCGCGCTCACACCCCGAGCGCGGGGCGCGCGCCCCAGGCACGCACAAACCTGTGGTACCTGCGCGCGGCCGCGGCGGGCAGCGGCCGCGCGCGGGGGCGCGCGGGCCTGCCCACATCGCCTGCGGCGCGCCGCGGCGCGCGCGAGCCAAGCGGCGGCGCGGCGACTGCTCGCGCCTGCGTCCGCCGCGCGCGCCTGGGGCCAGCGAGTGTGTGCGATGGAACCAGGGGCCGAACTCGTCCCATACTAATATAAAAATGGATGTCAGTGTTGGATTGTCATTCCCAACCACATCAATGTTTGTTGATCCCCCCTCTGGTGCCCATCGCGTTTTGTTCAATTGCCAGGCTCGCACCCAGTTGTTCACAAGAGAAGATCTTGAGCCTCAGTCTGGCCCAGTGGCCCCCGAACTACAACAATCAATATCCCGGCAAAGCAACCTAACAGCGATGTGTAGGAGCATATCTGGAAGCATTCCCCTTAAGATTCAGATGGGAATACAGTTGTAGAATTCTGCTGTTCTCGCAGTCGTAGTCGCATTCGCGATGACAGTCGCAGTGGCAACGGCAGTCGCAGTCACAGTCACAGCCTCGGCCTGCTTCAGCCTCAGCCTCAGTCTGCCTTCAGCCTCGGCCTCAGCCTCAGCCTGCCTCAGCCTCAGCCTGCATCAGCCTCAGCCTCAGCCTCAGCCTGCCTCAGCCTCAGCCTGCCTCAGCCTCAGCCTCAGCCTGCCTCAGCCTCAACCTCAGCCTCAGCCTGCTTCAGCCTCAGCTTCAGTCAGCCTTCGGCCTCGGCGTCAGCCTCAGTTTGCCTCAGCCTCAGCCTGCATCAGCCTCAGCCTGCCTCAGCCTCAGCCTGCCTCAGCCTGCCTCAGCCTCAGCCTGAGCCTGCCTCAGCCTCAGCCTCAGCCTGCTTCAGCTTCAGCCTCTGTCTGCCTTCAGCCTCGGCCTCAGCCTGAGCCTGCCTCAGCCTCAGCCTGCCTCAGCCTCAGCCAGCCTAAGCATTCAAAATGTGGCCCGGGAGTGGAGTTCTGGGAACTCGAAAAACACGAAGTGGCCTACAGTTGGCCCCGGGCATTCAAAATCATGCCCAAGAATGGAGTTCTGGGAACTCGAAGACCACGAAGTGGCCTACAGTTGGCTCCGGGCATTCAAAATCATGCCCAGGAGCGGAGTTCTGGGAACTCGAAGACCACGAAGTGGCCTACAGCTGGCTCCGGGCATTCAAAATCATGCCCACGAATGGAGTTCTGGGAACTCGAAGAACACGAGGTGGCCTACAGCTGGCTCCGGGTATTCGCTGTTAGGTAATTACATAAATTTATTCCAAATAGCGCTCTCGCGCGGGACTTCCTTACAGTGTACGGAGGAATCACGCAAACGCGTAGGACCTCCTACCAATTTGAAACGCTGCGCCCTCGACACTCAGGAATCACGCTCTCGCTGCGCACCTCCTCACGATTCACTTGGGAATCCCGCCACTGGTCGATACCTCCTCGCGATCCATGCAGGACTGGTGCTTCAGCGACCCGCCCGCTCGACCTGGGCGTCTGGGCCCGCCCAGCCGATCCGCCCGTCTGGCTCTGCCACCTGTCTTCCTGCTCATATTTCCCCTCCTGCTGGTCTCTCTCGTGCTCCATCCTTCTCTCTCCCCTTTGTCCATTCCCTCCTGACTCAATCCCTCCCCCCGTTTCAGGGGCTGTGCCGACTACACGTGGCGGGTATGTGGAAGATATCCCCCACAAAGGGTGCACGCGAAGACTAAGCGGGTGGGCATCGAGGGTTCGGGATATACACGTCGAACGGCACGCGAGCAGATCAGAGCGAACAGTCTTAACACTATTGTGCTTGTTGTTGACTTCTGACTTTAAATGACAATAATTGCTGATGTGCGGTGCCCATTTTGCTTGTCAAGTGAAGTGACGGTCTTGAAGGTCACGTTGGGTTACGGCCCCCCGGTGCACCACAACGAAAACCGCAACAACCATCATTAATAGTGTTCGTTGTTGTTCGCTCGCGTGCCATTCAAAACGTATCGCCTAAAAGCTCGAAGCCCGCCCTCTGCGTATCCGATCGTACCCCCCTCTGGGGGTACGCATATCTTCCTTACCTGCCACCCCCTGAAACAGAGGAAGGAGGAGGGAAGGGACAAGGGGGAGGTTGAAGGATGGAGCACGGGAGGGATTAGCAGGAGGGGGGCCAGGAGCAGGGGGGCAAGCGGCAGAATCGGGCGGGCTGGTCGGGCGGGCGGACCCTACTGGGCAGGTCGAGCGGGCGGGTTGCTGAAGCGTTTACCCAACATGAATCGCGAGGACGTCTCGAGCGATAGCTCGATTCCCCAAGTAAATCGTCAAGAATTCCGACACGAGAGCGTGATTCCGGAGTGTTGGGGGCACGGCGCCGCAATAACTTGCGAGGAAGTCCCGCGCGAAAGCGCGAATCTAAAACAAATGTATTTCAAAATCGCGCTCTCGCGCGGCAATGTATTGCGGCCCTGTGTCCACAAGACTCAGGAATCACGCTTCCGGCTTGGATTTCCAAGCGATGTATGTGGGAATCGCACCATCTCCCAATTGTAATTGCGATTCATGTTGGATTTACGCTTCAGCAACCCGTCCGCTCGACCCGGCCGTCTGGGCCCGCCCGCCCGACCAGCCCTTTAGGGTCCGCCCGCCCGAGCCGCCCGTCTTGTTCTGCCGCTTGCACTTCTGATCCGAACCCTCCTGTAAATCTTTCTCGTACTCCATCCTTTTCCTTCCCCCATTGTCTCTTCCCTCCCCCCTTCCTTCCCCTGTTTAAGGGGCTGCGCCAGCTGCACGCGGCAGGTAGGGAAAATCCACCTCCAAGGGGGGACGATCGATGACGAAGAGGGCGGGTATCGAGGGCTTGAGCGATACATGTTGCATGACACGCGAGCATATCAGAGCGACCCGTCTCGCAATGAATGTTATTGTTGGTGTATTCTCATCTCGAAAAAAACAATGTGTGTTGATCCCCCCTGCCTGGTGACCATTGTGTTGTTCGATTGGGGTGCTCCTTCCGGGGGCCGCACCTTGTTTTTACAACGCAAAGGGGGTGTTACCAAACTTGGCCCTTGGCCCTCGAGTTACAACAACAAAGGCTCCCGCCTGATACTTCCCCACCGTGTATTTCACAATCGCGCTCTCGCGCGGGAGTTCCTAACAATGTATGCAGGAATCGTGCTCTCGCAAGGGACTTCCTCGCAATTGATTCAAGCGCCGCACCCTCGACACTCAGGAACCACGCTCTCGCTCTGTTTTTTATTTTTCCGACCCACTACCCACGCTTCACCAACGCGCCTGCTCGACCTGGCCGCTTGGGCCCGCCTTCCCGACCCGCCCGTTAGGGTCTACCCGCCGGATTAGCCCGCCTGGTTCTGCCAAGTGTTTTCTGCTTCTGACCCCCGCTCCTGCTGATCCCGTGTTCCCGCCTTCTTCCTCCCCGTTCCATCCGTCCTCTCGTCCCCTTTTGTGGGGGGCTGCACCAACTACACGCGGCAGGTAAGGAAGATATGCCCACAACGGGGTACGATCGAAGACGAAGAGGGCGGGAATGGAAAGTTTGGGGTATCCGTGCTGACTGGCACACGAGCAAATAATATTCAACTTATTGCTGTTGCTGCTGCTGCTGTTGTTGTTGGTGAGCATAGTGTTAGTTGTTTGCTGGCTGCTGTTTGCTGTGTGTTGTGTGTTGTTGTTGTTTGTTGTTGTTGTTGTTGGTGTTGGTGTTGGTGTTGTTGTTGTTGTTGTTGTTGTTGTTGTTGTTGTTGTTGTTGTTGTTGTTCGTGTTGATGTTTGTTGCTGTTTGTTGTTGTTATTGTTATTGTCATTGTTATTGTTGTTGTTATTATTGTTGTTGTGTGTATGTGTGTGTTGTTGTCGTCGTCATCGCCCGCGACCCAATCCGCGACCCACCCCGCGACCCGCCCCGCGACCAACCCGCGACCCACCCCGCGCCCGCCTCCTCGCTCTCGCCCGGCAGTCGCGAGCTCGACTCGCGCGTTTGAGGACGACCGAACCAGGCCGAACCAAACATGACCGAACCCCGACTGGCCGTCCGCCAAGGAAGAGACAGCAACCTCTCGATCCCTCGAAGGCGAAGCCCTTTCTGGAACGCCCCCCTCCTCGGGCTGAGGTCCCCTAACTTGTGCTGGTTTAGCTTGGATGTCGTCCCTTCATGTGGTCTCTGTGGTCCTCCTCCTCCTCCTCCTCCTCCTCCTCCTCCTCCTCCTCCTCCCCCCCCTCCTCCGTCCCCTCTCGTTCTCCGCTCCCCTCCCCTGGGGACCACGGCAGGCGGGGGCCCGGCGGGCCCGCCTCGCGGGAAAAGGAAGCACCGACCTAGCACCGGTGACGCATCGCCGATAGGTCGGCGATGGGGCCCCCGATCCCGAGGCCGCGCGGTCCTTACCAGCCTGGAACACATCCCTATCCCTGTGCTGGGCATCTCCTCATCACGATGCCAATCTAAGGGATTCCCTTTTTTTGAGGGCGAATCCCTAAGATTGTCATCGCCTTTTGGCGTGTCAATCTTAAGGATAGGGATACGTTCGAGTCTGGTAAGTTCCTGGGCCCGGCGGGGTCTCGGAGCCCCTGTCGGCGATTGAGTGGGCGATCGGAAATCGATGCGCTCGCCCCTGGGCCTGCTCCCCCCCCTTGTGTTCCCGGGTTTGGGGCCAGAACACGGGTCTCCGGCGGCCGTTCGGGAAGATCCTTGCACCTCCAGAGCGCTCTCGGCGAGGCGCAGCCGTTGGAACGCGTCCCGGGGCAGGAAAACCTGCAGGGACCGACGGGCACGTCCACAACCTTGAACCTCGAACCTCCCCCTCGCGAGCCTATCCCGCGCACCCGACAGGTGGCGGTCTCGAGCGCCCAGGGGGCTCAACCCGCTCCTCTGGAGCGCGCGGTCGATGTTCGAGGTTGAAGGCCTCCGGATGGTTTCGTCGGCCCCCGAAGGTTTTCAGCCTAAGGGTGCCTCGAACGCACCGGCGGGGGGCCTGCTCTGGCGCGCGCTCGGGCTTTGACGCCCTCGGGCGGCTTCGTGGGCTTCCGCAAGCCTTCCAGCCTCAGGGTGCTTTTCAGCAGCTGCGCCTCGGCGAGAGCGTTCGGGGGGGGCCCAGGTCGTTCCGGATGGCCGCCAGAGCCCCCCGAAGCACAAGCCCGACAGCAGACCTCCTTCGCGTCTGGGTCAGGTCGCGGCTGAAAGTGTTCGGCCATTTTCGGCCTCCAGGGGCCCTCGTGGGGCCTCGAGGCAGTCCAGCGACGGCTCAGGGCGAGCCCTCCGGGGATCCACGCTTTGACAAAAAAACCAAAGAAAGAAAGAAAGAAAGAAAAAAAGAAAGAAAGAAAGAAAGAAAGAAAGAAAGAAAGAAATTACTCCGACGGAAGGACCCCGCACGATGATCTCTTTAGCTTGCCCTTATCCCTTTCCTCCCGGCCATGGCGAACACCCTCCTCTCGCCCTCTCCTCAGTCCTCCTTTCTTCCTTCTTCTATTTCTCCCCCTCCCCCTCCTTCTCCTCCTCCTCCTCCTCCTCCTCCTCCTCCTCCTCCTTCTCCACCTCCTCCTCATCATCGCCCTCCCCCTACCCCTTCCCTCCTCATCCTCCTCCTGCCTCTTGTCCATGTGCACCTCCCCTTCCCCCGGGTCGGGGGACGCAAGTCGATGTTCCTCGGCGCCGTCGCCGCCTCGGCCAGCACGCGCGCGTTTGCCGACGGCTAGATCGCGAAACCGTCGGGACAGCCCTTCGGGCCAGCCATGCCTTTGGGGCAATCCCGCGGGCCGCCGGGGCGCGAGGGCAGGCCGTCGGGACAACCCCGCGGGCCAGACCGTTGGGACAACCCCGCGGGCCTCCAGGTGCGCGCCGCGGCGCTCAGGAGCCCAAAAATGACGACAGTTACAGGTTTCAGGATGACCCGCCTCGGATTCGAACATGAAGTGCCGGCCCCCATAGGGAGAGGGTGCTCCCGCCTGAGGCTTCCTCGCAATTCACTCACAGACAAGGCTCCCGCCTAAGACTCCCTCCATATTCTGGCCTCAGGAGCCCAAAAATGACGACAATTACAAGTTTGAGGATGACCCGCTCGGATTACCAACATGAAGTGCCGGCCCCATAGGGAAGAGGCTCCCGCCTGAGACTTCCTCGCAATTCACTCACAGACGTGGATTCCGCCTGATACTTCCTCCATATTCAGGCCTCAGGGGCCCAAAAGTGATGACAGTTACACGTTTTGGATGACCTGCTCGGATTACCAACAGGAAGTGCGGCCCCCATAGGGAGAGTGGGCTCCCGCCTGAGACTTCCTCAGAATTCACCCACAGACGAGGCTCCCGCTTGGTACTTCCTCCATATTCAGGCCTCAGGAGCCCAAAAGTGACGACAGTGACAAGTTTGAGGATGACCCGCTCGGATTACCAACATGAAGTGCGGGACCCATATGGAAGGGGGTCTTGCCTGAGACTTCCTCACAATTCATTCACAGACGAGGCTCCCGCTCTATGCGTTCTCCATATTTAGACTAGGGAGTGAGTGATGACGAAGTGATGAGTAAGCGAGTGGTGATGAGGATGATGCTGATGATGATGAGTGGTGATGATGATGCTGAGTGACAGAATGATGATGGTGTTGATGAGGATGAGGATGGTAATGATGATGATTGATCGAAGTCAGTTGTTGATGGAGAAGATTATAATGGTGTGAGTGTGGATGAATGTGATGATTAGGATGATGGTGACGATGATGAGGATGATGATGAGTAGTGACGATGGGTGATGATGATGATGAGGATGATGATAATGATGATGATGATGATGACGATGATGATGATGATGATGATGATGATGATGATGATGATGATGATGATGATGATGATGATGATGGTGAGTGAAGGGGTGCGGGGGTGATGGTGGTAGTGGTGATCCGGATGATGATGATGATGATAAGTGATGATGACTGGTGATGATGACGGCCAGAGAGAGGAAGATAAATAGAGAGAAATAGAGAGCGAGAGAGAGAGAGGGGGGTGAGGAGATCCTGCGCGGAGGGTGTCCAGAGAAAACCAGAACCACACCTAGGATGTGGGGAATAATGAAAGGATGAGGAGGAGGAGGAGGAGGAGGAGGAGG
>CAUYUJ010013348.1:0-97500 GCA_963575745.1 Prorocentrum cordatum
AGGGGCAGCTATGGCCGTTGGCCACCCCCTGCTCAATCAGGGGATGAATCGACGCAAGGCCGAAGCGCCGCGTTGGCTGTCGGCCGCCCGCTCAGTCAGTATCGCCAGACATGCCCCCGCCAAGGCCCATCTGGTCCCCGAGATCCGCGTCGGCCATAGCAGCATCCACATCCTGAGTGCCCAGGGGGCAGCTGGCGTCGTGGGCACTCTCGGGGGCGATGTCCGCGGATGACGACGCGCGGGCCGCGCGCGGCGGCGTCGTGATGTCAATCTGGCCGCCTGGGATGCTCCCGAAAGACCTGGCCCACTTGATGCGATGGGGCAGTCTTGGCAGAGGCTCGCGGAGCGCCGCGTCTGCGTCGTCCTCGCTGCCGTCGACGAGCTCCCTCTTAACCGGCACGGGCATGGGCGCGGCGCCCTTGTCGAGCAACCCCTTCATGAAGCGGAGCTGCTTGTCCCTCAGCACGTTGTACTCCTCGGGGGCCCGCTCGATGCCGTTCTCGATGCAGTTGTAGAGAATGGTGAGCGTTTCTGTCGTTTCTCTCCAGTTGGCTTCGGCCCCATCCGAAACTGAGGCGAGCGAAAAACAAGACGCGCAATGCCCACCCTATGACAATTTACAGTTTACAACCCTGCAGCGCCCGCCGGCGGCGGCAGTTGAAATCCGCCTGCCTCCGCGCCTCAGCGGCGCGCACTTTATCGACCTCCTTCGCTGGGAAAACAATACGGAGGACGGAGGTAATCAAACAGACGAAAAAAAGAGGGGGGAAATTGGGGCATCGGTGGTGTCCTCGTTTTTTTTTTTTTCCTATCTGACATCCTTCCCGTCCTCCTCCTCCTCCTCCTCCTACTCCTCCTCTTCTTCCTCCTTCTCCTGCCTGTTTTGGCCCCGCCGACTGTCCTTGTTCAGCCCCTCCAACTTGATGTTGTACTTTGCGGCCAAATTGGCCACCTTGAAATGCATCTGGTTGTTCTTCAAAAGAAGCGCCTTTTTCAAGTCAGCGAACTTCGCGTCCTCCTGTTCAATTTCGTTCTGCGCGGGCGGGGTGAAGCGCACCTCCCCTGTGGCCTTGGAGCGCACGACTGTTTTGTTGGTCTTGGTCGTGCACTGCCCCCACTCGCCCGCGCGGCTTTGCTGAAGGATCTCCTCGTCGAGTGCCCTTTCCTTGGGCGTCTCCTGCAGTTGGTCCCCCGTCTTTTGCACCTCGGGCCCGTCCTTCTCCACCTCCTTGCTCTCCTCCTTCTTCACCTCCTCTGTGTTCTCGTTCGTCTTGTCGTTCTGCTTCGTCTCCCCCTTGCTCTTGTCCACCCCCTTCCCCCCCAGGCGCGCGTACCAGCAGTTGTTGCCTCGGTAGCAGAGGCCCTGCGCGAACTTGCGGCAGGGTTCGCGGGGCTTCTTCTGGGCCCTGTGGAAGAAGGGGCAGTCGCTCCCTTTGATGCAAATGGCGTTGTTGTAGAACCAGCACGCAGGGCGCCAAGTGGATCTCTGCGCTGCAGCCTTTTTGGCCTCCAGCCTCTCCTTCCAGGAAAGCTCGTTGTCCTTCGTGTCCTCGTTCTTGTCCTCCTTCCTGCTCTCCGTCTTGTCCTCCTTCCTGTCGTCCTTCTCGTGCGCAGGGCGCCAAGCGGAGCTCTGTGCTGCAGACTTTTTGGCTTCCACCCTCTTCTCCCAGGAAAGCTTGTTGTCCTTGGTGTCCTCGTTCTTGTCCTCCTTCGTGCTCTCTGTCGTGTCCTCCTTTGTGTCATCCTTCTCGTCCCCCTTCTTGTCCTCCTGTTTCTTCCCCTTGTTCTCCTTCTTGTCGTTTTCGCTGTCAACCTCCCCGTCGTGCGCCAGCTTTGCTTTTTTGAAAAGTGCCTGCTCGTCCTCTGTGTTGAAATGCCATCCGTTCTTGGGCTTGAAGGTCCGCCCTTGTGCGACTGCCTCCGCCCGCTGGCGCTTCTGGCGGGTGATCTCCTTCTGTGCAGGAGTTTTGGCGCTCTTCTGATTATCGGACATCGCAAAGACGTTTAGGAGAAAAGCAAAGCTGCAGCCAAAATCGCGACCTCCAGGGAGAGAGGAAGAGAGAGAGAGAGAGAGAGAGAGAGAGAGGGAGAGAGGGGAGAGAGGGAGAGAGAGAGAGAGAGAGAGAGAGAGAAAAGAGAGAGAGAGAGAGAGAGAGAGAGAAAGAGAGAGAAAGAGAGAGAGAGAGAGAGAGAGAAAAAGAGAGAGAAAGAGAGAGAGAGAGAGAGAGTGTGGAGAGGGTGGAGAGATCAAGGAGAGGATGCCCTCCAGTCCGCGGTTTGGGGGCGCTGGGGGGAGGGGGGGGGGGGTATATGTATATGTATATATATATATATATATATCCGGAAGGTTTTAGGAAGGCGTCAGAAAGGTTGCCCCCCCCCAAACAAACCTTCCAAACAACCTTTCGAAAACCCTCCTGAGCAAGGTTTTAGGAAGGTTTCAGGAAGGTTTTTTCCCAAAAGCCTTCCAAAGACCTTCCTTAGGAAGGTTTTAGGAAGGTGTCAGGAAGATGTCTCCGAAAACCTTCCGACATCCCTCCCGTGGACGGTTTTAGGAAGGTTCCAGGCAGGTTTTCCGAAACACCTTCCAAAAACCTTCCAACAACCTTCCTGAGCAAGGTTCTAGGAAGGTCCCAGGAAGGTTTTTCCAACAACATTCCAAAAACCAGCCAAAAACCTTCCGGAGGCAGGTTTTAGGAAGGTTCCAGGAATGCTTGTCCGACAACCTTCCAAAAACCGTCCAAAAACCTCCCTGGGGAAGGTTTTAGGAAGGTTCCAGGAAAGTTTTTTTACAACGACTTTCCGAAAACCTTCCTGAGGAAGGTTTTAGGAAGATTCCAGGAAGGTTGTTTTGAAGAAACCTTCCAAAAACCTTCCGGGAAGCTTCCTGAGGAAGGTTTTAGGAAGGTTCCAGGAAGGTTTTTCCAAAGACCTCCCAAATACCTTCCAAAAACCTTCCGGAGGAAGGTTTAGAAAGATTTCAGGAAGGTTTTTGTTCCAGAAGCCTTCCAAAAAAACCTTCCCGAGGACGGTTTTAGGAAGGTTTCGGGAAGGTTTTTTGACAACCTTCCAAAAACCTTCCCGGGGAAGGTTTCAGAAAGGTTTTTTTTCCTCGAGCCTTCCAAAAGCCTTTCGGAAACCGTCCAAAAACCTCCTGGGGAAGGTTTTAGGAAGGTTCCAGGAAGGGCTTGCGCAAAACAAAAAAAAACTTGACAAAACCTTCCGGAGACCTTCCTGAGGAAGGTTTTTTTTCAGGAAGGTTCCAGGAAGGTTTTTTCCCAACAACCTTCCAAAACCTTCCAAAAACCTTCCCGAGGAAGGTTTTAGGAAGGTGTCAGGATGTTTTTTCTTTCCCAAAAACCGTCCAACTACCTTCCAAAAACCTTCCTGAGTAAGTTTGTAGGAAGGTTTCAGGAAGGTTTTTCCAACAACCTTTCCCAAACCTTCCGGACACCTTCCTGGGGGGGAGGTTTTAGCAAGGTCCCAGGAAGGTTTTTCCACAAGCCTTCCAAAAAGCTTCCGGAAACCTTCCTGAGGACTGCCTCCGTCTCCAAGACAACATCCTGTAGTCAACAGTCTCCGTCTTCAAGACAACGCCCAGTATTCAACAGGCTCTCGCTGCAGGAGAAAACCCTTAAGGAGTCTATTGGAATCCCCGCCCGCCCGCCCGCCCGCCCGCCGCCCGCCCGCCCGCTCGCGCGCCCGGCCGCCCGCCCCCCGCCCCGCCGGCCCGCCCGCCCGCCTTGTTTATGGCGCGCACTTCCTTGCACTCAAGTACCTCCGTCTCCAAGACAACACTCTGTAGTCAGCGGCCGCCGTCTCCAAGACAACGCCCGGTATTCAACAGGCCCCCGCTGCAAAAGAAAATCATTAAGGAGTCAATAAGGAGTCTTTTAAAATCCCCGCCCGCCCTCCCGCCCGCCCGGTTTTTCTCTGCAGCACAAAACCCCCCTGCATTCACATTGTCTCCGTCGCCAGACAACGCCCTGTAGTCACGGCCATTTTGTAGCGCGCGCCACCCTTAATCAACGGCCTCCGTGTCCAAGATTGCCATCCTGTAGTCGACGGTCCCGTCTCCAAGCCACCGCCCAGTTTTTTCAAGAGGCAACCCGCGGCGAGAGAAAATCATTAAGGAGTGCATCCAAATCCCGCCCACCCCTCCACCCGCCCGCCCGCCGCCCGCCCGCCCGCCCGCCTTCTTTGTGCCACGCATCACCCTGTACTCAACTGCCTCCATCTCCACGACAACACCCTGTAGTCAACAGCCTCCATCTCCAAGACAACGCCCAGTTTTCAACAGACTGCCGCTGCAGGAGAAAATCAGTAAGGAGTCTACTAAAATCCCCGCCCGCCCGCCCGCCGGCCGCCCGACCGCCCGGTTTCTCTGTGGCACGCGCCACCTTGTGCTCATCTGTCTCCGTCCCCAAGACAGCGCCCTCTAGTCAGCGGCCTTTGTAGCACGCGCCGCCCTGCAACCAATTGCCTCCGTCTCCAAGACAACATCTTGTAGTCAACGGAGTCCGTCTCCAAGACAACACCCAGTATTCAACAGGCTCCCGCCGCAAGAGAAAGTCATTAAGGAGTGTATTCACATCCCCGCCCGCCCGCCGGCCCGCCCGCCCGCCGCCCGCCCGCCCGCCCGCCTTCTTTGTTCCGCGCGCCACCCTGTACTCAGCTGCCTCCATCTCCAAGACAACACCCTGTAGTCAACAGCCTCCATCTCCAAGACAACGCCCAGTTTTCAACAGGCTCCCGATGCAGGAGACAATCATTAAGGAGTCTACTAAAATCCCCGCCCGCCCGCCCGCCGGCCGCCCGCCGGCTCCCGCCCACCGCCCGCCCGCCGGCTTGCCTTCTCTGTAGCACGCACCACCTTGTGCTCAACTGTCTTCGTCTACACGACAGCACCCTGTCGTCGACAACCTCCGTGTCCGAAACAAAGCCCAATATTCTACCCTATGAAGCCCCATGCAAATGGCGTTGCCTATTGAGAGCCCGTGCACAATGATTTCTGTTAAGAGCCTCGACAAACGGATTCCTATTGAGAGCCTCTACACCAAAAATTCTCATTGAAAGCCAATACAAAATAATTCTTTTTGAGAGCCCCTAAAAAAAAGGTTTCTCATCGAGAGCCTTTGCAGAAGGATTCCTATTGGAAGCCAATGCACAAGGATTCCTATTGAGAGCCTCTACAAAAGGATTTCCATTGCAAGGCTCCACAAAAATATTCCTATTGAGAGCCACTACATAAGGATTCCTATTGACAGCCTTTACAAAATGATTCCTATTGAAAGTCTTTGCAAAAGGATTCCTCGTGAAAGTCTTCACAAAAAGGATTATCATTGAAAGCCTATACACAAGGATTCCGATCGAAACCCAATGCAAATGTATTCCCATTGAAAGCCTGTACAAAAGGATTCCCCTTGAGAGCCTCTACGAAACGATTCCTATTGAGAGCCCCTACGCAAGGATTTCTACTGAAACCCAATACATATGGATTTCTAGTGAGAGCGTGTGCAAATCATTCCCATTGAGAGTCTTTACAAAAAGGATTATAGTTGAAAGCCTCTACACAAGGATTCCGATTGAAACCCAATGCAGATGGATTCTCGTTGAAAGCTTGTACAAAAGGATTCCCATTGAGAGCCTCCACACAAGGATTCCTATTGAAAGCCTCTACACAAGGATTTCTATTGGAAGCCAATGCAAAAGGATTCTTAGTGAGAGCCCATACGAAAGGTTTCCTAATGAGATCCCCTACAACAGGACCGCCCGCCCGCCCGCCCGCCCGCCGTCTTGTAACGCGCGCCACCCTGCACTCAACTGCCTCCGTCTCCAAGTCAACAGCCTCCGTCTTCAAGACAGCGCCAAGTATTCAACAGGCTCCCGCTGCAAAAGAAAATCATTAAGGAGTCGACTAAAATCCCCGCCCGCCCGCCGCCCGCCCGCCCGCCCGCTCGCGCGCCCGCCCGCCCGCCGCCCGCCCCGCCCGCCCGCCCGCCCGCCTTCTTTCTAGCGCGCACCCCCATGTACTCAAGTGCCTCCGTCTCCAAGACAACACTCTGTAGTCAGCGGCGTCTGTCTCCAAGACAACGCCCAGTATTCAACAGGCTCCCGCTGCAAAAGAAAAGCATTCAGGAGCGCATTAAAATCCCCGCCCGCCCGCCCGCCGCCCGCCCGCCCGACCGCGCGGTTTCTCTGTAGCGCGCACCACCCTGCACTCGACTGTCTCCGTCTCCAAGACAACACCCTGTAGTCAGCGGCCTTTGTAGCACGCGCCACCCTGCAATCAAATCCCTCCGTCGCCAAGACAACATCTGGTAGTCGACAGAGTCCGTCTCCAAGACAACACCCAGTTTTCAACAGGCTCCCGCTGCAAGAGAAAATCATTAAGGAGTGTATTCAAATCCCCGCCCACCAGCCGGCCCGCCCGCCCGCCGCCCGCCCGCCCGCCCGCCTTCTTTGTACCACGCACCACCCTGTATTCAACTGCCTCCATCTCTAAGACAACACTCTGTAGTCAACAGCCTCCATCTCCAAGACAACGCCCAGTTTTCAACAGGCTCCCGCTGCAGGAGAAAATCATTAAGGAGTCTACTAAAATCCCCGCCCGCCCGCCCGCCGGCCGCCCGCCGGTTCCCGCCCGCCGCTGCTCGCCCGCCCGCCGCCCGCCCGCCGGCTTGCCTTCTTTGTAGCACGCGCCACCCTGTCATCAATTGTCCCCGTCTACACGGCAACGCCCTGTAGTCAACAACCTCCGTGTCCGAGACAAGGCGCAATTTTCACCCTATTGAAGCCCAATACACATGGTTTTGCCTATTGAGAGCCTGTGCAAGAGGATTCCTGTTAAGAACCTCGACACAAGGATTCCTAGTAAGAGCCTCTACGCAAGGATTCCCATTGAAGGCCAATGCGAAAGAATTCCTTTTGGGAGCCCCTATAACGAGGCTTGTTATTGAGAGCCTCTGCAGAAGGATTACTATTGGAAGCCAATACAAAAGGATTCCTATTGAGAGCCTCTACAAAAGGATTCCCATTGCAAGTCTCCACAAAATGATTCCTATTGAGAGCCACTACAGCAGGATTCCAATTGGCAGCCTTTACAAGAGGAGTCGTATTGAAAGCCTGTGCAAAAGGATTCCAATTGAAAGTTTTAACAAAAAGGATTATCATTGAAAACCTCTACACAAGGATTCCTATTGAAACCCAATGCAAATGGATTCCCATTGAAAGCCTGTACAAAAGGATCCCCGATCAGAGCCTCCACAGAAGGATTCCGATTGAGAGCCCCTACGCGAGGATTCCTATTGAAACCCAACACATATGGATTCCTACTGAGAGCGTGTGCAAAAGGATTTCGATTGAAAGTCTTGATAAAAAGGATTATCATTGAAAGCCTCTACACAAGGATCCCTACTGAAACCCAATTCAAATGGATTCCCACTGACAGCCCGTGCAAAAGGATTCCCAGTGAGAGCCTCCACAAAAAGGATTCCTATTGAAAGCCTCTACACAAGGAGTTCTATTGGAAGCCAATACAAACTTATTCATTCTTAGTGAGAGCCCATACAAAATGTTTCCCATCGAGAGCCTCTACAACGGGACCGCCCGCACGCCCGCCTTCTTGTAGCGCGCGCCGCCCTGTGCCAAACTGCCTCCGTCTCCAAGGCAACATCCCGCAGTCAACAGCCTCCGTCTTCAAGACAACGCCCAGTATTCAACAGGCTCCCGCTGCAGGAGAAAATCAGTAAGGAGTCTATTCGAGTCCCCGCCCTCCCGCCCGCCCGCCCCCGCCCGCCCGCCCGCTCGCGTGCCCGCCCGCCATCCTTCACTATAGCGCGCACCACCTTGTACTCAACTGCCTCCGTCTCCAAGACAACGCCCTGCAATCAACAGCCCCCGTCTCCAAGACAACGCCCAGTATTCAACAGGCTCCCGCTGCAGGAGAGAATCATGAAGGATTCTGTTAAAATCCCCGCCCGCCCGCCGCCCGCCCGCCGGCTGCCGCCCGCCCGCCGCCCGCCCGCCGGCTCGTCTTCATTGCAGCACGCACCACCCTGTACTCAAGCGCCTCCGTCTCGAAGACAACACCCTGTAGTCAGCGGCCTCCGCGCCCGAGACAACTCCCAGTACTCAACCCTATGGAAACCCAATACGAATGGTTTCCTACTGCGAGCCTGTGCAAAAGGATTCCTAATGAGAGCCTCGACGAAAGGATTCCCATTGAGAGCCTCTACGCATGGATTCCTATTGAAAGCCAATACAAGAGGATTCCTATTGACAGCCCCTACAAAATGTTTCTCATTGAGAGCCACTACAGAAGGATTTTTATTGGAAGCCAATGCAAAAGGATTCCTATTGAGAGCCTCCACAGAAGGATTCCCATTGAGAGCCTCCACAAAATGATTCCTGGTGAGAGCCTCTACACAAGGAGTCCTACTGAAACCCTCCTAAAACCGCCCTGTTGGAACAACCTTCCTGAAACCTTCCTAAGACCTTCCCGAAGGTTTTCGAAGGTTTTTGGAAACACCTCTTTGGAACCTTCCTAAAACCTTCCCCAGGAAGGTTTTTGGACGTTTTTTTTTTTGTTTGCACTGCTTTTGGTGAAAAAATCGTCATGGAACCTCCCTAAAACCTTACTCAGGAAGGTTTTTGGGATGTTTTGGGAAGGTGTTTGGAAACGCCTTCCTGAAACCTTCCTAGGACCTTCCCCAGGAAGGTTCTTGTAAGGTTTGTGGAAGGTTGTTGACAGAAACCTTCCTGGAACCTTCCTAAAACCTTCCTCGGGAAGGTTCTTGGAAGGTTTTGGAAGGCTGGTGGAAAAAAACCTTCCTGAAACCTTTGTTTAAAACCTTCCTCAGGAAGGTTTTCGAAAGGTTGAAGGAAGGTTTTTGTAACAACCTGTCTGGAACCTTCCTAAGACCTTACTCAGGAAGATTTTTTGGGGGGTTTGGAAGGTTCTTGGACAAAAAACCTTCCTGCAACCTCCCTAACACCTTCCTCCGGAAGGTTTTTGGAAGGTGTTTAGAACAACCTTCCTGACACTTTCCTACAACCTTCCTCAGGAAGGTTTTTGGGAGGTTGTTGGAAGGTTGTTGGAAACAAGCCTTCCTGAAACCTTACAAGTGGCACGCGTGCCCTGGCTCTTGCACTAAGGGGCCGCGAGAGACAGGAGGCTGTCGTCCCCTTCCTCCAGGAGTTTATTTTTGCGGCCGCCGGGGGGGGGACGAACGACGAACGAACGACGACGACGAGCGAAAATAAAGAGGTCCGAGCTCTAGAACACAGCTGCGCAAGATAACAAAGGGTCCAGGGCGAGGGGGGCTGGGGCCAGGGCCGGGGGGGGGAGGCTGGGTCCAGGGCCAGGGCCAGCGGGGCCAGGGGGGCGGGGGGCCAGGGCCAGGGGGGGAGGCAGGGTCCAGGGCCAGGACCAGAGGGACGACGACAAACGAAAATAAAGCGTCCAAGGCGAGGGGAACTGGGGACAGGGCCGGCGGGGGGGAGGCTGGGTCCAGGCCCTGGGCCAGCGGGGCAAGGGGGGCCGGGGCCAGGGCCAGGGGGGGAGGTTGGGTCCAGGGTCAGGACCGGACCGGGGGCCCAGCGGGGCGAGGGGGGCCCCACGGGGCCGGGGCGTTATTTGACGAGCTTCGTGGACAAAGGCGACGCTTCCCGCCCTTGTCTGGTCAGGTTCCTCTTCGCCCCCCTCTTGTCGCATGCTTCTTCGGTTGCGCGGAGGCGACCCCAGGAGCGTCGGGCTTGCCTCGCCATGCCGACAGGAAGAACGAGGGAGAAAGAGAGAAAGAGAGAGAGGGGAGAGAGAGAGAGAGAGAGAGAGAGAGAGAGAGAGAGAGAGAGAGAGACCGGACAAGTAGGCGGACCAGGGTCCGTCCGCGAGGCGCACTGCGGTGCGACAACCCGCAAAACACTATTAGCGGCGGTGCAGCCTTAAGATACGAGGGCGGGCAACAGACCCCCTCCCCCGGCGCATTGCATCTGAAGCTACGGACGGCGGACAGACTGTGAAGATCTCACGTGTCAGACCGCGTGACGAAGAAGGCCCCAACAAGAAAGGCGACGTGCGGACACGTGGCTAGGCGGCTTGGCAGACCGCCAGTTGGGCGCTTGGCCGCAGCGCGGCGCGCAGGGACGGGGCACCCCCGCCCCCACGCCCTGACACCGTGGACGCGGGGCCACGCGTGCACACGGGCAGGCAGAATGGCGGAGATTAGCGCGGGGCTCCAGGCGGAGCGCCGCGGAGCGATGACAGCATAGCATGGAGGGTGAGTGGCGGCGCAGCGCCATCGGGCGGGGGTGTTAGCAGCTCGGCGAAGGCACGACCGGCGCGGTGGAGGCGCTGGAGCAAAGGGCCTTGACGGGCTTGGGCAGCGGCAAGGTCGGCGGCGAGAGCTGCGCACCTCTGCTGGAGAGCGGCCGTAGACTGGGACAGCTCGGCTTCGCGGTCGGTGCGGGGCGGCTGCTCTGTGCCCGCGGCCGCGGGCCTCGCGGCGGGGACGAGGTCATCGGCGCGCCTGGCCAGGCGGTGGACAAGCGCGGTGCGGCGGTCCGTGCGCTGGCGGCCGTCGCCGTGGCGAGGCGTCTGGAGGGCGTCGGGCGGTCCCAGGGCTGAAGCCGCTGGGGCCACGCCCCATGAGGACGGAGGAGCCGCAGCCTCGCAGCCTGCAACAGTAGGAGCGTGGACGGGGCGCGACGGCCTGACTGGCTCAGTGCCCTGCGGGGGGGCTGAAGCCGCCCCCGCGGGCTGGCGCTGATGGGGGGACGGGGTTGGTGGCACGGAGGGACCAATCATGATGCCGTGCGAGGGCTCAGAGGTCGGCCGCGTGACCGGGTGGCGTCTCGATGAAGCGGCATCGTCGGCAGCGTGGGGTGTCGGCGGGGCGTCGTCTATGCTGCCACTCAATCCGAGGGGATCATAAAGGTCCTCCTCGGCGTCTTGGCGGTGAGCGACATCATCATGTGGGTGCGATGTCGCTCTCGGTGGCGGAGTCGCGGTGGGCGTCGAGAGGTTGCCCGTCGGGGCAGGGTTGGCGCTGGCTGGGCCGTCGTCCAAGAAGTCCAATCCCCCGCCGAAGCCGAACGGGTCGTCCTCCTGTTCATCGAGCATCGCCCGTTGGGCCTCGGCCCAGAGCTCATCCGGGTCTTGCGGGATGAATGGTCCAGCCGCGGGTGGTGCCTGGTCCGACAGCTGGGGGTTCGGTTCCATTTTGCTGAGTTCCGCTGCTGTAAACCCAGCCCTGCGGTGTGGGAGCGGCAGAGTACGGTGTCTGCGCTCGTAGATAGCGACAACGACCCCATGAAGCACGGTCGCTTGGCGATGTCGTGTTTTGGCAGCTTCAACAATGTCGTCGGGAAGGTTGTGCGTGCGTGCCGCCGCTGTGGCAAGGGCGTCGGCCTGACGGTTGAACTCCTCCGCAATGGGCCCGATGAGCCCAAGGTCGATGCCCAGGTCTCCCAGGTGGCTGGCGACTTTTTCGACGCGAAACATGTCGGGCTTGGCCATGACACATCGGTGAATCATTGCCCAGAGCTCCGCGTGCGTGCCCTGCGGCGCTGGATGTCCGTCGATGTTGCTTTGGAACCCATCGACCACCGCCTGGTTGTCCACGAAGACGTGCACGGGCCGTTCGGCACACGCCGTAAGGTGGACGATGGCAAGGGTCTCCGCAACCTGGCGTTCTGCGTTAGGCCGTGAACGCGTGCACTGTAGTTCATGCGGTGGTCGATGCCGTAGTAGACGCCGTAGCCCGCTCGTGCTAGGAGTGGGATGGCTTGGTTGGTGCACGCGCCGTCCGTGGCAGCATAGACCCATGTCCATCCAGTGTCGTTGTCAAGGTAGGTGGTGTAGGTGTCCTGGGCTGAAGCCGCAGGATCACCCTCAGGGGGGGGCCGCGGGATGGGCTGTGGCAGCGGGTCCCTCGCGAGGTCGGCCTGCAGGTCGAGGAGGGCTGGGTCTTCGTCGAAGAGCCCTCAGTGTCTTGTGTGCGGCGGAAGACGGGCCCACTGGTCGTCACTGATGAGGGTGGTGAGAGGGAGTCTTTCTCGGGCCCAGCACTTACAGTCGCGGACAGTGTGCTCCTGGGTTTCCTCTTCCTCGTCACAGTAGCGGCACATGGGGCTGGGGTCTGCCGACGTGTTTGATCGGGATCGTCGCTGTTGGGTGTGGTCCCCGCCCGACAGGTAGTTCAGGAGGAGCGCCAGCTGCCAGGCAGTGCATTTGGCTGCTCCTTTGGTTCGCGCGAGCCACGTGCTGGCGAAGAGGTCAAGGCCCTGTCTGACCGAGGCGAGGTAACCAAGGTCGTGTCGCCGTGGCTTGATCTTCCGCAGAAATGCCCTGCGTTGTGAGGCCCGCAGCATGTGCAGGAAGGCGTTTTGGGGTAGATTCAGCCAGCTGATCGGGCATCCCCAGTCATCGTACATGATGCCAAATGTGGGCCAGGTCCATCGGAGCTGCTGGAGCGACTGGACGAGTCGCCCGACGGGTCCTCCACCAAACAGGGTCTGGACGTGGTGTTGGAGGTCTCTGGCGAGCCCGAAGAGTGTGACGTCGCGGTTAACCTGACGCCGCAGGCACAGGAATGCTTCACGCTGCGTGATGGCGTCGATCTCAAGGGCGTGTCCCGGCACGCACACGGCCATGAGAGTCCAGAACTCGACCCACTTGTTCCCCTTGGGGCGGATAGCCGCCTTGAGGGCGTGGGTGTAGGCAGTCTTGGCTGGGCCTGATGGTGCTTGGATGTCGGTGCCCGTGGTGCAGACGCTGGCGGCCAGGGATCGGGCGTGCCGCGCCTTGATAAGCATCGGCGACGGGAGCTTGCCAATTCGCGGCAGGCGGATAGTCGCCCTCCGCACACGGGCGTCTGCGGTGGCCGTGAGGTTAAGCGCGGCTGGAGCCGGCGCTGCCTCGGCGTTGATGTAACTCCCGACGAGCTTGAAGGAATCGACCACTCGGAGGGGGCGATCCGCCAGTGTGAGCTGGGTGACGGCGGCGTGCAGCTCATCGGTGAGCGCCCACCCTGCCACTTTACCAGGGTGAATGCGTTGACCGGAGAATCGGTCAAACTTGGCGGCTTCGTCGAGAGATTTCTGCAGCTCAGGAGCGGCGTGGGTAGTGGAGTTGCTGTCGTCAACGAAGGTAGTGATGAGTGATCGAGGAACGTATCGGTGCTGCCTCTTTGTCCACACGCACATGAGCAGCTTGATGTCATCCAGGGACCACGAGCTGCCCTGGAGGTGACCGTTTGTCCTGGCCAGGACCCTGGAGTACGCTCCGTTCATGCGGATGTAGCGTTTGTGGTGTCTGTAGAAGTTTCGGCGGACAGTAACGATGTCTTGTGGGCACCCCGCGTGCAGCGCAATGTTTAGACAGATGTCCGTGATGAGGTAGTCGAAGCACTTCTGTCGGTCAAGGGCTGCTCCAGCTAAGGGGAGGAGTAAAGTCCTGGCGTGTTCGATGCGCAGGGCGAGAGAAGTGCTGACATCCCCAATGGTGGCTTTGGGAACGGCGCCAAAGCTCGTGGCATGGGTCCATCCTTGCCGCCAGGTCGTGAGGCTACGGTAGGCCGGCGCCTCCCACGCATACATCCACACTGAAAGAACCGAGAGCGGCCCGTTGGTGTCGAGTGGGCATGCCGTCGGGAGTTCCCCTCGGCCTTTTCGGAGGCACGGGTTTGGCACGTGCAGGAGGGGCTCGGGGATGGTGCCAGTGCGTTGCATAGCACGTAATACGCTGGCGAAGAGGCGAAGGATGTCGTCGGGTAACTCCTTTGCCTCCTTGGTCGTCCAGCCGTCGAGTCCCCCCGCGCGGCGCGGTGAACGGGTGCGAATGAAGTGGATGAGTTGGTCGTCGGTAAGGTGGAAGGGGGCTGCTGGTGGTGGCGTAGGCAGCTCTTGGCGGTATTCGTCGTAGAAGTCCGCCCACGTCGGCATAGCTTCGGCGCCATGGCCCGCGCGAGCGCGGTACGTGCCCAGGATGGGCTCCCAGGTGTCGACCATGAGCTTGAGCATGTCTTTGGTGTTGGCAACGATAGCGTTGGCGGGGAGGGCGTCGGGAACCTGGGCTGGCAGTGGGCCACGAATGGGGCCGTCGTCGTTGTCCGTGTCGGGCGAGCTACCGTCGCCGGGGCTGAAGCCGCCGGCGTCGGTGTCGGCGTCGCTGTCGTCCGTGCTAGCTTGGTCAGGGTTGAAGGCGGTGATGTCGCAGTGGAGCTGTGCATCGTCGGGAGTGGTAGGCGTGCGGAGATACGCCGTGGGCGAGCAGTCGGCAGCCCGTGCGAATATGGCCGCCTTTCGCCCGCTTGGCTCGCGGACACCCTCAGCCCAGATCTTGATGCGTTCAGCTTTGGCTCGGTTTGCACGTCGCGCCAGCTCCGAGTCTAGATTTTGGATCAGACGATCGAGCTGCTCTCCGCGTGGCGCTGGCACGTCGGGGGTCCAGGCGTCAGGAAAAGCCAGGAGGGCCGTGGGGCGCAGCTTGTGGCAGAGAAGGCGGGCCGCGGCCCACGCGCAGTCGATGCGTTGCGCCAGGTGCGGCGGGATAGCACTGCAGTCTATATGATGGTGCAGTCCGATGAAGCGAAGCTCGCAAAGTTGCCGATGGAGCTTGCGAAGGCGGTTCATGTGAATCGTGGAAGCTCCGTAGGTGGGAAAGGCGCGGGGGACGGCGGGTCGCTCCTCGAACGGGGGTGTGAGCCCGTGCATGGTAGGGGCCTTCTTTTTTGGGTGGTCTGGCGGTGGGGGCGGCAGGTCCCGCAGCCGGGTGAGATGGTACTCATGGCTGGCCTCGTTTGCCAGGGCGAACATGCGTTCCACATCGTCGCGTGTGTCAGCCTGCTCCATGCGGTCGTGTTATCGTCCTGCGATGAGGGTCCCTAATGCCTGAAGTTCGTGGTCCTCATGAGCTCCGTCGTTTGGAGGGTAAGGCGTGGGGGCCAGAAGGCGTGGGGCCGTGTGATCGAGGCGGCTAAGGTCGAGTGTGACCTGCAGGCCAACATGGGACTTCGCTGGCAAGTCACGCAGATAGCAGAAGTCGGTGACAAGGGATCGCGCAGCTTGGTTGGCGATGATATAATCGATGCGCGAAGTGCGGGGCACTTGGTGACGCGGTCCCAGTCAGGGATATTGCCATATGTGTGCATGGTGTGGTCTGGTGTGCCTTCAGCGACGTTGGACCATCCGTGCTGCATCATGTGCAGCAGGTGTGGATTGTCGTCGATGTTCGTGTTGGCGTCCATACAAATGAAATTCGGGGCTGAGCCGACCCTCGCGGCGGCGCAATCAGCAAGCCGAAATATATCGGTGCTGTCCCCTCCAGCGACCCCGTAGAGGCTCGCAATGTAGATCCCAGCGGGACCGTGGTTGTTTCGTCGCCGCCTGCGGCGGTGCTGGGTGCAGAGCGGGAGGGAGGCCTCGTGCCATCGTTTCTTGGCCTTGAGGGTGGCGATACAGGTCGCAATGTCGTCGACGGTGGAGTCGACGATGGCGTCCTTAGAGAGGATGGCAACCCCGCCCGAGGCGCCGGTGTTGCCCTCGACCGTGTGGTCCGTGCCACCGTGAGCAGCTTTGCGCTGGGCACGCGCCAGGTCCAGGTCAGGTCCCAGACTGGCCTGGTCTCCTCCGTGGTGTGGATTGGCGGCGTTGGTGGCGATGGCTTGCCTGGTAGGCTTGGCATGACGGGTCTCCTGCAGCGCTATGACTGCGGCGTTGTGGTCGACACCTAGGGCGGTAATGGTTGGCCAGTTCGCTGGAAGACTCGTGATGTTGAGGCTGACGCGGTGGATGGAGCGACCTGGCCCATCTCCGTCGGTGGAGCTGGGGTTAGCACGCCCCGCACGGTGGAGGGCGGCCTGGCCGTCACCCAGGTAGGAGGCTTGGCCACAGTAGGAGCTCATGGCGTCGCAGCAGATTGGCTCGGACGGGGCTGAAGCCGCCGTCGGGCCAAAAGTGCAGGCAAGGCATGGTCGACGCTGCGCCGGGGGGGGGTCATAAACATCGGCAAAACTGCCTCGAAAAAACCTCCTCACTCCTGTACCGTGGGGGGCGGAGGGAGGAAAGGTGAGGCGGCAGCAGGGGGAGAGGGAGGCGACTCCTCGATCCATCCTGCCGAGCGCAAGAGCAAAAGCAAACCAGCGGCGGCAGCGCGGCGCGGCAGCGGCGCAGCGCGCGCGCGAATACTGCGCACGCGACACCGCTGGTCCGTCCTGCGGCGGCGCGCCCGCCCCGTCAGTGCCGTGATGAGCAGCATCAGCTGGAACAGCTTGTTCGCGTGCGCCCTCCGCGCTCGCCTCGGGCGGTGGGCCCTGTGGCAGCGGCGGCGCACGCCCTGCCAGCGCGTCAGCCACTAGCTGGGCGTGGCGAGCGGCGCGGTCGGTGGCCTGGCGCTGGGCCTCGTCCATGCCCGCTGCCGTGAGGCTCGCGTTGCGGACAGGGCCTGACTCCACCGGGGCCGCCGCTGCCGCGGGCCGCGGCGAGGGGCGGGGGCGCGCCGTGGCTCTGAGAGACACGGTGAAGGCCGCCGCCGAGCCCGCGCGAGGTCCTGACGGAGTACTTTGTGCTTTGAAGGGGTCGAAGCTCGGCGGCCTCGTCTGGGCGACGAGCGGTGGGCGGTGGCAGCTCCTGGTCCGTGGACGGCGTCGGCTCGAGGTCGACCTCGTTAGGGTCTTTGGCGCCGGCACCGAAACGTGGCACCACCTCGGGGGCTTGGGCGTCAGCCTGAGTCTCGCGGGGCGGCGAGCTCGTGGAACTCCCGGGGGGCTTGCGCGAGCGGTGGCGGCTGCTGGGCCGGCTGCACGGGACGCGCCCGCCCGTGTGGCGGTCACGTGGCGAGGCCGCCTGGGCGTTGGCGCGCGCAGAGTCCGCCCTGCTCGGGGAGCGGATCGGCGCTGCTCTGGGTGCTGGGCTGGGCGGGCGGGAGCCGCCTGTGCCGCCCGCCGCCGAGGCTGCAGCCTGGTCAGGGTCGGCGGCGTCAGGCCGGGGGCTGACGCGGTGGGCACAACCCTCGCTGTGCCGCGGGGAGGCGCTGTGGTGTGCCTGGGTGTGCGTGAGGACGAGCGGGACGAGCGGCTGCCGCTCGCGCTCAGGGGGGGCGGGCTTTGCCTGGGCAGGGCGCTGCGCTGCGGCCACGTGTGGCGGGGGCGTGTGTTGGCGCGGTTGCCAGGCGCGCACGTTCGCCTCGCGCCATCCTGCGGGGCGCCCTGTCCGGCCGCGGCTTGGTGCAGCCCCCTGGGCTGAAGCCGCAGGGGGTGCCGCTGCGGACTGGTTGCTGGCGGTGCTGTCGTGGCGGCCTGGGTAATGGCCCCAGGCACGCGTGGACCCTGGCGCGGGCGAGGTGGCCCGTGGGGGAGCCTGCCCGAGTGCGCGCGGGTAGCCGACGACCGCTGGGTACACCCTGGCGTGGGGGACGTGGCCGTAGCTGGAGGCGGCTGCCCCTGCCGCCGCGGGCATGGCACCAATGGGGCCACGGTGGTAGGCGGCGCCCCCGCCGTACACCGCTCTGTCGCCTGTCGGGACGCGCGCGGGAGAGCGGTTGCGTGGCGTGCTCGGCTGACCTGCGTCGCGTTGGTCGCGCTGCTGGGTGCGCTGCTGATGCTGCTGGTAGCGCTGCTGGTCGGCTCTCGAGAGCGGGCGGGTGTCGGGGAGGATGGGCGGCACGTCGGGCCGCCGCCAGCCCTGGTAGACGTGCTCGAAGGCATGGTCCGGGTAAGTCTCCCCGACAGGTGAGTAGCGCCGTACATGCTCCACGAAGTCAATGTTCTGCGGCTCGGGGAGCACCGTGATGTTCACAGCCCGCTGGTGCGCTGGTCCATAGAGACAGAAGCTACCACGGTTGCTGCGGTCGTGGTTCAACTCGGCTTCGGTCGTGGCACGACTCACCATGGCGTCACAGAGGCGCATGTCGTAGTCGAGAGCTTGAGGGCCAGGGCCGCCCTCGGCATCCCGGTACAGTACCACATCTCGCCAGCGCGTGCGGGTAGTGTGGATGCGCTCGGCGATAGACTCGCAGACGGTCCTGACTGTGACACGATCCCTGTGCATGTTGGTGATGGCTAGGGAGTAAGGTCGGCGCACCGCTTTTTTGAAGATGAAATCCTCCTTGAGGGCCTGGTGCGGGCCGAAGAGCACGTAGCCTTCCTTCCACAGCGGTTGGTCGGGAGACGGGTCTTCAGGCATCCCCGTCCCTGTGAACCCTGGTGGCCGCCTCGTGCCGTCGGGCAATCCCTGCTTGGGGACGCGACGCGGCCTCGGTGGTAGATACCATTGGCCCTGGTATCCTGCTTGGCCTGGTTGCGGAGGCTCCCCCCCCGGGGCCTGAAGGCGCTCGGGGGGGCTCCATGAGGTCGTGCTGGGCTGGCGCGTTGCCGTATTGGCGGGCGAGGATGTGCGGAGGCATCCCTGTGGCACGGACGTCGAACAGGCTGTGCGGACGAGGCGGATGCGGGCATCTGCTGGAGAGGCAGCATGTGTCGGCGGCCCTGTCGTCGGTGCTGTACACGCACGTCCAGCTGTTGCAAGAGTAGTCCGTGGACCAGTCCATAGGTGCACGCAGTCCGCTGAGGGAGCAGTCCGGGCACGTCGGTTGGCCCGAGGTGCCGAGCTGCGTGTTGCGGCGGGCAGCACAATACTGGCAGCATTGGAATCGGCACTGTAGGCAAATCCAGCGTCCTGGTAGGGGCGGGAACGCTTGCTCGTCGGTGACTGCGTCGTCTGGGTGGGGTCGGGGTCGATCCCACAAAGGCCAGACGTCGGCGAACCAGGACTGGCCTGTAGTGCGGACCGCCTCCGCGGGGAGGCGAGCGTCGTCAGCATGGCGCTCGATCCACTGGGGCCCCAGGTCCGCTGCGATCATGACCGTGCGCCAAGTGTCGTCCGCCTTGACGTGGACTTGGGTCGGTGCCCAGAGCCTGGTGGTGGTGTCGCCGTGGTCGTGGTGAAGGATGACCCAGCCATCGCGACCCGCAACCGCAGGGTCAGTAACGCGGTGGCCCACAACGGTCGCCCCCCACGGTAGGTAGGCGCCATCGTGATGCTCGCCTGGGTCGAGCCAGACCTCGACGCCAGGGGCGTTCACACGGGACCGCACATCGCGGACGTGGAAGGCGAGGACGTGGTAGGCGGTCGGCTCCTCTTCCGTCTCGATGTGCTCCCACGTGTCGATGTCGCTGCTGTCGGAGGCGGAGTTGCCGCCGCTCTGCCGTGACGAACGTGAGGCGGAGCGCCGTGAGCGAGCATGGCCTCGGGCGAGGGCGGCGGCCGCGCTGATAAGGGACGGCGCACGGCGGTCGTCGGCTCCCGATGCCGTCGGTGAGCGGTCTGGACTGTGTCCCGAGGCGGCACCTGGCTGAGAGGTGTGCGATGGGCCAGACGCGGCCCCAGGGCTGGAGCCGCTGGGGCGCGGCGCTCGTACGTCAGACTGCCACCGCTCGGGTGCAGCCTGCGCCGTGGCAGTGTACACCAGGTCGATCAGTGGCTGCGGGTCCAGCTGGAGCTTGCGAAGCGAGGCACGCGGACGGGGCTGGTTGGGGTCGGCCCTGGTGGCTGCTTCGGTGTCGTAGTGCTGTGTAGCCCATGCTCGCGCTGCCTCTGGCGAGTATAGTGCCTGCGGCGGTGGCCACGCTGCCGCGGTGTCCAGCCGGCGCCAGATCTTAGCCTCCTGGTCGCGGGCTTCAGCCGCCTCGCGGAGGTCTGGGTGATCGAAGCCGGCAATGTGGAGGGCGTGCGTGCAGTCGCCCATGCCACAGGTGTGCGGGAGGGCACGGCACCTGGAGGCAGCTTCGGTGGGGGCACACCAGTCCATGCGGATGAGGAGGCCCAGGACCCGTGGGTAGATGAGGCGCGCTCCGTGAGCCTCCCCGTTCACGAAGTTGTGCCAGTTCTCACCGCGCGGCGGTTTGGTAGCCTCGCACATCCAGAGCGCGATGGGTCCCCAGCGAGGGTGTCGTCTTCGAGGCTGCGGGGCGGGTGAGGCGGCACCGCGTACCACGCGGCCAGCGACGGGTGCACACCCACGTACGTGCGGCCGACATTTGTGGCGGTTCGGCCCTTCGCTTCACGGCGGGGGCCCGGCAGGAGGTGACCTCCGTTGAGCGAGACGGGCCGCAAGGTCGCCGCGGGTCCCGTGCCAGAAGACCGTGGGCGTGTCAGTGGTAGGAGCACGGAGGTCCCACGTGAGGTAGGGGAAGATCGTCTCGCCTGAGTTCCCGCCCGAGTCTTCCAGCACCCAAATGAGTCGGTTCGGGGGCCTCTGCATGATGTCAGTCCACGGCGCCAACGCTTGGAGCGTTGGGTCATGGGTGAATCGAGGATGGTCGTAGAGTCGCAGGGCGTCTTCGATGTCCTCCGTAGTCACGCCACTGTTACCAAGCGCAAAGCCGTTCTGGTACAGGGAGGTGAGGATGCTCGTCGGCGGCACGGGGGCCGCTGGGTCGCGCTGGATGGTGCTGCGTAAGTTGCGCGTCGGTGGCCAGAGGGCTGGGTGGGGCGTACCAGGGCCTGAAGGCGCCTGGGGCCTGGCGGGTGATGCGTGGCGTGCTCGCCGTCGTGGTGGTTGGGTGTCCATGTCGGAAGAGGAACCACGGGCGTTGCTTGCATCCGCTTCGTCGTCGGGCGCTCCGTGCACGCCGTCGCCGTCGAGGGTGCGCTCACGTGCTTCACTTGCCTCGGCGTCGGTGGCCTGAGCTGCGGCGGCTTCGTGAGTCGGCGGGTTGCCAGAGGCCGCGCCGCTTGTGGGGCCGTCTCGCGGGGACGGGCTGGTCGACCGTGGCGTGACAGACGAGGCTCGCGATACCGCGGCAGTGACTTCACCGATGGCGGCGGTGGTGGCGGTGGTGACATCGGCGACTGCGGCGGCAACTGCAGCGGCGTAGTGTTCCTGTAGCAGCGGGTGTCGAAGGGGATGCACGTGCTGGCTCTCGGGGTCGTCGGGATGCGTGCGCGGAAGCGTGTGTGGGGCCTCATCGCGCGGGCTCCTGATCGGTTGGCAACAGCGGAGGCACCACTGGGCCGTGGGTGAGTCCAGGACGCGCGCACAGATGCGGGCTCCCACGTGTCCGACGGCTCCTTGAGCGAGAAGTTTGGCGCCGACCAGGAGGAGACCGCAACCCACTCCGCCTGTGGCGATAGCTCCGAGTTTGCCGCTGGCCCATTTCAGGGCGCCCCAGAGGCCAGACCCGACTGCGCTGGCTCCGCCCGAGACAATGTCTCTGAGTTTGGCGCTGGTCCACTTGAGAAGACCCCACAAGGCGGGCGCGGCATCGTATGCTATTGTGCGTCGGGGCGTAGTGGACACGGATGGGCCTGGTGCCGCAGCTTCACGGCGTCGTCGCTGCCGGTAGCTGGGGTCTCGGCTCGGTGTCGGCAGGTACCCGTCGATCTGGTCCTGGTACGGCATGGCTACCAAGATGGCGTACGTGACCACGAAGAGGCAGATGAGACAGCCGCAGCGTCGAGAGGCCGCTGCGCTGTGCGGGGCCTCATGGGAGCCGCTGGCGTCGGGGTCCGCGTCCTCGATGGGATCGTTGTCGAGGCCAGCCTGCCAGTGGTCGACGGCGCTGGAGTTGGAGTCAGTCGAGTTAGCTCGGCGGACAAGGGTGCGGGACGGGGTCCTGCCACCTGAGGTCTGAAGACGCCCAGGTCCAGCCAGTGCTGCAGCGGGGCTGAAGCCGCCACTGCGCGGGCTGGTGGGAGCTGGCGGTGCGGTGGCATGGCCTGGCTCGTCGGCGGCGGTGGCACCTTCGGCGTCGCTGAGCTGTGCGCTGGGGTCGGCCTGGGCCGAGTTGTTGGGCGCACTGCTGCGCGACAGGGAGCGCCCTGTGTGGGGATCGCTGTCACGGTCGCGCTGGGCAGCGTCACTTGGCGGTGGCGTGCCGTCGGGGTCCTGGGTTTCCGTGTCGTGGATGGAGTCGTTCTGGCTATCGTCCGACACGTGGAACGAGTCCAGGGATATGTTGCTGATATCGCTGGCAGCTGCGTGCTGGAGCAGAAGCGGTTCAGCGTCGGCCGCGGGCTGGTCACACGTGGCGTTTTGGGCGGGGGGGCCAGCGGGCGGTGGTAGGTTTAGCGGTTCCATCGGTGCCGCGGCGAGCTCCGCCTCGACAAGCGGCTGCAGGTCTGGCGGGTGGTGCGGGATCGCATCCACGAGATACGCCAGGGCGTCTTGGTCGGGCGGAGGGAGGCCTCTTGGCAGCAAGGCGAGGGCCCGTGAGAGGTATGGCGGCAGTGGTGCCGCGAAAGCCTCAGGGCCGACGAGCTGGGCACGAGCGCACTGGTATTCCAGAAGGAGGCCAAGGTAACGGGTGGGGTACTCGTGGCTGCCCTGAATACGAGTGAGGTTGCGGTTGGTGCGCTGTCTGTCGGGGCCCGCTCTGTGCCAGATATCCTCGCACATGTCGACCGCGGTGCGGTGACGCAGGGCGTCGTTTTTCTCCGCGGAGTCCTCCTGGAAAAGGTGGTCGTACTGTGGCAGATGGAGCGTCGCCAGGACGTGCGGGACGCAGTCCTCGAGCCATGCCCAGTAAACGTCCTGATGGTCCTCACCTGGTGCCCACGCCGCGGCGCACGGGATGAGCCGTGCTCGGATGTTCATCAGGTGCCAGAAGGCGGGGTCCTCATCAGGTTCACCCCTGGCGCACAGAGGGGAAGCGGGACTCGCTGTGTTGCTGGTAGTCAGGCCGTGTGCGTGGGTGCTAAGCACGGCCATAATTAGCAGCCCACATAGCGTGTTGGGCTCCACGGTGATGCACAGGTAGGGCGCGAGGAGCCAGATGGCTCGCAGCGAGGCGCCTGTGGTCTGTGGGGGCCACGGTGGAGCCGTCTGCGGCGCTGGCTCAGCGGCGTGGTTTCCAGCGTGGCACGGCCCACCGCTGTCAGTAATGTCGAAGCTGTCAGGTCGGCACGCTGTGGGGGTGCGACACTCTGGAGGGTACACGGTGCGACGTACGGCGGCAGGCGTCGTGGTCGGTGGTAACTCTCGCAGGTGGTCGTGCGCGGCGTGCGTTGCCTCATGCGGGGGCGGTGGCAGCCAGGGCACTGCAGCGGGGCTGAAGCCGCCACTGCGTGCCTGGGCCTTGCCAGCGGCCCTGTCGAGGATATGCTGCACGACGGTCGAGGACAAGCTGAAGACAGGGTGCCATCGAGGATATGCTGTACGACGGTCGACCGCAGGCGTCGCATTGAGTGATGGTAGCCCTCGTAGCTGAACTTGCATGCGGTGCGAGGCGTGGCCGGAGGACGCAGGAGTCAGCTCAGCTGCGGCAAAATCGGCGGTCGACTGCGATGCATGTGTCGTAGTTGACGAGGGCGTGCTCGTAGGAGACGTGCTGGTACTCGGCGTAGGCATAGTAGTAGCCGTCGAAGTCCCAGGGGGGCAGCGCGTGGGGCAGGGCCCCTGGTGCTGCTCAGGCCAGGCGCTCGCGGGGGCGCCCAGCAGCCCGGTGCCGCACGGGCCAGCGGCGGCGGTGCTGTTCACGATCGGGTCCAAAATGGCGCTGTGATCGTATTTGTAGATGCTGTCATCGTAAAGGTAGAAGAACGTCCTACGCTCCGCATGTCGCAGGAAAGCCTCTCCTCCGTGCTGGGGCGCACCGCCTGAAGACGGGTGTGCTCCAGCCAGCGAGGGGAGGGCCAGGCCGCAGGCGAGGCGCCGCATGATGGCGAGGCCTGGCGGGCGGCGCGAGCGATGAGCCGAAAGCTGCGTGGCAGCACACGTCCTCATACACCCCTGAATGCTCATGTACATCGCTACAATCACGCCCCCTGCAAGACTACGGGTGTCCCTACACCAGAGAGCTTGCGCGTGCTGCTGCCAAAACAGACATGAGGTAACAAGAAAGAGATACGACGCGAAGAGGGGAGCGGTGCCTCTGAAGGCGCTTCCTCGGAGGGCTGAGGCGGGCTCTCTGAGGCACCTTCAATACGGGTCCTGGGTGGCCCGACCCTTGTCCTTGCCTTTGTCGGCCCCTGGGGGCCCCGTCCCTGGGGTGGCCTGGCCTGGCTGGTCGGTCGCACTGCAGGCTGCCGCGGGCTCGGCGGCCGCTGCGGCTTCCTCCTTCTTAGTTTCCAGAGTGGCCGCTTGTGGCAGGTGGATGGTGCCTCCCGTGAGGTGCCCGAGGAGGGTCTGGATGTCGCCGCGCAGTGCAGCGGCGTCGGCGGGTGCCGTCTGTTGCTGGGTGACGACGGTGGCAAGCCCCCGTTCCAGCCCTGAAACGTGCTCCGTGAGTGTGGCCTGGGAGGAGAGAACGCCCGCAAGCTGCATCTGCATGTTATCCACCGTGGTGGCTAGTAGCTCGTGCTGCTGTTCCATGTGCTGGATGCGGGTCGTGGCAGCATCGGGCGGTTTAGAGGCCGATGCGAAGCGCTCGCCGAAGGTGTTGAGTTCGTGGGAGGCCACGCTGTATTCATCGCCTGATGAGAGGATCTCGACGTCAACGACGTCACCTGGTACTTCGGCGGCTGTGGCAGCGGCGCCTTCGGTGTGGCCCCCTCCTTCCGCCGCCGCCGTGCCAAGCCAGGGGTCGTGGCCACCTGGTCCTGGGGCGGCCGTCGGTTCAGCGGCTCCGTCCGTGCCGTGAGGGGGCGCAGAAGAGCTGCGGCCTGGGGCGCGGGGTGGCCTTGCGGGCGGCGTGGCGTCACGTTTCCCGCTGGAGGAGCGGTGGCGCTTGGCTAAAGGCTCCTCCTTGGGGGTCAGGAGCGGTGCGACGCCCTTGCCTTTGGGCGTGGCAGTCATGAGGTCGTGGAGGTAGGGGCTCTGGGCCGCTTTGGTGAGGAGTGTGCCGGTGGCGGGGCTGAAGCCGCCACCACCGGCTGGCGGCGTCGCAGGCTCTGTGATGGTGGTAGGCGTGACGATGGTAACGTTGTCCCGCTTCGGCGCCACCTCAGCCAGCGGGGCCTCGGCGATGCTCCACGGGATGGAGCACCCCGCGACCTGCACCGTATAGGTGAGTGGGGGCCGATGGGCGCGCACTAGGGCAAACTGGGCCGCAGTGGCTGGGTCCCAGGCGGTGTGGTAGACCTCACAGTCCCATTTGACGGACGGGCCCGTGAGAGTCTTGGCGAGCTGGGTCAGCGTGGCGTGGCGTGACGCAATGCCAGTGATGCGGTAGCGCGTCTTGGCGAGGGTGGCCTCGCAGCCGCGGATGCTGACAGCAGCGGCCTTGGCGACGTCAGACCCCCGCGGAACACGGATCCCCAGCAGGCCTGACTTGCCGTGCCTGACGACTCCCAGGGCCTTGAGCTCCACCGACTTCTGGAACGCGTCTGCCATCGTGATGGGCTGGTCCTCAGGGAACCACACGGTCTGATACTTGTCGGCGGTGGGCTCGTCTGCACCTACGTTGCTGAGGTCGTAGGTGGCACCGAGTTGCCCTGATCCCGCCAGGACCTTGTCGACCGCTTGGAGACTGACGCCGAAGGTGGCAGCCAGGGACCTCTTTCCGACGCCCGATCCAAACCTGCCTAGGCTTTTGCAGGGTTCGAGGATGGTGACGGCTTTAAAGTTGCCGTGGAAGAGGGCCTTGAAGGTGTCCTGGAGCTGGCCATCGAGCTCCTGGCGGCGAGCGTCTTTCTTGGACTCCTTGTGCTTTTGGCGCGCCTTGTCCTGTGGAGCGGAGTCGCCTCGAAAAGGGCCCTTGGCGCGTGGACCACCGTTCACGGGGGCACCTCCCGAGAACTGGTCCTCGAAGGCCTGGTGCATGGAGGGGACTGTGGCAATGGCCTCGGTCTCGTGTATGGTCGCCCGAATCCAGCAGACGTGGTCGGCGGGGTCGATGGTGGCGACGGCTACCTTTTCCGTGCAGGCGACCTCCTTGGTGCCCAGCTGGTACACGATCACGGGGACGTGCGTGTGGACCACTTTGGGCGCCTTGGGGTGGCGCTTCAGGACGGGGACGGCGAGCTCGGTACCGACGTAGTTGTCGTTTTTCGGGCCCATGACAGCAATCGCGAGCTGGCCCGTGGCTCGCTTGCCCTGCCCGAGGTGGTGTTGCAGCAGCCGTTCGCCACTCTCGAGTCGTGGAGGCTGATGCTGGGCTTGTACGTCTTGCCGTCGTCAGGCGAGGTGGGTTCGGCAAGAACAGGGACCTTCCAAAAGGCAGGGTCCAAGGCAATGAATTGGGTGTCCGCAGCCTGAAGACGTGCGGAGCCCGATGGTGGGTGCGATGTGTCACCGCCAGTGCGCTTAGGCTTGCTGCGCTGGTAGTGGTCGAGCGTGTAGCTGATCTGGTTGGCGGCGCACATGCGGATAAGGGCGCTGCCAAGCTTCTTCGTGTTGGACTTGTGCATGTCGTACTTTGCCTGGAGCTCGTCCGCGTTCAGTTCGGCTAGCCCGTTATAGGCGGCCGTGGGGCGGTCAGACCCCGCTTGCCTGAACGCTGCGATGCAGTCCTGCTTGCGTTGAAGGAGGGACCCTTCAGCAGCAGGGCGCGTGGGACGGGAGCTCGGAGGCTGCTTTGAAGAGTGACGGCGCTCCGGCTTCTTGGGGGCCATTGCTGCGGGCACTCTGGTGCGGAGAGGTGACGCGAATCAGTAGGGTCCTGCTGGGACCCCTCCGGTCTCGCGAGGCCTGGGAGTCTGACTCCGAGGCGGGGCGCTTCGCGTCGTAGCTGCGGTCTGAGTGCAGAGCACTCTCGAGCCGAGACTAGAGAGAGAGAGAGAGAGAGAGAGAGAGAGAGAGAGAGAGAGAGAGAGAGAGAGAGAGACCGGACAAGTAGGCGGACCAGGGTCCGTCCGCGAGGCGCACTGCGGTGCGACAACCCGCAAAACACTATTAGCGGCGGTGCAGCCTTAAGATACGAGGGCGGGCAACAGACCCCCTCCCCCGGCGCATTGCGTCTGAAGCTACGGACGGCGGACAGACTGTGAAGATCTCACGTGTCAGACCGCGTGACGAAGAAGGCCCCAACAAGAAAGGCGACGTGCGGACACGTGGCTAGGCGGCTTGGCAGACCGCCAGTTGGGCGCTTGGCCGCAGCGCGGCGCGCAGGGACGGGGCACCCCCCGCCCCCACGCCCTGACACCGTGGACGCGGGGCCACGCGTGCACACGGGCAGGCAGAATGGCGGAGATTAGCGCGGGGCTCCAGGCGGAGCGCCGCGGAGCGATGACAGCATAGCATGGAGGGTGAGTGGCGGCGCAGCACCATCGGGCGGGGGTGTAAGCAGCTCGGCGAAGGCACGACCGGCGCGGTGGAGGCGCTGGAGCAAAGGGCCTTGACGGGCTTGGGCAGCGGCAAGGTCGGCGGCGAGAGCTGCGCACCTCTGCTGGAGAGCGGCCATAGACTGGGACAGCTCGGCTTCGCGGTCGGTGCGGGGCGGCTGCTCTGTGCCCGCGGCCGCGGGCCTCGCGGCGGGGACGAGGTCATCGGTGCGCCTGGCCAGGTGGTGGACCAGCGCGGTGCGGCGGTCCGTGCGCTGGCGGCCGTCGCCGTGGCGAGGCGCCTGGAGGGTGTCGCGCGGTCCCAGGGCTGAAGCCGCCGGGGCCACGCCCCCTGAGGACGGAGGAGCCGCAGCCTCGCAGCCTGCAACAGTAGGAGCGTGGACGGGGCGCGACGGCCTGACTGGCTCCGTGCCCTGCGGGGGGGCTGAAGCCGCCCCCGCGGGCTGGCGCTGGTGGGGGGACGGGGTTGGTGGCACGGAGGGACCAATCATGATGCCGTGCGAGGGCTCAGAGGTCGGCCGCGTGACTGGGTGGCGACTCGATGAAGCGGCATCGTCGGCAGCGTGGGGTGTCGGCGGGACGTCGTCTATGCTGCCACCCAATCCGAGGGGATCATAAAAGTCCTCGTCGGCGTCTTGGAGGTGAGCGACGTCATCATGTGGGTGCGGTGCCGCTCTCGGTGGCGGAGTCGAGGTGGGCGTCGTGCGGATGCCCGACGGGGCAAGGTTGGCGCTGGCTGGCCCGTCGTCCAGGAAGTCTAGTCCCCCGCCGAAGCCGAACGGGTCGTCCTCCTGTTCGTCGTATATCGCCCGTTGGGCCTCGGCCCAGAGCTCGTCCGGGTTCTGCGGGATGTCTGGTCCAGCCGCGGGTGGTGCCTGGTCCGACAGCAGGGGGTTCGGTTCCATTTTGCTGAGTTCAGCCGCTGTAAACCCAGCCCTGCGGTGTGGGAGCGGCAGAGTACGGTGTCTGCGCTCGTAGATGGCGACAGCGACCCCGTGAAGCACGGTCGCTTGGCGATGTCGTGTTTTGGCAGCTTCAACGATGTCGTCGGGGAGGTTGTGCGTGCGTGCCGCCGCTGTGGCAAGGGCGTCGGCCTGACGGTTGAACTCCTCCGCGATGGGCCCGATGAGCCCAAGGTCGATGCCCAGGTCTCCCAGGTGGCTGGCGACTTTTTCGACGCGAAACATGTCGGGCTTGGCCATGACACATCGGTGAATCATTGCCCAGAGCTCCGCGTGCGTGCCCTGCGGCGCTGGATGTCCGTCGATGATGCTTTGGAACCCATCGACCACCGCCTGGTTGTCCACGAAGACGTGCACGGGCCGTTCGGCACACGCCGTAAGGTGGACGATGGCAAGGGTCTCCGCAACCTGGGCGTTCTGCGTTAGGCCGTGAACGCGTGCACTGTAGTTCATGCGGTGGTCGATGCCGTAGTAGACGCCGTAGCCCGCTCGTGCTAGGAGTGGGATGGCTTGGTTGGTGCACGCACCGTCCGTGGCAGCATAGACCCATGTCCATCCAGTGTCGTTGTCAAGGTAGGTGGTGTAGGTGTCCTGGGCTGAAGCCGCAGGATCACCCTCAGGGGGGGGCCGCGGGATGGGCTGTGGCAGCGGGTCCCTCGCGAGGTCGGCCTGCAGGTCGAGGAGGGCTGGGTCTTCGTCGAAGAGCCCGCAGTGTCTTGTGTGCGGCGGAAGACGGGCCCACTGGTCGTCACTGATGAGGGTGGTGAGAGGGAGTCTTTCTCGGGCCCAGCACTTACAGTCGCGGACAGTGTGCTCCTGAGTTTCCTCTTCCTCGTCGCAGTAGCGGCACATGGGGCTGGGGTCTGCCGACGTGTTGGATCGGGATCGTCGCTGTTGGGTGTGGTCCCCGCCCGACAGGTAGTTCAGGAGGAGCGCCAGCTGCCAGGCAGTGCATTTGGCTGCTCCTTTGGTTCGCGCGAGCCACGTGCTGGCGAAGAGGTCAAGGCCCTGTCTGACCGAGGCGAGGTAGCCAAGGTCGTGTCGCCGTGGCTTGATCTTCCGCAGAAATGCCCTGCGTTGTGAGGCCCGCAGCATGTGCAGGAAGGCGTTTTGGGGTAGATTCAGCCAGCTGATCGGGCAGCCCCAGTCATCGTACATGATGCCAAATGTGGGCCAGGTCCATCGGAGCTGCTGGAGCGACTGGACGAGTCGCCCGACGGGTCCTCCACCAAACAGGGTCTGGACGTGGTGTTGGAGGTCTCTGGCGAGCCCGCAGAGTGTGACGTCGCGGTTAACCTGACGCCGCAGGCACAGGAATGCTTCACGCTGCGTGATGGCGTCGATCTCAAGGGCGTGTCCCGGCACGCACACGGCCATGAGAGTCCAGAACTCGACCCACTTGTTCCCCTTGGGGCGGATAGCCGCCTTGAGGGCGTGGTTGTAGGCAGTCTTGGCTGGGCCTGATGGTGCTTGAATGTCGGTGCCCGTGGTGCAGACGCTGGCAGCCAGGGATCGGGCGTGCCGCGCCTTGATAAGCATCGGCGACGGGAGCTTGCCAATGCGCGGCAGGCGGATAGTCGCCCTCCGCACACGGGCGTCTGCGGTGGCCGTGAGGTTAAGCGCGGCTGGAGCCGGCGCTGCCTCGGCGTTGATGTAACTCCCGACGAGCTTGAAGGAATCGACCACTCGGAGGGGGCGATCCGCCAGTGTGAGCTGGGTGACGGCGGCGTGCAGCTCATCGGTGAGCGCCCACCCTGCCACTTTACCAGGGTGAATGCGTTGACCGGAGAATCGGTCAAACTTGGCGGTTTCGTCGAGAGATTTCTGCAGCTCAGGAGCGGTGTGGGTAGTGGAGTTGCTGTCGTCAACGAAGGTAGTGCTGAGTGATCGAGGAACGTATCGGTGCTGCCTCTTTGTCCACACGCACATGAGCAGCTTGATGTCATCCAGGGACCACGAGCTGCCCTGGAGGTGACCGTTTGTCCTGGCCAGGTCCCTGGAGTACGCTCCGCTCATGCGGATGTAGCGTTTGTGGTGTCTGTAGAAGTTTCGGCGGACAGTAACGATATCTTGTGGGCACCCCGCGTGCAGCGCAAGGTTTAGACAGATGTCCGTGATGAGGTAGTCGAAGCACTTCTGTCGGTCAAGGGCTGCTCCAGCTAAGGGGAGGAGTAAAGTCCTCGCGTGTTCGATGCGCAGGGCGAGAGAAGTGCTGACATCCCCAATGGTGGTTTTGGGAACGGCGCCGAAGCTCGTGGCATGGGTCCATCCTTGCCGCCAGGTCGTGAGGCTACGGTAGGCCGGCGCCTCCCACGCATACATCCACACGGAAAGAACCGAGAGAAGCCGTTGGTCCGTCGGGAGTTCCCCTCGGCCTTTTCGGAGGCACGGGTTTGGCACGTGCAGGAGGGGCTCGGGGATGGTGCCAGTGCGTTGCATAGCACGTAAGACGCTGGCGAAGAGGCGAAGGATGTCGTCGGGTAACTCCTTTGCCTCCTTGGTCGTCCAGCCGTCGAGTCCCCCCGCGCGGCGCGGTGAACGGGTGCGAATGAAGTGGATGAGTTGGTCGTCGGTAAGGTGGAAGGGGGCTGCTGGTGATGGCGTAGGCAGCTCTTGGCGGTATTCGTCGTAGAAGTCCGCCCACGTCGGCATAGCTTCGGCGTCATGGCCCGCGCGAGCGCGGTACGTGCCCAGGATGGGCTCCCAGGTGTCGACCATGAGCTTGAGCATGTCTTTGGTGTTGGCAACGATAGCGTTGGCGGGGAGGGCGTCGGGAACCTGGGCTGGTAGTGGGCCACGAATGGGGCCGTCGTCGTTGTCCGTGTCGGGCGAGCTACCGTCGCCGGGGCTGAAGCCGCCGGCGTCGGTGTCGGCGTCACTGTCGTCCGTGCTAGCTTGGTCAGGGTTGAAGGCGGTGATGTCGCAGTGGAGCTGTGCATCGTCGGGAGTGGTAGGCGTGCGGAGATACGCCGTGGGCGAGCAGTCGGCAGCCCGTGCGTATATGGCCGCCTTTCGCCCGCTTGGCTCGCGGACGCCCTCAGACCAGATCTTGATGCGTTCAGCTTTGGCTCGGTTTGCACGTCGCGCCAGCTCCGAGTCTAGATTTTGGATCAGACGATCGAGCTGCTCTCCGCGTGGCGCTGGCACGTCGGGGGTCCAGGCGTCAGGAAAAGCCAGGAGGGCCGTGGGGCGCAGCTTGTGGCAGAGAAGGCGGGCCGCGGCCCACGTGCAGTCGATGCGTTGCGCCAGGTGCGGCGGGATAGCACGGCAGTCTATATGATGGTGCAGTCCGATGAAGCGAAGCTCGCAAAGTTGCCGATGGAGCTTGCGAAGGCGGTTCATGTGAATCGTGGAAGCTCCGTAGGTGGGAAAGGCGCGGGGGACGGCGGGTCGCTCCTCGAACGTGGGTGTGAGCCCGTGCATGGTAGGGGCCTTCTTTTTTGGGTGGTCTGGCGGTGGGGGCGGCAGGTCCCGCAGCCGGGTGAGATGGTACTCATGGCTGGCCTCGTTTGCCAGGGCGAACATGCGTTCCACATCGTCGCGTGCGTCAGCCTGCTCCATGCGGTCGTGGTATCGTCCGGCGATGTGGGTCCCTAGTGCCTGGAGTTCGTGGTCCTCATGAGCTCCGTCGTTTGGAGGGTATGGCGTGGGGGCCAAAAGGCGTGGGGCCGTGTGATCGAGGCGGCTTAGGTCGAGTGTGACCTGCAGGCCAACATGGGACTTCGCTGGCAAGTCACGCAGATAGCAGAAGTCGGTGACAAGGGATCGCGCAGCTTGGTTGGCGATGACATAGTCGATGCGCGAAGTGCGGGGGCACTTGGTGACGCGGTCCCAGTCAGGGATATTGCCATATGTGTGCATGGTGTGGTCTGGTGTGCCTTCAGCGACGTTGGACCATCCGTGCTGCATCATGTGCAGCAGGTGTGGATTGTCGTCGATGTTCGTGTTGGCGTCCATACAAATGAAATACGGGGCTGAGCCGACCCTCGCGGCGGCGCAATCAGCGAGCCGAAATATATCGGCGCTGTCCCCTCCAGCGACCCCGTAGAGGCTCGCAATGTAGATCCCAGCGGGACCGTGGTTGTTTCGTCGCCGCCTGCGGCGGTGCTGGGTGCAGAGCGGAAGGAAGGCCTCGTGCCATCGTTTCTTGGCCTTGAGGGTGGCGATACAGGTCGCAATGTCGTCGACGGTGGAGTCGACGATGGCGTCCTTAGAGAGGATGGCAACCCCGCCCGAGGCGCCGGTGTTGCCCTCGACCGTGTGGTCCGTGCCACCGTGAGCAGCTTTGCGCTGGGCACGCGCCAGGTCCAGGTCAGGTCCCAGACTGGCCTGGTATCCTCCGTGGTGTGGATTGGCGGCGTTGGTGACGATGGCTTGCCTGGTAGGCTTGGCATGACGGGTCTCCTGCAGCGCTATGACTGCGGCGTTGTGGTCGACACCTAGGGCGGTAATGGTTGGCCAGTTCGCTGGAAGACTCGTGATGTTGAGGCTGACGAGGTGGATGGAGCGACCTGGCCCATCTCCGTCGGTGGAGCTGGGGTTAGCACGCCCCGCACGGTGGAGGGCGGCCTGGCCGTCACCCAGGTAGGAGGCTTGGCCACAGTAGGAGCTCATGGCGTCGCAGCAGATTGGCTTGGACGGGGCTGAAGCCGCCGTCGGGCCAAAAGTGTAGGCAAGGCATGGTCGACGCTGCGCCGGGGGGGGGGTCATAAACATCGGCAAAACTGCCTCGAAAAAACCTCCTCACTCCTGTACCGTGGGGGACGGAGGGAGGAAAGGTGAGACGGCAGCAGGGGGAGAGGGAGGCGACTCCTCGATCCATCCTGCCGAGCGCAAGAGCAAAAGCAAACCAGCGGCGGCAGCGCGGCGCGGCAGCGGCGCAGCGCGCGCGCGAATACTGCGCACGCGACACCGCTGGTCCGTCCTGCGGCGGCGCGCCCGCCCCGTCAGTGCCGTGATGAGCAGCATCAGCTGGAACAGCTTGTTCGTGTGCGCCCTCCGCGCTCGCCTCGGGCGGTGGGCCCTGTGGCTGCGGCGGCGCACGCCCTGCCAGCGCGTCAGCCACTAGCTGGGCGTGGCGAGCGGCGCGGTCGGTGGCCTGGCGCTGAGCCTCGTCCATGCCCGCTGCCGTGAGGCTCGCGTTGCGGACAGGGCTGACTCCGCGCGGGGCCGCCGCTGCCGCGGCAGCGGCAGAGGTGGCGGGGGCGCCGCCGTGGCTCTGAGGAGACAGCGGTGAGCCGCCGCCGAAGCCCGCCGCGAGGTCCTTGACGGAGTACTTGTGCTTGAAGGGGTCGAAGGTCGGCGCCTCGTCGGGGGCGACGACGCGGGTGGGCGGTGGCAGCTCCTGGTCCGTGGACGGCGTCGGCTCGAGGTCGACCTCGTTAGGGTCTTTGGCGCCGGCACCGAAACGTGGCACCACCTCGGGGGCTTGGGCGTCAGCCTGAGTCTCGCGGGGCGGCGAGCTCGTGGAACTCCCAGGGGGCTTGCGCGAGCGGTGGCGGCTGCTGGGCCGGCTGCACGGGACGCGCCCGCCCGTGTGGCGGTCACGTGGCGAGGCCGCCTGGGCGTTGGCGCGCGCAGAGTCCGCCCTGCTCGGGGAGCGGATCGGCGCTGCGCTGGGTGCTGGGCTGGGCGGGCGGGAGCCGCCTGTGCCGCCCGCCGCCGAGGCTGCAGCCTGGTCAGGGTCGGCGGCGTCAGGCCGGGGGCTGACGCGGTGGGCACTACCCTCGCTGTGCCGCGGGGAGGCGCTGTGGTGTGCCTGGGTGTGCGTGAGGACGAGCGGGACGAGCGGCTGCCGCTCGCGCTCAGGGGGGGCGGGCTTTGCCTGGGCAGGGCGCTGCGCTGCGGCCACGTTTGGCGGGGGCGTGTGTTGGCGCGGTTGCCAGGCGCGCACGTTCGCCTCGCGCCATCCTGCGGGGCGCCCTGTCCTGCCGCGGCTTGGTGCAGCCCCCTGGGCTGAAGCCGCAGGGGGTGCCGCTGCGGACTGGTTGCTGGCGGTGCTGTCGTGGCGGCCTGGGTAATGGCCCCAGGCACGCGTGGACCCTGGCGCGGGCGAGGTGGCCCGTGGGGGAGCCTGCCCGAGTGCGCGCGGGTAGCCGACGACCGCTGGGTGCACCCTGGCGTGGGGGACGTGGCCGTAGCTGGAGGCGGCTGCCCCTGCCGCCGCGGGCATGGCACCAATGGGGCCACGGTGGTAGGCGGCGCCCCCGCCGTACACCGCTCTGTCGCCTGTCGGGACGCGCGCGGGAGAGCGGTTGCGTGGCGTGCTCGGCTGACCTGCGTCGCGTTGGTCGCGCTGCTGGGTGCGCTGCTGGTGCTGCTGGTAGCGCTGCTGGTCGGCTCTCGAGAGCGGGCGGGTGTCGGGGAGGATGGGCGGCACGTCGGGCCGCCGCCAGCCCTGGTAGACGTGCTCGAAGGCATGGTCTGGGTAAGTCTCCCCGACAGGTGAGTAGCGCCGTACATGCTCCACGAAGTCAATGTTCTGCGGCTCGGGGAGCACCGTGATGTTCACAGCCCGCTGGTGCGCTGGTCCATAGAGACAGAAGCTACCACGGTTGCTGCGGTCGTGGTTCAACTCGGCTTCGGTCGTGGCACGACTTACCATGGCGTCACAGAGGCGCATGTCGTAGTCGAGAGCTTGAGGCCCAGGGCCGCCCTCGGCATCCCAGTACAGTACCACATCCCGCCAGCGCGTGCGGGTAGTGTGGATGCGCTCGGCGATAGACTCGCAGACGGTCCTGACTGTGACACGATCCCTGTACATGTTGGTGATGGCTAGGGAGTAAGGTCGGCGCACCGCTTTGTTGAAGATGAAATCCTCCTTGAGGGCCTGGTGCGGGCCGAAGAGCACGTAGCCTTCCTTCCACAGCGGTTGGTCGGGAGACGGGTCTTCAGGCATCCCCGTCCCTGTGAACCCTGGTGGCCGCCTCGTGCCGTCGGGCAATCCCTGCTTGGGGACGCGACGCGGCCTCGGTGGTAGATACCATTGGCCCTGGTATCCTGCTTGGCCTGGTTGCGGAGGCTCCCCCCCGGGGCCTGAAGGCGCTCGGGGGGGCTCCATGAGGTCGTGCTGGGCTGGCGCGTTGCCGTATTGGCGGGCGAGGATGTGCGGAGGCATCCCTGTGGCACGGACGTCGAACAGGCTGTGCGGACGAGGCGGATGCGGGCATCTGCTGGAGAGGCAGCATGTGTCGGCGGCCCTGTCGTCGGTGCTGTACACGCACGTCCAGCTGTTGCAAGAGTAGTCCGTGGACCAGTCCATAGGTGCACGCAGTCCGCTGAGGGAGCAGTCCGGGCACGTCGGTTGGCCCGAGGTGCCGAGCTGCGTGTTGCGGCGGGCAGCACAATACTGGCAGCATTGGAATCGGCACTGTAGGCAAATCCAGCGTCCTGGTAGGGGCGGGAACGCTTGCTCGTCGGTGACTGCGTCGTCTGGGTGGGGTCGGGGTCGATCCCACAAAGGCCAGACGTCGGCGAACCAGGACTGGCCTGTAGTGCGGACCGCCTCCGCGGGGAGGCGAGCGTCGTCAGCATGGCGCTCGATCCACTGGGGCCCCAGGTCCGCTGCGATCATGACCGTGCGCCAAGTGTCGTCCGCCTTGACGTGGACTTGGGTCGGTGCCCAGAGCCTGGTGGTGGTGTCGCCGTGGTCGTGGTGAAGGATGACCCAGCCATCGCGACCCGCAACCGCAGGGTCAGTGACGCGGTGGCCCACAACGGTCGCCCCCCACGGTAGGTAGGCGCCATCGTGATGCTCGCCTGGGTCGAGCCAGACCTCGACGCCAGGGGCGTTCACACGGGACCGCACATCGCGGACGTGGAAGGCGAGGACGTGGTAGGCGGTCGGCTCCTCTTCCGTCTCGATGTGCTCCCACGTGTCGATGTCGCTGCTGTCAGAGGCGGAGTTGCCGCCGCTCTGCCGTGACGAACGTGAGGCGGAGCGCCGTGAGCGAGCATGGCCTCGGGCGAGGGCGGCGGCCGCGCTGATAAGGGACGGCGTACGGCGGTCGTCGGCTCCCGATGCCGTCGGTGAGCGGTCTGGACTGTGTCCCGAGGCGGCACCTGGCTGAGAGGTGTGCGATGGGCCAGACGCGGCCCCAGGGCTGGAGCCGCTGGGGCGCGGCGCTCGTACGTCAGACTGCCACCGCTCGGGTACAGCCTGCGCCGTGGCAGTGTACACCAGGTCTGCGCGGGTCCAGCTGGAGCTTGCGAAGCGAGGCACGCGGACGGGGCTGGTTGGGGTCGGCCCTGGTGGCTGCTTCGGTGTCGTAGTGCTGTGTAGCCCATGCTCGCGCTGCCTCTGGCGAGTATAGTGCCTGCGGCGGTGGCCACGCTGCCGCGGTGTCCAGCCGGCGCCAGATCTTTGCCTCCTGGTCGCGGGCTTCAGCCGCCTCGCGGAGGTCTGGGTGATCGAAGCCGGCAATGTGGAGGGCGTGCGTGCAGTCGCCCATGCCACAGGTGTGCGGGAGGGCACGGCACCTGGAGGCAGCTTCGGTGGGGGCACACCAGTCCATGCGGATGAGGAGGCCCAGGACCCGTGGGTAGATGAGGCGCGCTCCGTGAGCCTCCCCGTTCACGAAGTTGTGCCAGTTCTCACCGCGCGGCGGTTTGGTAGCCTCGCACATCCAGAGCGCGATGGGTCCCCAGGCGAGGGTGTCGTCTTCGAGGCTGCGGGGCGGGTGAGGCGGCACCGCGTACCACGCGGCCAGCGACGGGTGCACACCCACGTACGTGCGGCCGACATTTGTGGCGGTTCGGCCCTTCGCTTCACGGCGGGGGCCCGGCAGGAGGTGACCTCCGTTGAAAGCGAGACGGGCCGCAAGGTCGCCGCGGGTCCCGTGCCAGAAGACCGTGGGCGTGTCAGTGGTAGGAGCACGGAGGTCCCACGTGAGGTAGGGGAAGATCGTCTCGCCTGAGTTCCCGCCCGAGTCTTCCAGCACCCAAATGAGTCGGTTCGGGGGCCTCTGCATGATGTCAGTCCACGGCGCCAACGCTTGGAGCGTTGGGTCATGGGTGAATCGAGGATGGTCGTAGAGTCGCAGGGCGTCTTCGATGTCCTCCGTAGTCACGCCACTGTTACCAAGCGCAAAGCCGTTCTGGTACAGGGAGGTGAGGATGCTCGTCGGCGGCACGGGGACCGCTGGGTCGCGCTGGATGGTGCTGCGTAAGTTGCGCGTCGGTGGCCAGAGGGCTGGGTGGGGCGTACCAGGGCCTGAAGGCGCCTGGGGCCTGGCGGGTGATGCGTGGCGTGCTCGCCGTCGTGGTGGTTGGGTGTCCATGTCGGAAGAGGAACCACGGGCGTTGCTTGCATCCGCTTCGTCGTCGGGCGCTCCGTGCACGCCGTCGCCGTCGAGGGTGCGCTCACGTGCTTCACTTGCCTCGGCGTCGGTGGCCTGAGCTGCGGCGGCTTCGTGAGTCGGCGGGTTGCCAGAGGCCGCGCCGCTTGTGGGGCCGTCTCGCGGGGACGGGCTGGTCGACCGTGGCGTGACAGACGAGGCTCGCGATACCGCGGCAGTGACTTCAACGATGGCGGCGGTGGTGGCGGTGGTGACATCGGCGACTGCGGCGGCAACTGCAGCGGCGTAGTGTTCCTGTAGCAGCGGGTGTCGAAGGGGATGCACGTGCTGGCTCTCGGGGTCGTCGGGATGCGTGCGCGGAAGCGTGTGTGGGGCCTCATCGCGCGGGCTCCTGATCGGTTGGCAACAGCGGAGGCACCACTGGGCCGTGGGTGAGTCCAGGACGCGCGCACAGATGCGGGCTCCTACGTGTCCGACGGCTCCTTGAGCGAGAAGTTTGGCGCCGACCAGGAGGAGACCGCAAACCACTCCGCCTGTGGCGATAGCTCCGAGTTTGCCGCTGGCCCATTTCAGGGCGCCCCAGAGGCCAGACCCGACTGCGCTGGCTCCGCCCGAGACAATGTCTCTGAGTTTGGCGCTGGTCCACTTGAGAAGACCCCACAAGGCGGGCGCGGCGTCGTATGCTGTTGTGCGTCGGGGCGTAGTGGACACGGATGGGCCTGGTGCCGCAGCTTCACGGCGTCGTCGCTGCCGGTAGCTGGGGTCTCGGCTCGGTGTCGGCAGGTACCCGTCGATCTGGTCCTGGTACGGCATGGCTACCAAGATGGCGTACGTGACCACGAAGAGGCAGATGAGACAGCCGCAGCGTCGAGAGGCCGCTGCGCTGTGCGGGGCCTCATGGGAGCCGCTGGCGTCGGGGTCCGCGTCCTCGATGGGATCGTTGTCGAGGCCAGCCTGCCAGTGGTCGACGGCGCTGGAGTTGGAGTCAGTCGAGTTAGCTCGGCGGACAAGGGTGCGGGACGGGGTCCTGCCACCTGAGGTCTGAAGACGCCCAGGTCCAGCCAGTGCTGCAGCGGGGCTGAAGCCGCCACTGCGCGGGCTGGTGGGAGCTGGCGGTGCGGTGGCATGGCCTGGCTCGTCGGCGGCGGTGGCACCTTCGGCGTCGCTGAGCTGTGCGCTGGGGTCGGCCTGGGCCGAGTTGTTGGGCGCACTGCTGCGCGACAGGGAGCGCCCTGTGTGGGGATCGCTGTCACGGTCGCGCTGGGCAGCGTCACTTGGCGGTGGCGTGCCGTCGGGGTCCTGGGTTTCCGTGTCGTGGATGGAGTCGTTCTGGCTATCGTCCGACACGTGGAACGAGTCCAGGGATATGTTGCTGATATCGCTGGCAGCTGCGTGCTGGAGCAGAAGCGGTTCAGCGTCGGCCGCGGGCTGGTCACACGTGGCGTTTTGGGCGGGGGGGCCAGCGGGCGGTGGTAGGTTTAGCGGTTCCATCGGTGCCGCGGCGAGCTCCGCCTCGACAAGCGGCTGCAGGTCTGGCGGGTGGTGCGGGATCGCATCCACGAGATACGCCAGGGCGTCTTGGTCGGGCGGAGGGAGGCCTCTTGGCAGCAAGGCGTGGGCCCGTGAGAGGTATGGCGGCAGTGGTGCCGCGAAAGCCTCAGGGCCGACGAGCTGGGCACGAGCGCACTGGTATTCCAGAAGGAGGCCAAGGTAACGGGTGGGGTACTCGTGGCTGCCCTGAATACGAGTGAGGTTGCGGTTGGTGCGCTGTCTGTCGGGGCCCGCTCTGTGCCAGATATCCTCGCACATGTCGACCGCGGTGCGGTGGCGCAGGGCGTCGTTTTTCTCCGCGGAGTCCTCCTGGAAAAGGTGGTCGTACTGTGGCAGATGGAGCGTCGCCAGGACGTGCGGGACGCAGTCCTCGAGCCATGCCCAGTAAACGTCCTGATGGTCCTCACCTGGTGCCCACGCCGCGGCGCACGGGATGAGCCGTGCTCGGATGTTCATCAGGTGCCAGAAGGCGGGGTCCTCATCAGGTTCACCCCTGGCGCACAGAGGGGAAGCGGGACTCGCTGTGTTGCTGGTAGTCAGGCCGTGTGCGTGGGTGCTAAGCACGGCCATAATTAGCAGCCCACATAGCGTGTTGGGCTCCACGGTGATGCACAGGTAGGGCACGAGGAGCCAGATGGCTCGCAGCGAGGCGCCTGTGGTCTGTGGGGGCCACGGTGGAGCCGTCTGCGGCGCTGGCTCAGCGGCGTGGTTTCCAGCGTGGCACGGCCCACCGCTGTCAGTAATGTCGAAGCTGTCAGGTCGGCGCGCTGTGGGGGTGCGACACTCTGGAGGGTACACGGTGCGACGTACGGCGGCAGGCGTCGTGGTCGGTGGTAACTCTCGCAGGTGGTCGTGCGCGGCGTGCGTTGCCTCATGCGGGGGCGGTGGCAGCCAGGGCACTGCAGCGGGGCTGAAGCCGCCACTGCGTGCCTGGGCCTTGCCAGCGGCCCTGTCGAGGATATGCTGCACGACGGTCGACCGCAGGCGTCGCATTGAGTGATGGTAGCCCTCGTAGCTGAACTTGCATGCGGTGCGAGGCGTGGCCGGAGGACGCAGGAGTCAGCTCAGCTGCGGCAAAATCGGCGGTCGACTGCGATGCATGTGTCGTAGTTGACGAGGGCGTGCTCGTAGGAGACGTGCTGGTACTCGGCGTAGGCATAGTAGTAGCCGTCGAAGTCCCAGGGGGGCAGCGCGTGGGGCAGGGCCCCTGGTGCTGCTCAGGCCAGGCGCTCGCGGGGGCGCCCAGCAGCCCGGTGCCGCACGGACCAGCGGCGGCGGTGCTGTTCACGATCGGGTCCAAAATGGCGCTGTGATCGTATTTGTAGATGCTGTCATCGTAAAGGTAGAAGAACGTCCTACGCTCCGCATGTCGCAGGAAAGCCTCTCCTCCGTGCTGGGGCGCACCGCCTGAAGACGGGTGTGCTCCAGCCAGCGAGGGGAGGGCCAGGCCGCAGGCGAGGCGCCGCATGATGGCGAGGCCTGGCGGGCGGCGCGAGCGATGAGCCGAAAGCTGCGTGGCAGCACACGTCCTCATACACCCCTGAATGCTCATGTACATCGCTACAATCACGCCCCCTGCAAGACTACGGGTGTCCCTACACCAGAGAGCTTGCGCGTGCTGCTGCCAAAACAGACATGAGGTAACAAGAAAGAGATACGACGCGAAGAGGGGAGCGGTGCCTCTGAAGGCGCTTCCTCGGAGGGCTGAGGCGGGCTCTCTGAGGCACCTTCAATACGGGTCCTGGGTGGCCCGACCCTTGTCCTTGCCTTTGTCGGCCCCTGGGGGCCCCGTCCCTGGGGTGGCCTGGCCTGGCTGGTCGGTCGCACTGCAGGCTGCCGCGGGCTCGGCGGCCGCTGCGGCTTCCTCCTTCTTAGCTTCCAGAGTGGCCGCTTGTGGCAGGTGGATGGTGCCTCCCGTGAGGTGCCCGAGGAGGGTCTGGATGTCGCCGCGCAGTGCAGCGGCGTCGGCGGTTGCCGTCTGTTGCTGGGTGACGACGGTGGCAAGCCCCCGTTCCAGCCCTGAAACGTGCTCCGTGAGTGTGGCCTGGGAGGAGAGAACGCCCGCAAGCTGCATCTGCATGTTATCCACCGTGGTGGCTAGTAGCTCGTGCTGCTGTTCCATGTGCTGGATGCGGGTCGTGGCAGCATCGGGCGGTTTAGAGGCCGATGCGAAGCGCTCGCCGAAGGTGTTGAGTTCGTGGGAGGCCACGCTGTATTCATCGCCTGATGAGAGGATCTCGACGTCAACGACGTCACCTGGTACTTCGGCGGCTGTGGCAGCGGCGCCTTCGGTGTGGCCCCCTCCTTCCGCCGCCGCCGTGCCAAACCAGGGGTCGTGGCCACCTGGTCCTGGGGCGGCCGTCGGTTCAGCGGCTCCGTCCGTGCCGTGAGGGGGCGCAGAAGAGCTGCGGCCTGGGGCGCGGGGTGGCCTTGCGGGCGGCGTGGCGTCACGTTTCCCGCTGGAGGAGCGGTGGCGCTTGGCTAAAGGCTCCTCCTTGGGGGTCAGGAGCGGTGCGACGCCCTTGCCTTTGGGCGTGGCAGTCATGAGGTCGTGGAGGTAGGGGCTCTGGGCCGCTTTGGTGAGGAGTGTGCCGGTGGCGGGGCTGAAGCCGCCACCACCGGCTGGCGGCGTCGCAGGCTCTGTGATGGTGGTAGGCGTGACGATGGTAACGTTGTCCCGCTTCGGCGCCACCTCAGCCAGCGGGGCCTCGGCGATGCTCCACGGGATGGAGCACCCCGCGACCTGCACCGTATAGGTGAGTGGGGGCCGATGGGCGCGCACTAGGGCAAACTGGGCCGCAGTGGCTGGGTCCCAGGCGGTGTGGTAGACCTCACAGTCCCATTTGACGGACGGGCCCGTGAGAGTCTTGGCGAGCTGGGTCAGCGTGGCGTGGCGTGACGCAATGCCAGTGATGCGGTAGCGCGTCTTGGCGAGGGTGGCCTCGCAGCCGCGGATGCTGACAGCAGCGGCCTTGGCGACGTCAGACCCCCGCGGAACACGGATCCCCAGCAGGCCTGACTTGCCGTGCCTGACGACTCCCAGGGCCTTGAGCTCCACCGACTTCTGGAACGCGTCTGCCATCGTGATGGGCTGGTCCTCAGGGAACCACACGGTCTGATACTTGTCGGCGGTGGGCTCGTCTGCACCTACGTTGCTGAGGTCGTAGGTGGCACCGAGTTGCCCTGATCCCGCCAGGACCTTGTCGACCGCTTGGAGACTGACGCCGAAGGTGGCAGCCAGGGACCTCTTTCCGACGCCCGATCCAAACCTGCCTAGGCTTTTGCAGGGTTCGAGGATGGTGACGGCTTTAAAGTTGCCGTGGAAGAGGGCCTTGAAGGTGTCCTGGAGCTGGCCATCGAGCTCCTGGCGGCGAGCGTCTTTCTTGGACTCCTTGTGCTTTTGGCGCGCCTTGTCCTGTGGAGCGGAGTCGCCTCGAAAAGGGCCCTTGGCGCGTGGACCACCGTTCACGGGGGCACCTCCCGAGAACTGGTCCTCGAAGGCCTGGTGCATGGAGGGGACTGCGGCAATGGCCTCGGTCTCGTGTATGGTCGCCCGAATCCAGCAGACGTGGTCGGCGGGTCGATGGTGGCGACGGCTACCTTTTCCGTGCAGGCGACCTCCTTGGTGCCCAGCTGGTACACGATCACGGGGACGTGCGTGTGGACCACTTTGGGCGCCTTGGGGTGGCGCTTCAGGACGGGGACGGCGAGCTCGGTACCGACGTAGTTGTCGTTTTTCGGGCCCATGACAGCAATCGCGAGCTGGCCCGTGGCTCGCTTGCCCTGCCCGAGGTGGTGTTGCAGCAGCCATTCGCCACTCTCGGAGTCGTGGAGGCTGATGCTGGGCTTGTACGTCTTGCCGTCGTCAGGCGAGGTGGGTTCGGCAAGAACAGGGACCTTCCAAAAGGCAGGGTCCAAGGCGATGAATTGGGTGTCCGCAGCCTGAAGACGTGCGGAGCCCGATGGTGGGTGCGATGTGTCACCGCCAGTGCGCTTAGGCTTGCTGCGCTGGTAGTGGTCGAGCGTGTAGCTGATCTGGTTGGCGGCGCACATGCGGATAAGGGCGCTGCCAAGCTTCTTCGTGTTGGACTTGTGCATGTCGTACTTTGCCTGGAGCTCGTCCGCGTTCAGTTCGGCTAGCCCGTTATAGGCGGCCGTGGGGCGGTCAGACCCCGCTTGCCTGAACGCTGCGATGCAGTCCTGCTTGCGTTGAAGGAGGGACCCTTCAGCAGCAGGGCGCGTGGGGCGGGAGCTCGGAGGCTGCTTTGAAGAGTGACGGCGCTCCGGCTTCTTGGGGGCCATTGCTGCGGGCACTCTGGTGCGGAGAGGTGACGCGAATCAGTAGGGCCCTGCTGGGGCCCCTCCGGTCTCGCGAGGCCTGGGAGTCTGACTCCGAGGCGGGGCGCTTCGCGTCGTAGCTGCGGTCTGAGTGCAGAGCACTCTCGAGCCGAGACTTGAGCCAAAATGGCTACGGAGAGAGAGAGAGAGAGAGAGAGAGAGAGAGAGAGAGAGAGAGGCAGACAGACAGACAGAGAGAAACAATACCATATCTTGGCGAATGACCCAACCATATGCAGTTGTGACTGCCGTCGTTGCGGAGATCGCCTTGGGGGGATCTCCTCGCGGGACCGTGAAGCATGCGAAGGGCGTGCCGACGCGGGGCGGGGCCGCCATGTGGGCGCTGTCACTGGGGCCCCAGGTAGGACCGAGCGAAACGCGCGAAGGGTGCGCCGCAATGGGGCGGGGCCGCCATTGGGGCCTCCTGTGGAGCTCCCTATGGGGCCACGAAGCGCTGCGCTGGGTGGGGGTGGTGCATGCGGGCGGTGCCAGCGGGGCCTTCGGTGGAGATCCCTCTGGGGCCACGAAACGCCGCGCTGGGTAGGGGAACCGCATGCGAACACCGCCACCGAGGCCTTCGGCTGAGATCCCAACGGGGCCACGAAGCGTTGTACTGGGCGGGGGTGACCCATGCGAGCAGTACCACTGGGGCCTTCGGTAGAGATCCCTGTCGGGCCACGAAACGCTGCATTGGGTGGGGGTGACGCGCGCGGGCGGTGCTGCTGCGGCCTTCGGTGGAGTTCCTTATGGGGCCACGAAGCGCTGTATTGGGTGGGGGTGACGCATGCGGATGATTCCACTGAGGCCTTCGGTGGAGCTCCCTATGGGGCCACGAAGCGCTGTGCTGGGTGGGGGTGACGCACGCGGGCGGTGCCAGTGGGGCCTTCGGTGGAGCTCCCTATGGGGCCACGAGGCGCTGTGCCGGGCGGGGGTGGCGCATAAGGCGTTGCCAGCGGGGCCTTCGGTGGAGATCCCCCAGTGGGCTACGAAACGTTGTGCTGGTTGGGGGCGACGCATGCGGGCGGTGCCAGTGGGGCCTTCGGTGGAGTTCCTTCTGGCGCCACGAAGCGCTGTGCTGGGTGGGGGTGATGCATGCGGGCGGTCCCACTAAGCCTTCGGTGGAGTTCCCTATGGAGCCACGAAGCGCTGTACTGGGTGGGGGTGACGCATGCGGGCGGTGGCACTGGGGTTTTCGGTGGAGGTCCTTTATTGGGCCACGAAACGCTGTACCGGGTGGGGGTGACACATGCGGGCGGTGTCATTGGGGCCTTCGGTGGAGTTCCTTATGGGGCCACGCAACGTGATGCTAGGTGGAGGAACCGCGTGGTGATGAGGGCAGAGGCAGGGAGGGGGAGGACGGAGGAGGGGGGAGGAGGAGCGAATGAAAGAAGGAGCTGTCTCTTCAAAACGAGGACCCAACACCACACGATGGTTGGGGGAAATACATGGATAGATAGGGATAGAGAGGATGAACAAAAAGACATGAATACATAATTTAAATCAGCCTGGCGAACGACCTAACCATATGCAGCTGTGAAAACCGCAATTATGAATATCATCTTCGACCGCGCTCCCTATGGGGCCACGAACCGCGTGATGGGGCGTGCCGACATGCGTGGCGGGGCGCACAACGCGAGCGACGACGATTGGTCTGCGTGCGAGAGACTGAGAGCGAGTGAGTCTAATTGTGGATGAGTCTGCGCACGCGTGAGTCTACGTGCATAAATGTCGACGCCCATGTCGGCGCGCCTCTCACGAGTATCGCGCCCGCCCCATTCCCGTTCTTCTTCTCCCTCTTTGCCCGTGCACGCCCGCGTCCAAGGCTGCGGGCGCGGCGCCGCACGGAGTCCCCGCGACGCGCGCTGGTCGCCGCGAAGGGCCCCTGGCGACGCGCGCGTGTCGTCCACTGCGCGGAGCAGAGAGAGAGAGAGAAAGAGAGAGAGAGAGAGATAGAGAAAGAGAGAGAGAGAGAGAGAGAGCGAGCGAGCAGGCTGGCTCCCGCCCGGGATGCGCGGCCCGAAAGCGGCCTCAATACGTCAAATACGACGAACAGCTTCTGGAAATCTAAAGTCGCCGCCATGCGAACTCCGCCACTGGGCCGCCATGCGAACTCCGCCACGGAGACATTAGGTGGAGCTCCCTGTGGGGACACGAAACGCTGCGTTGGGTGTTGGATGGTGCATGCGGGCGGTCCCACTAAGCCTTCGGTGGAGTTCCCTGTGGGGTCACGGAACGCTGTACTGGGTGGTGGATGACGCATGCGGGCGGTCCCACTGGGGCCTTCGGTGGGGCCCTCTATGGGGCCACGAAGCGCTGTACTGGGTGGTGGGTGACGCATGCGGGCGGTGCCAGTGGGTCCTTCGGTGGAGCCCCCAATGTGGCCACGCAGCGGTGTGCTGGGTGGTGGATGACGCACGCGGGCGGTCCCATTGGGGCGTCGGTGGAGCCCCTTATGTGGCCACGAAGCGGTGTACTGGGTGTGTATGACGCATGCTGGCGGTCCCACTGGGGCTTTCGGTGGAGCTCCTCATGGGGTCACGAAGCGCTGCACTGGGTGGTGGATGACGCATGCGGGCGGTCCCACCGGGGCCTGCTGCACTGGGTGGTGGATGACGCATGCGGGTGGTTTCATTGGGGCCTTCGGCGGAGCCATCAATGGGGCCACGAAGCGTTTTACTGGGTGATGGATGACGCATGCGGGCGGTTTCACTGGAGCCTTCGGTGGAGCTCCTTATGTAGCCACGAAGCGCTGTACTGGGTGGGGGTGACGCATGCGGGCGGTTTCACTGGGGCCTTAGGTGGAGCTCCCTATGGGGCCACGAAGCGGTGTGCTGTGTGGTGGATGATGCACGCGGGCGGTCCCACTGGGGCCTTCAGTGGAGCCCCATTTATGGGGTCACGAAACGCTGTACTGGGTGGTGGGTGACGCACGCGGGCGGTCCCATTGGGGCCTTCGGCGGAGACCTCCATGGGGCCACGAAATGTTGTGCTGGGTGGTGGATGACGCGTGCGGGCGGTCCCACGGGGGGCTTCGGTGGAGCCCCCTGTGGGGCCACGAAATGAGGGAGGAACGGGAGGAGGAAGAGGGAGGAGGAGGAAGGAAGGAAGAAAGGAAGGAAGGAAGGAAGGAGGGAGGGAGAGAACGTGGGGACAGTCTTTGCAAAACGAGGACCCAACACCACAGGATGGTTGGGAAAATATGAAAGAGTGGGAGAGAGGGAGGGCAGCGCATCGACGCAGCGGCGACCCCAACACGGGCATTCAAGGTTGAACGCCGCCAGTCACTCCATCCGCACCCTCCCTCCTTCCTCCCACACGCAACTCGTAAGCAACACTTATCTGGTCATGACTTTGAGGAGCGCACGGGCACGAGAAACTCAATCGCGCAGACAAGTTCGTCCTGCAGGTCACGACTTGGTTGTGTTGATGGTTGCAACCCCGACGCCAACGATGATGCACATGACAATGATTATGACGGTGGTGCCGATGGGGATAACAGTGGAGTCTGGGACGCTACGATGTTGACGGTGGCGATGGTGATGTTGATGAATCTGACGGGGGTGACAATGACCTTGGCATCGATGACGCGGGCGATGATGATGGTCGTGATGATGGTGATGGGAGCAATCTATATGGCGCAATCCACCTTGCAGAACGTGAAATTGCCAACTCCATTGCTCGCGCAATCATCCCACCCCCCACCTGCAACTTGCTTTGATCAAGCAATACGGCCGCGATTGTGATAACTCCTTGGTACTGGCTGGCGCACCCCTGCGGCTGCACCAGCGCGCCCATGTTCGCGCGCAGAGCGACCAGCTGGTTTGAAACAGCCGATGCGGCCGTGATGGCGCTTATTGATGGCAAGTTCCCAGCGCGTCTCAAAGGCCGCGCTGGCGCGTGTGCGCTTCATTCCCGGTCGGTGACTCGAGCGGACGTGGTATCATGACGACGTCGACAACAACGGCAACGATGATGATCGTAGCGATGGTGGTGGCGATGATGACGATGACGGTGACAAGACCAACGACGCCGCCGATGTTGGTTACAACCATGACGACGGTGATGTCCGTGTGTCGGTGTCGAAGGCGGTTGGGTGATGATGGCGGCAGTGGCGGCGATTGTCTATGACGGTGGCGTGATGCGGCGACATTGGTGAGAGTGATGGTGGGAAAGTGCGCACGCGCGGAAGTTTGAAGGATTGCGACGCGCGAGTGTGGTGGCGCGCGCGTGTGGCCCGCATGGTACTGCTTGATACGGACTTGTGCATTGGGCGCATGTTGGGTCAACGCGGATGCGTCGCGGGGTGGCATGAACATGCGGGTTCTGGACAAGATGGTTGAACTCAGGCGGTGTGCTTCCGTACGGTTGCACTAAATGCGCGCATACTGTTTGGGAGACTTGTGTCAGAAAACCTACGAAGGTTGTTAGGCGTTTCTGTCGTAATGCTTGCAAATGCGGGTGGGTTTGGTATGATTTCGGCATGTGCGCGCGTGTGGATGTTGTGCTCTTTGTGTCCAGAAACGGGTTCTTCATAAGTGATTGTTTGCGGCCAACGAGTGCGAGCATAGTATTATTCGGCGGGGATGGAAGGGGGTCGATACGGGTCCGCCAGGAATGTTTGGAAAATGAACGGCGAGACATAATCATCTGTAATATGCAGTGCCCCAGGGGGAGGTCAACAACCCCAGGGGGAGGGTGGTAGAGTCTATTTTTTGCTCGAAAGGAGGGCATATGTGGTGCAATCCTTGTGGCGCGGTCTGTCCCAGTGTAATCGGTCTACGTGGCGCAGCAGATCTGATGCGCAGCCAGACGCGCCACTCGGTGCACGGAGCGGCGATGAGGCAGCGACGGGCGCCGACAGTGCGCAAACCCGAGGCTGCTTGCCAGTGCAAGGGGGCGGCGACGAGGCGGCGACGGGCGCCCACAGCGCGAACATTTGGGGAGCCCACCGAGCGTGCGACGGCGGCGAGAGTGCGACGGACACGCAACAACCTGATGTTCTGTGCCCGTTGGAGGGATCCCTTCGCGGAACTATCTTGGAGCCCGTCGCGGCCTCCTGGGGCCACCTCGGCGCTTCGCAGGGCTTTTCTCCAGAGGTAGCCTCGGCCATCCTGGGCCCAGGGCGGCTCCCATGGGGGGGGGGAGGCGTGCGGTCCGCCCACTGTGTCAGCCGCCTGCCCCACTTCCGGGACCCGGGACCCAGGACAAGCGGGCCCCCGAGTGCGGGCCTCAGCCGCATCGGGCTTTCGCTGGCCTGTGTGCTCAAGGTGTGTGGTTGCTGCGTGTGGTCCAGCCTCTCCTTCCGCCTCGCCGCTCTCTCCACCGCTGCCTTGCCGCCGCCTCCTGGCTCGCGGGGTGCTTGAGCACCGTGGCGCGCGGGGAGCGTCGCCCCCGGGCGCGCGCGATCAGAGTGTCAGATGCCTAGGGCCTGGTTTCCCGCGGGGGGTGCCCACGCGCATTCCGCCAGTCGTCTCCACTGCTTCTCCTGGGACGCGGAGAAGACGTGATGCTACGATCTTTCGAAGATGGCCCCGATCAATCCACGATCCCGATTACATCGTCCAGCGTGTGGAAGCGCAAATGGAGAAGAAAGCACCTACAAGTATAGACGCGCTGTGTTCGACGCAATGTTTGTTTCGTGAGCCTTGCTGTGCTGCGGTATGATTTGGAGCATGCAAGTTTGCATATGAATGTGTGGATATGCAGTCCGGGCTGCTCAATCTATAAACTGAGCAAAATAAGCTACTAAATCTGAACGGAAAAGTTTGGGACGTGTATTATTGACAACAGCCAGAACCTGAACAGGGTGACATTTGAGAGGGCGTAAGGCAAGAGCTGGGATGAAGCTGGAGCCGAAGCCAAAGCTGGAGCTGGAAGTGGGGCTGGAGCTGGAGCTGAACCTGAACGTGGGGCTGGGTTGTGGATGAGGCTGGCGCAGGGACTGGGACTGGAACGGAGCTGGGGCTGAAGCCAGCGCTTAGGCGAAGCTGGAGTTGGAGCTGGAGCTGGAGCAAAGCTGAAGTTGGAGCTCGGGCTGGCGCTAGGGTTGGCGCTGGCGCTGGGGCTGGACAGACGCTGGATTTGGAGCTGGGTTCGGCTAGAGCTGGAGCTGGGGTTTGGGATGGGGCTCGGGCTGGAGCTCTGGCTGGAGCGGAGCTGTTCGTGGAGCTCGGGTTGGAGTTGGGGCTGCAGCTAGCCTAGAGCTGGGGCTGGAATTGGAGCAGGGGCTGGAGCTGGGGCTTGGGCGAATCTGGAGCTGGAGCTGTGGCGAAGCTGAAGTTCGGGCTGGGCCTGGACATGTTTCTGGACCAGAGCTGGAGCTGGGCTGGAACTCCGCTGGAGATGGAGCTGGAGCTTGAGTTCGGCTGGAACAGAGCAAGATCAGTGCAATATCATAAGCTTGGCAGGAGCCCGGATAGAACTGGAGTGGAGCTAGGTCTGGAACTGGGACTGGAGCTGGGGCTCGGGCTGGATCTCGGGCTGGGGCTGGAGCTCTTCCTGGGGCTGGAGCTAGAGCCAGGGCTGGAGCTGGGGCTGTGCCTGTGGCTGGAGCTGGGGCTGGGGCTGGAGCCGCTTCTGGAACTGGTGATGGAGCTTGAGCCGGAAGTGGAACTAGCGCTGGGGCTGGAGCTGGCTGGGTGTGGAGCTGGGGCTGAGGATGGAGCTGGGTTGGAGTTGAAGCTGGGGCTTGAGCGAAGCTGGAAGTGGAACTGAAGATAGGTGGAGCCGGAGTTTGGCCCGGAGCTCGAGGTGGTTGGAGGTGAAGCTCGGGCCAGAGCTACGGCTGAAGCTGGAGTCAGGGCTGGAGCTAGGGTGCAGGGTAGAGCTCGGGCTGGAGCTCGGGCTGGAGCTTCACCTGGGTTTGGAGCTGGGGCTGGAGCAGGAGCTGAGCAGGAGCTCGGCTAGGGTTGGAGCTTGAACTGGACCTGTAATTGGATCGGGGGTATGCTGGGGCTGGGGGTGGAAAGAAGCTGGATTTGGAGCTGGAGCTGAGGCTGGAGCTGGACTTGGGGCTGGAGCTGGGACGAAGCTGGAGCTGGGATGGATCTGGAGCGTGAGAGCATGAGCTGGAGCTCGAGAGCATGAAAAGCACCATGCGATAGCAGGCTGGCTCCAGACGCTCAAAATCAGGCCCAGGAGTGGAGTTCTGGCAGCAGGAAGATCACCAAGTGCTGCAGGGGTGGCTCCAGAGGTTCAGGAGTTGTGGCATCAAGAAGAGCCAGCTGGCTGCAAGGGTTGGCTCCAGGTTGTTTAAGTCAGCCCTGCAGTGGAGCCCTGGCAATACGAAGATCTGGGCAGCTGTCGAAGAGTTGGGCAGCTGCAGGGGCTGCACACTGATGATCGAAATCAGACCCTGGAGTGGAGTTCAGGTAAACCGAAAACACAGATAGATGCAAGGGCTGTACCCCTGGATGATCAGAAGTAGGCCTCGTAGCGGACCTCTGGTGACGGTTGCAAGGGCTCCGCCCGGATAACCAGAATCAAGCCCAGGAGGGGAGTTCGGGCGTCACGAGGAGTCTAGCCTCAGCCTACAGCGGGCAGCAAGGCCCCTTCGGGACGAGCTGCAGACCTCGGTGATTTACGACGGCGGCCTTACGCACCAGGGACTACGACCCATCGCAAGAACATCGACGAATCTGCGACAGCGGGGCCCAACATTGGCCCAAGACGGCCCCAAGACCCTTCAGACGGCTCCCATGGGACGACAAGACAGCGTCAACAGAGCCCAGGCTGTCCATGAGTGGCCCTGGGAAGGCTTCAAGAAGCTTTAAGGTGGCCCCAAGAATCAAGACGGTCATAGGAGGGGTATCCGAGACAGCCCCAAGACACCCCCAGTCGGGCCAAAGACCTTCCCAAAGCACACCCGAGACCCCCCACGTGGCGCCAAAATGGCTCCGAGAGGGGCCGGAAGATGCCCAAGAGGGTTCTAGAGAGGCATCACAACTGCTTCAAGACTGCCCCAAGACAGGCCTCGCGTGTTCGGCAACGGGTGCCTCGAGACCATATAGTACCGAACATTCGCTGGTTCTTAGACTCGCGTGCTCTTTCTCCCCTGGGTGGCCCGCCGCGGCCCCCGCCCTGCGGGCCCAGTGGCGAGCACAGTCATCTCCCTGGCCTGCCTTCCCACGCTCGGCACGGCTGAGGCCCGCGGAGGGCCCGCCGTGTTCGCTGAACGCCCCTTCCAAGGGGCAAGCGCCGCCTGCCCGTCAAGGATAGGGCGTAGAGCAGGGCGCGGTGCTGTGGACGCAAATGGTGCAGCAGACACAGGGCACTCGTTTCTGGACGCTGGACAGCTCTGGTGCCTCGTTGGGGGGGTCTGCCGAGGCGGCTCAGCAGGTGCGCGGCGAGCGTGGGCCCACTTGTCTTGCTGGGGGCGCGCCGGGGCTTCGTCGAGTCGCACGAGGGAGGGGAGGTGAGGGCAGAGAAGCGGGTAACCGGGCGGGGGGGAGGAGAATGCACAGTCAGTTATGGGCCTCCTGGGAGCGCTCCACGGGCCCTCCTCTGGAAGGGACCGGCCGGCTTCGCGGGTGGCCTACAGGGCCTCCCAGGGTATTTTGGGGTGCCCTCGAGGGACGCCACAGATAGCCGGAGGTGGCAAAGGTTAGCGTCGACGGGCGCGCAAACGGAGGCGGGTCACCAGCACACGAGGTGGCCCCAGAGGCTCTCAAGAAGTGCTTGGACGACACGACGACGACGACAACGACGGCGGAAGGTAGTGTTAACTAGAGCAAGGGTCTGGCCCAGGTTGGGTAATCCCCAGACGAAAGCTGTCAGGAAGCTTGCGCTTTGTCTCATCAATATCGTTTGGTTTTCGGCGTTCCATTAGTCCTGCGAGCTGTGTGAGAGGGCCGTGATGGCCCAACAGAGCCTCCAGCAGGGACGACACAGGACCAAGACACGTCGAAGAGAGCCCCAACGGACGTGTTAGACGGCCAAATGCCCTGAACATAGGGTGATTCAAATTGTGACATGCACCTGCTGCATTGTGACGTCGCCTTGCCCTATGCTGCAACCAAACATCACGTGGTTGTGCGTTTTGGTTCAAAGCGGATGGCTGGACTCTACCTTTCTGTCTTTCCTCGTTCCATTATCATCTCACCCCTGGGGGTGTTTACGCCGAGATGCCCTTGCACAGTTCACTTCATGTCTGTATGGTCCTTTACTTAGCTCTGCAATGTGCCTTGGTGACAGCACTGCATATTGAGGTAAATAATGATCCGTCTGCTTGGAATTACAACCATGTCAAGACCATTCACGGTGAATCTCTATGTGCCCAAAAGGTGGGCGTCACGCTTGGAGTAGGTTTCTCTACAGGGGGCACATACGGACCGCGGTATCACGAAGCTGGAGGCCAAACTGTGTTCTACGAGCAGGAACTGTCTAACTCTATACAGTCAGTGAAGAACAACACAAACCTCCCAATAGCACTTGTTTTCGAGCGTCAGTCAGACGTAGAGAAAATCGACAGCGCCATTGTCAATTCAGCAGACTGCGTATTGGTGAACACAGAACCACACAAAAAGAACACGTGGGGGTCCAAACTGATGGGGCAGTTATCATCTCCATGGGAGCGCACTATTTTTGTGGACGCCGATGTTACATTCTGTGCAGACCCGTCATATATCTTCGACACGCTGGAATTCGATATTGCGTTCACTCTCGAAAATGACGCAGGGCTTGATGACAGGTGGCTCCATGACAAAGAATACGTGTATGCGGCCCAAGGCGGGCGCGTGCTGAAAGAGATCAACGCTGGCATCATGTTGTACCGCAAGAACCAGTACACTTGGGAGTTTCTGCGCGAGCAGTTCACAGCAATGCAGTCCAAGGGCGAATCATATGTCGACCAACCATTCATCAAAGAACAATTGCAGAAACGAAGCATGATGCAGGTTCAGTATCTTCCTGCTGAGTTTAATTTGCGACAAAACAACTGGCAGAAACACGCAGTGCTGCTGCGAAGCCCAGTTTACATGATACATGCAAGACTTCTGGCTATGCCAGAACACTCTGGCTCGGATTACGAAAATGCAAAGATGAAGCCATTGCAGGATTTGAAAGCAAAATATCCAACTGCCTGCGGCAAGTCCCGCCACCGTGCCAGCCCATCACCTCGGGTGGCGACTGTTCGGGGGGGGCGCAGGAGACCGTTCTGTGCGACACCTCGAGTGTCGAAGCGGGAGAGCCGTAACAAGTGTCACTCTCTTCCGCGTCGTGACGGGGAGTCGTTTCTCGTTTCCATCGTTTTCCACCCTTTCGTCCGTCCTTTCTCGGGCTCATGTGGGTCAGTCTTGGGTCTCTTGAGGCCGTCGTGGGCCGTCGAGGAGCTCTGAGGCCGTTCCGGGCCCCTCGGGAGGCCATTTGGGGCCCGCTTGGGGCTCTCCGGGGGCCGTCTAGGGGCCCCTTTGGGATGTCGCTAGGTGATATTGGAAGATTGTTTGGCAATTTAGGGTGCTTTCTTGTGCCGTCTTGGGGCCTCTTTGCAGGACCGTTTGGAGTTGCAGGAAGCCCGAACAGGTGAAGACACCCAAATCTATGAGAAAGCACACATACATACACACATGTGTGCATGAATTGGGTGTCTTCGATCCAGCTTGCGGTCCTCTTGTGGCTCTGTTGGGCCGGAAGCTCCGGAGCGCGGATCCATCGTGTTTTACAAGGGTTCGGGACCTCGGGATCGCGGAATCATGGTTAAATGGTCGTGGAGCTGGCGGCGTGGATAAGACGGTCCAAGAGGGCCCCACGACAGCCCAAGAAGCCCCCAAGACGGCCCCGAGACGGCCGTAGAGACCTGCAGGACGGCCCTCGCGCGCCCAAAGAAGGAGCCACGACTGCCCAGGGAGGGCCCAAGACGGGCTCGAAGGCCAAGGGGCCCCCAAGAAGCCCCCAAGAGGTCCTCAAGAGGTCCCAGGAGGACCTCCAGGAGGCCAAAATCATTGATTGCCCACCAGTTGTTCAATGATTTTAGCGTTCTCGCCTGTTCGGGCTTCCGACGCTCCAAGACGGGTCCATTGCCCCCAAGATCGCCCCAAGACGGTCCGAGAGGCCCCAAGAGGCCCGCAAGACGGCCCAAGAGGCCATCAAGACAGCCCAAGAGGCCCCCAAGACAGCCCAAGAAACGTCCAAGAAGGGCCCTCAAGCGAGCCTCACGACGGCCTCCGAAGGCGAAGACCCCCAGGAGGCCCCTGATAGGTCCGGGTACCAGAACCCGAAGAGTCCCAAGGAAGCTTCCAAGAGCCCCCCCTGAAAGGCTCCCAGGAAGCCCCCCAGGAGGCCTCAAGAGGCCGCCTCCTCCTCTTCCTTCTCCTCCTTCCCCTCCCTCCTCTCCTCCTTTCTCTTCCTCTCCCCAGTGTTTCCCCAAGGGGTTCCGCAACGGTTTGGGGAGCACATAGTCCAACATATTGAGACTTCGGCCCAACTTTCGGCCGCACGGGCGTTTCCATAAGGCAGGGACGGCAGTGATTCGCCGTAGGCTTCGTAGCTTCGTAGATGATTCAATCCTGAGGGCTCAGGACGGGGGCCTACAGGGGACCGAAAATGACACTCCAGCGCGCGAGCGCAGCGATGGCTTCGCGAGCGCAGCCATGGCTGGGCAATCCGCGCTGGCGCGGCCCAGGGCGTGGTGCGTGTCATTTGCATGTGCATGAAGTGCTTGTTGCAGCTGGCCCAGATCGTGGTCTTCACTACGCTGCAGGGGTGTTGCAATGTACTTAATGCAGTCGCGGGCAAGCCTTTCGCAGACGAGCCCTAGTCCGCGTTGGGCACCGCGGAGCCGGCTGGCGAGACCCTCGAGGCCAAGCCGAAGCTGGCACAATTCGTCATTAAGATGGCGCGTGTTGCCGGGGGGCAGCGCGCATGCATCACACGCCCCCAGCGGCAGCAAGCAGCCCAGGCCCTCACGGTGCGCCTTTGTCGCAAGCAGCGCAGGGCCGGCTTCAGCCACGGTGGGCACCTCGTGCGGATCGAGCCGCATTGGAAGGGCAGGCGCCTCTTGGCCGCAACCATGGAGGTCCCGCCCGCTGCTGCAGCTTTCCCGGCACGCCGCGATCGGCTGGCTGGTGGGGCTGGCGGCGCCGCTGCTCCCAGCGGAAGCGCCGCGAACAGACTGCTGGTGCCACGGCCGTGGCTGCGCTGGCCGCCTCGGTCCAGGCGCTGGCGGAGCGACGAACCCGAGGCGGAAGCACGCCCCGCCCCTAGGCGACGACGGCGGCCACGCCCTCGGACGACGCCGCCAACCCGGCAGGTCCCCAGACAGCCAGCAAGCCCCGCGGCCCCTCCTGCCAGCGTGGGCCTATGGCAGGGGGTGGCGCCTACCCTTCAGGGGCTCCTGACCCGGAAGACGCCGCCTACCGACGCGGAGCTGTCCGGCATGCTGGAGCAGCTTGCCGGCTTGTAGGCCGAGTCTGGGGCCCGGGCGGCCCGCCCCCAGGCTCCGGCCACGGCGAGGCCGCCGCCGCAAGACGTTCCAGCCGCCTCGGCGGCAGGGAGGAAAGCAGCAGCCTCAACGCCTCGCACCCCTCCTTAGGCGCCAGCGGCCGACACGGCTCCTGCTGCCGCCCGCCCTCGCGCTTTTGCTGACCTCTTCAGTCGGTGCACTCTTGCGCGCAGTAGGTCCGAGCAGCTGGCCCAGCAGCCGAGGCGCCAGAGGTCGCTCTGGGATCCGTCTTGGCCCAGCGTGGCGAGGATCACATCGCTGCCGAGGGCTCCGACGGCCCCGATGGAACTCGAGCTGGTGGTCCACAACAGAACCGACGAGGAGCTGCAGGAGGCCCGAATGTGGGCCCATGGCAGGCCTCGGGCCTCCTGGACTCGGTGGGCAAGGACGGAGCCTTGGTGCAGGGCACGCACGGCCCCAAGCGGCCTTCGCGAAGGTCGAATACTTTGGCGGAGACCCGCCCAAGTGTACCCTGTCCAAGGCGACCCAGACAACCGACGATACTGCGCCGACAGAGGTCGCCACAGGCCGGGTCCGCCTCACGGTGGCCAAGGACTTCGCCGACGCCACCCTCTTCAGCGAGTACGGGATGAACCCAGACGGATTGTTGGCCATGTCGGCCTGGACCTCATCACCAAGGTCTTGCGCACGGCGAGGGCCGAGGTCTACAAGGACGAGGTCACCTTTGCCCCCTGCGCAAACAGCCTGACCTAGAGGCCGCCCTGCGCACGCAGTGGCCCCGGGGCGTGTTCTGCGCCGAGAACTGGCCCAAGAAGGATGCTGGTCACGACGTTACGTCGCGCCCAGGATGGTTGCAGCGGAGGCAGGAGGATTCCAACGCTGCCTACCTGGACACCGCCTTCGCGACAGCAGCCGCAGCAGGCGGCCACTTGGTTTATCGGACAGGCGGAGGGAGCAGCCTGGGCGTTGCGCGAGGGAAGATGCCGGCCAATACGGCTTAGCAGGCTGCCTGGTGGGCCGCCAGCGCGGTCCCCGCCAATTGGGATTCAGGCGACCTCCAGAAGTGGCTGCATGACCGCGGCTGCACGGAGGTGTCGGCGATCACCCGCCGGAGCCGCGGGACGTGGCTCCTCCGAGCTTGGCCTCCCACCGACGCCCTGAGTGAGTGGTCTCGCGGAGTGCACTTCACGTCGGGCATCTTCGTTGCACCTGCAGCTGCGCCTCAGCAGTGCCGCGAGGAGGCCACCTCGGCGGCCCCAGCCACGCGGGGGGCCCGCCGCCCGGCTGAGCACCCACAGCCAGGTGCCTCCTAAGCGGTGGCCTTCCCAGCTGCTGCACTAGACGCCCGCCCTGCCCGCGATCGTCCACCGTGGTTTGGGCGTGGAGTCTTCCAGGTCACCGAGCGTGGAGGCGAAGGCGACTGCGCCTAGTGTTCGACAGCCACTGGATTCTGAAAGCGCGCCGCCACGGGAGCAGCTCGCCCCGAAAGGGCCGTTGCAGGCGCAGTGGCGGACTGGGGCCGCTCGCAAGGTCGAGGAGAACCCTTCTCGTCACGGGGTGAAGCCTGAGGCCGCCAAGGCGACAGACGGCCTGATCGGAAAGACAGGCGAGTGGGCGTCCGAGACTTCCATGGTTGCCCTGGCGCAAGCCTGCTGGGTCGAGTTGCGGATCTAGGTCTTGGGCGCCGTGCAGGTCGGCGGCCCAGAGACATGGGTGCCGTTTATCTGCCGTCCGAGCCCGGCGCCGAGTAAGAGAAGAAGAAGAAGAAGAAGAAGAAGCCAGCGACCAAGGGCATCGAGGTCGTATGGCTGCAGCTGGCTGACGGGCACTACCGCTGGCTGAAGCCAACGGTGGCCGCCGCCGACACTGATGGGGCACAAAAGGCCGCTGCCACTGTGCTCACCCCGAGCGGCGCGGAGCCGTCCGCCTTGGCCATCGGACCCAAGCGCCCAAGGGAGCTGATCCTTGTGGACAGCTCGCAGACCCAGGCCGCCCGCGAGGCCCGACGAGCTGATGAGGCTCCCGCGGCGCCCGAAGTAGCTGCAGCGCCTGCCTGCCGAGAAGCAGAACACGGACCAGGACTCCAGCATGCTCAACGGCGCCGGTTCGCCGGCTCGCCGCCAGCAGCGTGACTTTGGCGGTGCCGGGTGCCGGGTGGCCTCGGTGGTGCCGGGTGCCGGCGGGTGCTCTGCCCCGCGCCTCCACAGCGGCGCCCGCAGTGAGGCCTCCGAGGCTCCCAGCGCTGCCGCCCGCAGGCTTCTCGGCCTGGCATCGCCGCCCAGAGCGCGGCCGCATCTTCGGCGGGTGCCTCGCGGAGAGCACGCGGCCAGGGAGGCCCCGCAGCAGCGTCTCGGCGGAACGCCCAAGCACGCGTACAGGCTGAAGTAGCCGCCGCTGCCATCCTGGGCGTGGCGGTCCGAGACGACCAATATTCTGCTGGAGACCTTGACCCAGACCTGGAGGCTATCGGACTCGATCGGCGCGAGGAACTCGTGCCTCGCGTGCCCGTGCGGCAACTGGACTCCTGACCCGGAGCTCTCGTGCCGGCAGGCACGTGCAGCCGCCGTCAAGCATTGGCGCGATTGCCAAGGAGTGCCGCTCCCGCGCGCAGGCCCCGAGGAACTGCACCGCTGGAGAGCCGCCGCCTCACGGCGGAGTCGCCTCGAAGCGGCACCGCGGCTCCACCAGCGCCGGGAGGAGGATTTCACGACGTGGAGGGCCTCCCTGGCGGCCGACCTCCAGCAGGGGGCATGTGACCCAAAGTTCGGCGTCGCCTTCGTCGGCAATTCTGGGGCGCTTGAGTACGTCTGCAAGAAGTGCGGCAACAAGAGGCTGATGTGCCAAGATGCGGCGGCTCCCGTGCCCGAAGCGGCTGGCAGGGCAGACGTGCTGCATTTGGCAGCTCGCTGTCCTGGGCTCCGCCCCGGACGCCGACGGGTCTTGGGCTCTGCGCAAGCGGCCTGCCGCCGCCCCAACCCGGCCTTGCTCTTGACTAGCCAGGGCGCCTGGGGCATTTCTTGAGCCTGTGTTTCCAGCCGGAGGCGATTGGCTCGCTGGAGGCACCAACTTGCGACCGGCACGCCGCTGCCGTCACCGTGGGCCGCGCGAGCCCCAGGGCCTTGCTCGAAGCGCCCCTCTGATCATGATGGCCATCAACGTCGCCGCCCTCACGCGGCTGTGCCTCCGAGAGGTGCTCGCGGCAGCAGAGGAGGCTGGCTGCTCGGCAATCGCCCTCCGACAGACACGCCGCCCACACGGCGGCTTCTGGTGGGCAAACGACGAGACCTGGCAGCGGGGCTGGCGGGCGCAAGGGTCCGCCCCGCAAACGCCTACGGCCAAAACAGAGCGGCGCCTGGGAGGGGGTGCCGTTTTCTGGCGGCCCGAGCTGGGCCCTGGTGTTGCCCTTCTGGCTGCGCCCGACGATTGGCGCATGTGCGGCCGCAGATGGACTACCTTCACTTTTGCGTCGGCGTACGGCTACGCCCCCCCCCGGCCCCGCCCGGAATGGTTGCGCGGGGCCCTGAGCTTCGCGGCCGGCCAGTGCAGCGATCAGGCAGCGGCAGTGGTGGGCGATCTCAACTGGAAGCCGGCTTACAGCGCCGTGGTGGCAGAACCGTGGTACACAGCACATGCAGGTCGTCCCAACTACGACGGTGGGTACCGCTCCCACTCGGGCGGCCTCGCGGCACTGCCAGGTGGTGGACGTCCGGGCGGCCCCGCTGGCTGGGGTTCCACACCATTTCGCCGTCATCTACACTTTCGGGATTCCCGCCCAGCGGCCAGCGCCAGCGGCGCGCCTCACCAGGGCGGCGCGCTACACCTGGCAACGCCCGCTCCGGCCCGCAGAGGAGGTTCTGGTGCGCGAGGCAGCGGGGCGCCAGGCCGCAGACCATGGCCCGTGCTTTGACGCCGACGGCGGACTCCAGCTCAGCCTCGCCGCTGGCTTGGAGCGGTGGCACGCGCAAGCCGAGGCCGCCTTCCAGGCATCAGCCGCCCTGGGCGCTGCCACGGTGGTCCGCCCAGCTAAGCGCGACAAGGGCTCAACCCTAACTCGCTAACAATAACGGCTTCCCCGCTTCTCAGAAACGAGGAGAGCGTCGCCTCCAAACGCGTGCGCCGTCTCCACCGCGGCCTGCAGGAGGCGTGGCGCCGTGGCACAGCTGCCCGCGAGCCGTTGCCGCCCTGCCTCCAGCGTCGGTGGCGAGCGGCGGAGCGAGACGGACTGGTCGGCCGCCAGCCGGCCATCCTGGGCGAGGCCACGGACTTGCTGAACCTGGCAGTGGCGGACCAAGGCAACCTGGCCGCCAAGGCCGCCGTCGCTGGTTGGCGGGCCAAGTTCAAAGTGTGGTCCCAGGAGACGGTGCGCGAGGGTGGCAAGCGGTTCAAGCCCGGCCAGCCACCGCTGAAGTACCTTCAGCGCCGCCGACATGAGGTACGAGAGGGCTAAGCATTTGGACCCATGCCCCCGGAGGGCGACTCGCCGCAGCAGCGGGAGCGGAGCTCGCGGCCGAGGTCGAACTCCCTGCGCGCCCGCAGCGGGTCTGGGAGCCACCGTCGCTGGACGACCTTCTCGATGCGGCCCGCGGCGCCCGCGGCTCGGCCGGGCTCGACGGGTAGGGGGCTTCTGAACTCCACGCAATGGCCGACCACCTGCCGTGGCTGCTCGCAGATTTGCTTGCCCTCTTGACGGCGGCGGCCCGCTCGGCGACGCAGGGGGGCTGGTCGGAGGCAGACCGCCGGGCTCTCTACGCTTGGCGCGTCGTAGGAATTCCTAAAAGAGGGTGCGACGAAAGCCGCCCTATGTATCAGCGCGGGGTCGGTTCTGGCCCGCGCCTGGCACGCGGTCCTCATCGCCGAATTGCCCGAGCCCGAGCCGGAGCAGTGGGCGGAGCAAGGCCTCGTCCAGAGCACGGCCGCCTGGGCAGCGGCTCCGAGCAAGGCGGGCGCGGAGGTCGACATGTCCAAGGACTACGACGCGATCGCACACGACGCCGCAGCGGCCTCCCTCCGCCGCCTCGGTGCGCCCGAGCCCGTGGTCGTCTGCGCGATGCAAGCCTGGCACCGTCCGCAGTTTTGCTGCGTCGCTGGCGTCTTCGGCGATCCGACGAGCACTCGCGTCCTGGATGCCATGCTCGTTCCGTGGCATCGCGCGATCCGCAGGCAGTGCCCTGGCGCGCAATCCTGGGCATACGCGGACGACCGGTCCCTGAAAGGGGCTGCCGCCGCTGGGCGCACCGACCAGGTGGTTGACGACGCTTTGGCATTGACGGCCGCTCTGAGCTCCCGCGTGGGCTTGCCCGAGAACTTGAAGAAGCGACGGCCGGGGCGGCGCCCGCCGCGGCCGACCCTCCGCTCCCCCCCCCGCGGGGCGGCTGGAACAAGGTCGCGACCCTCGCGGACACGCTGCGGACACTTCCGGGCGGCATCGAGGTGCGCCAGAGGCTCGGTGTCATCTGCGTCGCGAGCACATACTGGTGGGCGGCCCCGTTCATCGAGGTGCCACCAGGCGAGCACGTTCAGCGCCATCGCCAGCGCGCGGTGTTCGCGGCGGTGCCAGCGCCGCTTCTGGGCGGACAGGGTGGCCGCGCACCCTCAGTGCGGCATAGCCATCCACGCCTTGCGTGCGGCCGCGGGCCTGCCTGACTCGTCGCTTCTGCGGGCCGCTGTCGCAGCGCACGCCGGAGTTCTGAGCCTTGCCCCAGTCTGGGGCGCTGGTGGCCGCGGGGTTTGGTTGCGCCCGGCGCGCGACCTCGACGGACGGGCGGCGACAGCGGCCAGGGCGGCCGCGCCGGCCAACATGCGTTTCGATTCCAGCAGCCAACGTGGCCAGCACGTCTTGCGGGTCTGCGCGAGGGCCGCGCTGCTGCAGCCAATTGCGCCGTCGCGGCGCTGGCAGGACGAGGAGTCCATCGAGGCGGTGGACATCGAGGCGTCGTCCGCGCCCGAGTGGGCGGACTGGCGCAGAGGCCTCAGCAGGCAGCGCCGCGTCCTGCTCTTGACATGGCGAGGTGGGTCTACGTGGACCTGCACGCGCCGGCGGGGCCACGGCGAAGAGGGGCGCCGGTGCCCCTAGTGCCCCCACGCGCAGGCGTCGGCTCGTCACTGGTGGGCCGAGTGCGCCCGCTTCGCCGGCGAGCGCGCGAGGCTCGGGGCCGCCTTCAGAGTCGCCCTGGAGTGGTAGGCCCGCCAGCCGCCGGTCACCTTCAAGACTGGTTGGGTCACTTTCCACGCTGACTCAAGTCCCCGGCGGCGAGCGCAGATGCCGATCGCAGCCTGCCTTCTCGGCACGGCGGCGTGCGAGGCCACGGCCGGGCAGCGCAGCGATTCGCGGGGCACCCCGCCCCCAGGCAGACCCGCAGATGCAGGCTGACGAGCGGCGCCCGGCTCGTGCCGGCACGCCGCGCGGCTCTACGGACGCGATCATCCTGCCCTGGAGCCTTTTTACGGTTTCTGAATTATTGGGCGCGCGGCTCTTTGGCCGCGACTTTCATGGGTCAGTGACATGTCTGCCATTTTCCATGTCTGTGATAAGGGGCAACTTTTCCATGCAGCGACACTCCAACTCGGGCTTCGCGACACGGTGACCGATGAGACGCCCTGCTCGACTCCCCCTCCAAATCTGTTTCTTTCTCGCAAGTCCTGCCCACCTGAGCTCCATGGTCGAGATGCGTGGCTTTATCAGGTGTTTATGGGGTCGTGACCTCGGAGGTGCGGATCCACCGTTTTGTATCAGGGATCGCGGAAGGATCGTGGCCTCGGGGGCGCGGATGCCAGCTTTCTACGGGGGATCGTGGCCCCGGGAGGGAGGCGGATGCACGCCTGCCTTGCGAGAAGCGGGGCGGGCCCTCAGAATATTGCAGCCAGCAAACCTACCAGACAGCAGTTGACATTCCACTGCGCCTTGACGTGCCAGGGGGGCACGGTGACGGATGGTGGGCAAATCTGTCCACTATTGAATTCCATGACAGGACCTCGGCTGTTCAGCGCGCGTCACGCCTTCCTTGTGGACGTGGACGCCAAGGTGGAGCGATGAACCCTGCGGGCCTCTGGGGGACCATGTGCTGGATTCAGAAGCTCTTGTTCGGAGCTCCGACCAGTCATATTTCTCCGTAGATCATTGCGGGTTCTATTCCTTGCGCGCGTGAGAAAACGCGTCCATCTTGTGCAGTTTGCCAGCGACGCGGTGCTCCTGCCAGTTGCCAGCCGCCTCCCCGATTCTGGTTCGATGTCAATTCTCCGAGAGGGCAGTGGAGCTATGGTGCGCGGTCCCGAACAGGGTTCGCCCTCCAGGATTCGAAAAGTTGGCCTTTCTCCTTCGGCGCAAGGTGGGGGAAGGCCCAGCGGAAGTAAAACGAGGGCAGTTCCGCCAGCTGAAGGTCGTCGGAAGCCGGCAGAAGTCGAGGACCGCCTCCCCTCAAGATGTGGCAATTTGTTTGGACCCCGACTTTTTATGGGAGCGGGCCACGTGGTGATTCGCACAGGCAACAGGCAACACAGAGTCATCGGAAGCCAGCTCATCCAGCAACAATCCCCAGTCGGATTGTCTTGACCAGGGAAGTGTAGGAGCATGCAGTGGAACAGAGAGGGAAGACAGCCGTCAACGGGCTGGCATTCATTCGGCACCCGGCTTGCATTCACTAGTTCAGTTATGTTCCCCATGTGTTTCAGGATCCGTTTGGCGTTCGCTCGTTCGCGCTATGCTGGTGTTAGCGAGTATTCTGCTGATGAGTCGCACCGCTCCGCTTCGTGTTAGCAGAGGCCACATCGTAATATTTGCGATCGCTTGCCTCTCGTTGGGGAATTACGTCGCGAGCCCGACCCCCTCTTCCCGCTCCTTTCCGCCCTCTGGGCTTGTTCTTTCTTCAACCACCGTTCCAGCTGCCTCCGTCTGAGACATTCAGTCCTCCTTCATGTGAGACATATGAGGAGAGGTTATGCGCAACATAAAAGAGCGCGCACATGGGCCTTAAGGCAAGGACCATGGGTCTTAACGCAAGGTCCACAACGTGGGCCTTCACGCAAGGATGCGCAAGGTCCACGGACCCACGGGGGCATTGGAGGGCAGCGCGCGTGCCAGGGCACCTGATCAGTGCAAGACCTTGCAAGCGAAAGAGCGCCCACCTTGGAGGGCAGGCGCTCCTGCAGGGAGGCGGGAGCGGCATATGTCAGGAGGACCCGCCCGGCGCTAGCCACGGTTGGAACCGCCGCCAGTGCCGCGCGAGTTCAGACCAGGATCACGCAAACGCATAGCGAACCAGGAATTGGGGCCAGGCGCCTGGCGGCCGCGTCTAGGGTCAGGTCACAGCTGGGCCCGCGGACCGCAGTCCGTGCTGGTGCCGCGGCAGCGCCGCGCCCTCTCGATCGGTCCACTCCATAACGTCGTGTCCAGCGGCCGCAAGCCCTCGGAGGAAGGCCGCACATTGGACAGCTGGCCGCCTCCCAGGGTCGAAGTTGGCGCGCCGCCTGCCCTCGTCTTGCGCCGTGCAAGAAGCGTGTCAACCACTGACAAACGCAGACCCAGCCTCGCGCTGGAGCCGTTTGACGCAGTCGCCAGGGGTGTCGCCAACATGGGGTTCCCTCTGGATCAGCCCGCGGGGACGTTTGCATAGCCTGTCTGCGTCCCCAGCTGTGGCTGTCTCGCGACGCTGTGGCCCATCGCTGGGCGCCCCTGGTTTCTCGCAGCCGCGGACCGCCCCGCCCGCCCGCGCGACGGAGGCGATCAGCTCCAGGGCCGAAACGGAGACGTTGGTCGACGCCAGGGGCTAAGTTTGCGCGGGACTCGGCTGCCGATTGCGGCCCCCCAGGGTTGCCGGTGGGGTTGTTGGCCGCGACCTCGACCGAGGCGCTGGGCAGGACGTCGAGCGAGGCGTCGGCACGTGCTCTGGGGGGGGCCGTGGGCTCCTGCGCCCTTCTCCTCCGCGACATCGTCGGCGTCGTGGTCATCGTCGTCGCCCGAGCCAGGGTCGGGTCTTCGGCTGCCGTCGAGGCCAGGCGACGGCGGAGCGTCGGCCTCCGCCAGAGGGGCCCAGCGATGCTGGGGCCAGCGAGCTCGCCACCAGGCGCACCGTTTCCCCCAACCAGACCCCCCGCTGCGGGAGCGTCGCTCGCGCCCCGCAGGGGCGCATGCCGACTTCCATCCACCAGGTGGCAGGTAGCGGCGGCGTCTGCTTCTTCGGAGGCGACAGCGGTCGCGGCGGTCTCCACATCGACTTCCGCCGACGCCTGGCCGCCCCCTTCAGGGGTGCTAATTCTTGTGATGGACGTCGCGCGAACTGGGCGGCCCGCCACGCCAGGAGCACACAGCGCAGCCTGCCAGCAGCCGCAGTGAAGGGCTCGCCTGGCGCCCCGCACACGGCGCCGCGAATCAGATCCTTGCAGGCGCGGCAGCAGATTTCAGGCTGGGCATGCCAAGCGTGTCGGTCAAGCCGGGCCCGCATGCCGCATGCTCAAGAATGGCCGAGAGCGGCTGGGCCCGGGCAGCGTCGAGGTCCAGGTCGAGCAGCGCGTCGTCGTCCTGGGCGCCACCCGTGTCGCAGGTTACCGCCGCCGACCCAGCGCGGGAGCTTGCGGCCTCCTCATCCTCCGCCGCTTCCGACACAGTGCCAACCATTGGAAGGGCCAGCATGTCATCGCAGCCTTGGACGGGGCTCTCTGGCCCGCCAGGAATAGCCCGTCGCCCCGGACTGGGCGCGCCGGAGACATGCGTTTTTTTGAAGCGGGCCTGCGATGCGGCGACGAGGTCGAGAGGCACCCGGGGCGGGGGCGGGGGTGGGTGGGCAACTTCACGATTCTCCGGCCCTCTGTGCGTCTGGGTCCGTCAAGGGGAGGCCCGCTAGTTTCTGACACCGCCATCGCCGCCAGGGACGCCGCCGACCGTGGCGATCGCTTGTGGTACGGCACCATCCCTTGGAGTGGACGGTGAGAGGATGGGAGGATGGGAGGAGGAGGAGGAGGAGGAGGAGGAGGAGGAGGAGGAGGAGGTGGAGGAGGAGGAGGAGGAGGAGGAGGAGGAGGAGCGGTGAAACTGTCGCCATGCAGCGCGCTTTGGTTTCTGTCGCCGCCATTTCTGCAGATCGCATCAGCAGCGTGCGGGACGATTCGGGCGCTCCTGCGCAGCTCTCGTTGAGGCGCATAGGTGTGAGGGTTTCCTGAGGCCCCCAACGCCCTAGGAGAAGGCTGCAACAAGGCCTCCACTTTGGCCGAGACGCCTCCCCAGCGAGTGAGCTCTGAGCCAGCCAGCGGGATACGCGGGCTTCACGAGCTACTTGGCGACAAGCTCGTAATGCTAAACATCTCTGAGTTGCCGCCGCCCACAAGCTCGTAATACCTGCCCACCTCCAGGAGTGTCCCAGACTCAGCCCACCGTGTGTGCTGCTGCTGGAGTCCGACATGCTGCACGCAGTCGCGCTGCTGGGGCCCGTCGTGATAATCACGATGATGCTGCTGAAGTCCTTCATGCTACTAGCGATCGTGCTGTTGGAGTCCGTCCTGTTGCTCACGGTCGTGTTGGTGGACTCTGTCATACTGTTCACGGTCGTGCTGCTGGAGTCCGTCGTGCTGCTCACGATGGTGTTGCTGCAGTCCGTCATGCTGCTCACGATCGTATTGCTGGACTCCGTCGTGCTGCTCACGATGTTGCCGCTAGGGTCCGTCATATTGCTCACGATCGTGCTGCTGGAGTCCGTCGTGCTGCTCACGATGGTGTTCCTGGAGTCCGTCGTGGTGCTTGCAATGGTGCTGCTGGAGTCGTGCTACTGGAGCCCGCAAGGTTGCTCACGATGATGTTGTTGTTGGTGTTGTTGTCGTTGTTGTTGGTGGTGGAGGCCTACACTGGGTGCCCGAGCACCACCATCCCCCACCCCACCCACACCCACACACCGACACCCATGCCCACACCCACACCCACGCCCACACCCACACCCACGCCCACGCCCCCACTGTGAAAGTGATGGCGTGTGCATGCACGTGCTTGCCCCTCGTTTCATGATGTACTGACTGTGTGTAACATTGTGGCTCAGGGCCCTTGAGCTTTAGGCTGTTCAGCCGGAACCTATAGCATATCAGATCGACATCCGTCGCAACGGATCAGGAGTTGCATCTTCACATTGGCAGCGGAGCAGTTCGAGCCGCGGACTGCAGATCTCGTGCTATCGAGTGGCCCAGCGGATTGACCGCTATCAGGTGGATCGCCCATCGAGCAATATTCTGGTGGACGCTGGAGGAGAGGACCTGGACGCCCTACACGCTTCTGAATTACAAGTAATTCGTCCAGTTCTCCAGCGAGATGGCGCCAAAGGCGGCGCCCGACGATGATGAAGCGGGTACCAGCGGTGGTCCCAGCTACAACGTGAAGGTGCCGAGCTTTGACCCACAGACGATGACCATGAAAGACTTCCGGAGACGAGTGGCAGTATTCAAGATACGCACGCGAGTGCCAGTGGAAAAGCAAACAGCGGATTTGCATGGAGAGTTGAAGGGCGACGCCTGGATTCACGCCGAAGATCTAGATCCGACAACTCTGCAGGACGAAGAAGGGATCCAGACGCTGCTCGATGTACTAGCGGAGAAGTTCGACGATGAGAAGGTCATGGAGCTCGGCGCAGAGTTGAAGATGCGAAGAGAGAATGGAGAAGATATGAGAAGCTAGATCAACAGATTCGACACGCAGGTATCGAGACTGAAGACGTTGAGCATCGAGTTTCCAGATCAAGCATTGGCGTGGCTGTTTATGTGGTGGCTCGGGTTGCCGCCCGATCGTGAAGCAGGAGTTTTGAACGCCAATCATAATAAATATGAGCTGAAGCCCTTGCATAAGCAGACGTTGCTCAACGTAAAGGACGCAAAGATGATGGATCGCACCAACCCTCGTCGTCCACCGCAGTCCCCATCAACACAGCCGACGACAAGGCCGCAAGGCTACCGACCACAGCGGAGATGGGGAGCGCACATGACAGAGCAAGAGAACGACGAGGAGGTGACAAACAACGAGACGTTCGAGACAGAGGTCGACACGGAGGACGTGCCAGAAGAGCTTCTGGAGGAGCACGCCGACGCGGAGGCCGAGGTTTACAAGTTAGAGAAGATGCTTGTTCGAGCCAAGGATCGACAACGTGATGCGAAGCAAGCTCGAGGTTTCTATCATCGAGATCGCATGCCGGGATCAGGCAAGGGCGGCTCGGGCAAGGGACGTGATGCTGGACGAGGTTTCGGGCTGAACAGGACCCCGAGCGAAACGTCTGTGAATTTTGCTATGTTCCGGGTTGCTTATTTGTTTGCTCGATGTCGTTCGTGCGCGCGGTTTCTTTGGCGTTGCTGGACGCTCTTCGCGATGCCGCAGCGCATGGTCGGGCCCCGACTCGCCTGGGCCCCGCCGCGGAGTCCGTGGGCCCTGGTCCCAGAATCAAAGGAGATCTGCGCCCTTGAGTCGAGGGCTCTGGACGCGGGGTCCGCGGGGCCCCAAGTACACAGGTCACCCGCGCGCGCTGGGCTTGCCCCCCGAGATGCCACCGGACGAGGCCACCGAAAGCTGCCCCGAAAGATGGCAGTTTCACATCGGTCGAATCATTAGCGAAAGTTGGGTGAATTATCTTCGGTCTTGTTTTTAACAGTGCGGGGCACCATCCGAGGCGTCGACGGGCAAGATTCGAAGCCCTTACGCGGCGCGATTCGGAGCCCCATTCGGGACGTCGATGGGCAAGATTCGGAGCAGGAGCGCGGCCGCCGCAGGCAAGATTCGGAGGTGGGATTCGGCTACATGAGGTGCGATCGGCGCCGTCCTCAGCAGCCTCTCAGAAGCATCGGAGGAGCCCCTTGGGAGCTTCTCCGGAGCCTCAGGATCATCTCAGACTCTTCGCGCTCGCGCCCGCGCAAAGGCGGGCTCAATGCCCCCCCGGCGCTGCGTCGTGAAATGGAGCGTGCGATTTGCATCTTTCAGATTTGAAGAGGATGCCGCATTCACATGCCATCTTGGGGGGGCAGTTCAGCCCGACGAGGTTCATCTTCCGGTGGGAAGGGCGGTGACCGAATTGCGAAGTTGAAGGCGCGACCTCATTGTGCAGTATCCCAGAGAATCGGACACTGGAAGGGAGACCCTGAATGCCCTGGATCACAGAAGAAAGTTCACATGGCTGGAACTGAGGATGATGATCACCAAGACGAAGGAGAGCGTCCAGCAGAAGGTTATTACACGACAAACATCAACTGGAACGACAAGGAGAAGCAGATTTGTGATCAGATTTTCTTTATCAACCCTGCGCGTCGAAAGACACGCTACCAGATTCACGCTAACTTCCCGACCATGAATGTGGTTCGGATTTCAAAGGAAGAGCTGTTGCAGCAGCGCGGTGGTGAATTATTGCCAGATTCGTGCTGTGCTAAGGCCGTTGGAGGCCAAGTTTGGCACGGTGATATCAAGAGGCGTTTGGCCAAGCTGGGTTTACGGCCGATCGAAATTGACGAGCACGAGATGTTTCGTTTCGGCGCTGGTAAGCCAGTTGCCAGTGCGATAGCCGCTCTCATTCCACTCGCCTTTCAGGGGCGACACTTTACGCTGAGGATTCCAATTGTGCCCTGCCTGGTGCCGGGATTGTTATCTCAACGAGCGCTGGGGCAGCTGGGGGCCGCGCGTGACCGCGGCGAGGGAGCTGGCGAGAGTACCACGGCGTTCCGAAGGCTCGGTTTGCAGGGCCTCGAGTTGGGGCAGACCAAGAGTGGGCACCCCAGTTTCAACGTGCTTGAGTTCGACAGGGCCCGACTTTTCACAGTGGCTCCAGACGTGAGCCCCAGCCGGACAGAGATCAGGCTGCTTCCGCCTTCACAAAGGTGGTGGAAGGTTCTGGGAGAGGAAAGTCATCAACATCACGAGCATCATAACATTCATCATGCGATTCAAGACGAGCCCGAAGATCAATCCGATCAAGTACGAGGACAAAATCAAGCACAGCGATTCCGATTCGAACGAGAGCTAGGACAAAGCCAAGCGCAACATCAGCCAGATCATAGAGATCAGCCAAAACTGAAGAAGCCGGAGCCTGACGACATCGCCGATGATAAGCAGCAAGCAAGAAACACAGCAAGCAGAAAAAACAAAACCAATTCTCAAGACCCACGAGGAGCTCAAACATAACAAACAGCCTGGGCAGCCATTGTGGGCTCAAACGAGTTCACAGGGTACAGCGTCCTCGACACGGGATGCCACCAGCTACCGTCCTCGCATGGATTTCGAATTGGGGGGTCCTGGACGTGGACACCAACAAGCGTTACAACGCGGCCGTTCTAGTACGCTGGAAGCGCCTGTTTCGATTTCTCTACACAGCCGTGGCGATGGCAAGGGATCCGTCGATGGCTGATTTTCCACAACGAGCGTCGTCTGGGGGAGAGCTTCGTATCTCGAGACCGAGAACCCCGAGCACCACGTCGCCTGCTGCCGCTGGGCAACATGGTGAAGATCGAGCTCCAGGACGAGATGGGGGACAACGACTTGGAGTATCAAGGACTGAGCTGTCGGGAGACGCGCGTCATTCTCAACGACAGGAGGATCCAGAACGGCCAGATCAAGAAGAAGTCTCCAGCTCTGGACCCAGACTTGAAAGACATCGCCAAGATGAAGCGCGCGGAGCTGCTCGTGCTGGCCAAGAAAAAGGGCATCAAGGTCAGCGACGACATGCTGAAAGACAAAATCATATGCTTGCTACAGGGACAAGTTCCGAGAGCGATCAAGAAGGAAGAGCTGAAGGAGGAGGAAGCGCTGGAGCAGCTTTCGACTTCGAGGAGTGCTTTCAGCTCACGCCCGGGGGCCTGCGCGGCCAAGCCGAGCACGGTCGAAGAGCCCGCGAGCTCCGCCGGCTCCGAGAACGACGCGGACCAGATCAGCGAGGAGGATTGTCTGACCGCCGAAAACGTCGGAGTGGAGGAGGACCAGCCGTGGGAGATGATCGCACCGAGCGGGAAGAGTCGCCGGAGGGGCCGCGATTGAAGAGGAAGAAGAACCAGGCCAGACCAAGCGCTTCAAGGATATGATCAGCAAGGCTCTGATGTTCCTCACGTGGCAGACGGCATTCCTAGGGTCATTATTGATCAAGCCTCTCTTCAACGAAGGGAAGGCAATCGCTCAGGACATGCGGGACATTTTCAGTAGCAAGACAGATCTACGTTATGATTTGATGCAGATTTTCGCCGGTGAAGCTGTCCTATCCGAGGAGTCCAGTCAGGCAGGCTTGAAAGCATGCGAGCCCATAGACCAACGCTACAACTACGACCTGCGCGCGCCCGCTGATCGACGCGAAGTTTTGCATATGTACCACGCATGCAGACCTCGACTCGTGACGCTGGAGTTTCCATGTACGCTCTGGGCGCAGCTCACAAGAATAAACTACAGAGGCGAATATCGACAGCAAGAGTTGAGGAGGAAGAGGTTACGTGACAAGCCGTTGCTCGAATTCGTGGAAGAAGTGAGTATGCTGCAGTTGGGCAACAAGAACGACATCCTAGTCGAGAACCCTTGGGAGTCAGAAGCACTCAAACAGCCACAGCTGCTTCGTGTGATGGCCCATCCTAGAGCTCACGAGGTGAAAGTCGACATGCGCCACTTCAACCTGCGACATCCGAGATGCGGAGGCAAGGTCCGCAAGTCGACCAAGCTTCTGGTATCCAACGAGTCGTGCGTCAGGAAGCTGGGCAAGATATGCGACGGAGAACATCGCCATGACCACTTGGAGGGAGCTCACTATACACGGTTGGCTGGCAGATACACCAAGGAGTTCGCGAAAGCAGTGCTAGTGGCCTATCAGTGCAGCAACTCTACCTATATGATGGAGTACGGAGTATACGCGACCAGAGACCTGATGGACCTCATGGGCGGAGAGTCCGACGAGTGGTTCTACTACGAGAACATAGGCGACTACAGGGAGCTGCCAACCAAGCTTCCAGACGGCCCCGACTGGACACGAGTGGGACGTCGCCGTATTACGGACCTAGACGCCGACGTGGTGACACAGGGCTTCGAGAAAGCAGACATTCCCCTGGATCGCATACGAGCCAAGCTGGATCGCACAGCCAAGTTGAAGGTGCAGTTGTGGTACAAGCCAGAGCCGGTGTCCAGCGACCTGGGCGCTAAGGCTATTCAGTTCGGTCCTGGAAGCTTGGAGTGCTCGAGTGAGGACTTGTCGGCGCCACGTCAGCTACACCAGAACTTGGGCCATCCTAGTAACGAAGACCTGGCCCGATCTTTGAGGTTCCCAGGCTGCCGAGCTGAGGTGGTCAAGGCGGCTAAGTCGTTAAGGTGCGCGCCCTGCATGAGCAAGGCTAAGAAGAAGATAGCGCGCCCAGCTAGACTATCTCACACGGCAGATTTCAACGAGCAGATCGGCCTGGACTGTTTCACGATCAAGGACGCGAACGGCCAGTCGTGGGATTTTCTCTCAGTGGTGGATTTGGGTACTACATTTCACGTGGTTGGAATGATAGAGAGCCATCATTCGGAGACGCTCGTGCGGGTGTTTACTCAGATTTGGACCAGCTGGCCAGGACCTCCGACAAGCGTCGCGGTGGATCTCGAGAGAGGTTTTGGCTCAGTATTCCAGGAGATGCTCGGCAGATTTCACTGCGCCGTGGTGCCAGTGGCAGGACAGGCCGCGTGGCAACATGGACGGACTGAAAGGCAAGGGGGCTGGTGGAAGGAGCTAGCCGAGAGGACGATTGCGCATGCTCAAGCAACTGGAGAGCCAGATATGCGTGTACTCGCGTTCGTGGTTACAGGAGCGAAGAACGCTTAGCGCCGACAGCGTGGCCTCAGTCCGGAGCAGTGGGTATTTGGAAAGAGTGCACGCTGACCTGCCGACCTTGTTGACGGAGCTCATCACGATGCGGCTCACGAGGGCGCGGAGCTGCAGCCGATGGAGCGACAATTCAAGATGAGGACAGCAGCGCGCAAGGCTTTCATGGAGATGCAGAACGACAGTACCTTGCGCAAGGCTCTACTTGGACGTGCCCGAGTTATTCCTCATCCCTTGGAGCAGGGAGATTTGTGCTCCTACTGTCGGCAGCTCAAGAAGGGCTCCATCAAGAAAGAAACCTGGCTTGGTCCGGCAGTGGTGGTAGGCAAGCAAGGCCAGAACTACTGGATATCGCATGGTGGTTTCACGAAGCTCATCGCTCCAGAACATGCTCGACCGATCTCATCCGAGGGGATCTGGTGGCCTGGCATCGACGATCAACGCGGGGAGGCCATCGAGCAGTTGCAGCGCCCCATCAGGGACGCCGACGTGGCCGCTGACATGGAGTACGAAGACCTTCGAGCTGAACCACCACCGCCGCCAGAGGAAGAGGACGCCGCGGACGTAGAGATTGGGCCTCCCGAGGCAGATCCCTCCGCAGAAGTGGCGCAGCCTCAAGATGAAGCCGACGTCGAGCTTCCATCCGTGGAGGACGAGACCTCAGTTGGGCAACCTGCGCCAGCATCTCCCTCATCAGCAGCACCTGGACCAGCCCAGCAGCAAGCAGGGCCAGACTACGGAGACTGGAGTCGCGAAGAGTTTCAGAGACGACGAGCGGTAAACAGCCCCCTCGATGACGTGTCATTGCGTATCAAGACGGCACGCGCCAAGGCGGAAGCTGCGCGGCAAGCAGCCCAGCCATATTATACGATTGCGGATGACGAGTTGGACGAAGGAAGCTCTACCAACGCCGTCTTCGCCACGATGCTGCGAGGAGCTCGAGCCCAGAGCGAGAGGCTCCGGAAGAAGCTGCAAGACAAGGAGATCGCTTGGAAGGGCATTCCCGACGAACAGAAGGGCCTCTACATCAAGGCGACCGCGGAGCACTGGGAATAGTGGAAGAAGTTCGGGTCGGTGGAGGTGATGTCGCCCGAGGCTTCAGCCAGGGCGAGGGAGCAGAGCGACAAGAGTCGGTTCCTACCGTCGAGGTTCGTGTTTCGCGACAAGAACGCTACCATACGCGCGGAGGCTAACCCAGTAGCAGTTAAGGCCAAGGCTCGGTTGTGCGCTGGAGGTCCCCGCGATCCAGATCTACAAACTGAAGCCTTGAGAACCGACGCTTCGACTCTGATGCGTGCGAGTTCGCTGTTGTTTTTCATTATGACGGTTCGGCACGGCTGGGAGCCCGCGCGTGCAGACATCATGTCCGCGTTCATGCAGGGCGAGGAGCAACCTCGCGAGAAGGAGCTTTTCATGGAACTTTTCATGGAACAACCGCCGCAAGGATTGCCCGGACTGATGCCTGGACAAGTGCTACGAATTGTCAAAGGGGTATTTGGTCTTGCGACGGCTCCATGGCAATGGTGGGCTACGCTGAAGAGAACCCTACTCAAGGTGGAGCTGATCGGCGAGAACGGCCGCAAGTTCAACCTGGTCCAGAGCCTGGTGGACCCAGCCTTGTTCGTGGGGCACGGATCAGATGGATCTCTGCAGGCCATCGTGTGTGTGTTCATGTCGACGACCTACTGATAGCCGCTAGCACAAAGTTCAGCTACCAGACCATCAAGGAGCTATTTCCATTCGGAGGTTGGCAAGGTTTACCTTTCACGTTCTGCGCTAAGGATGCGACTACTCGTGCCGACGGTTCAGTTATCCTATGTCAAGAAGTGTTCGCCGACAAGCTGGAGCCACTCGATCTCACCAAGGAGCGCAAGCGAGACTTGGGATGTCCAGCCACAGAGTTGGAGATCGCGGAGAACAGGAGGTTGGTGGGAAGTTTAGGCTGGCTTGGGACTCAGACACGACCCGATTTATCAGCAGGAGTTTCGATGTCTCAGAGAGTTCAGAATTCGCCAGTGGTGGCCGACCTCATCGAAACCAACCGCGTCGTGTCAGAGTCTCGACGTTTCAAGGAGACCGGTGTCACTATTCCGAAGATGGAGGGAGATTTGTGTATACTTGTGTTTCACGACGCCGCATGGGCTAACGTTGACGAGCCAGATGACAAGGTCTCTGGGGTTGCTTGGTGGCGTGCCCGCCGAGTACGCACGGCATTTGCCTCAGATGCGCCCAGGCGCCTCAAGGCCAAGAGTCAAGCGGGATTTCTGATTTTCGCGGCCGAGAAGAAGGCTGCTTTAGTGGACTGGCGATCCGCTACCATCAGACGAGTATGCAGAAGTACGTTTGCAGCGGAGACCATGAGCGCAGTTGATGCATTGGGAGCAGCTATTGTGATGCGAGCTTCGGTGCTGCATATAATATACCCTAACATGACGATCGACGATATAGACCCGAGTTTATGCCCCATACAGTGCGTGACCGACTGTGCATCTTTGGACGACACTATTCACCGAGAAGGAGCTGCCAAATTACCAGCAGAGCGCCGTTTGGTTTTAGATTTGATTGGTCTGAGGGAGCTATTCGAAGATGAGCTATGCGAAGAAGTTGCTGCAGCTACCAAGTCCAAGCTGCTTCTTTCATGGTGTCCTACGAAGTACATGGTGGCAGATGCTTTGACAAAAAGGATGGACGGCACCCAGATACGAGCTGTTATGAACGGCAGAGTTTTGTTTCATCAGGACACGCCGCCAGCAGATGATGATTAAATTTAACACGTTATTGACCTCATGGGCTACGACATGGGAGAAATGGATATGGTGGTGATACCTTGATGATGGGATCGGTGCTCGAACGGTGGTTTGGCCGGTCGTACCGACGACAAATAATCTGCCGCTGCCAGCTCGCCTGCCTGCCCGCCTGTCAGCACGCTGCGCGTGCATGGTACGCACACTCACACCCGGTAGAGTATACGTGCACCTGCCTTTATACGTACACCTGCTTTCTGTCTGTAGAACTGTAAAAACCGCTGAGCTGGATGTATTTAAGCCGATCGACGGCTGACAGCCCTGAGTTCATATTTTCATGTGTGATATGCCATGCGTTTTTCCATATTCCCGGGATTGCCTCGGGGCGACAGAATTTTATTAGAACGAGTGTGAAAGTGATGGCGTGTGCATGCACGTGCTTGCCTCTCGTTTCATGATGTACTGACTGTGTGTAACATTGTGGCTCAGGGCCCTTGAGCTTTAGGCTGTTCAGCGGAAACCTATAGCATATCATATCGACATCCGTCGCAACGGATCAGGAGTTGCATCTTCACACCCACCCACACCCATCGAGGGCCCACCGACGCCCAATTTCGGCACACCCTTCAAGAGGATCGTGGCCCTGACCACATACGGAGCTCTTCTGAAGGTCCCAGTGGCAGAGCCCACATGCGTCCTCGGGCCTGATTATGGCACACCCCTCGCGAGGATCGTGGCCCTGGCCCCACTACCGAGGGCCCATCGAAGCTTCATGTCGGCACACCCCTCACGAGAATCGTGGCCCTGGCCCCAAGCGGAGCTCTTCCGACGGTCCCAGTGGCAGGGCCCGCATGCGTCCCCAGGCAGAATTTCGTCACACCCCTCGCGAGAATCGTGGCCCTGGCCCCATAGTGGGCTCCACCAGGGGTCCATCGAAGGCAGCCGCCCGAGCGGCCGCCGCGGCGGGCGAGACAGCGGCGGCGGCCGCCGAAGCAGCGCCAGTACACGAGCCTGCGGCAGCCGCGCCAGCAGCTGCCCGAGCGGCCGCCCGAGCATGCGAGGGGCCACAGCAAACGGCGGGGCGCGCGGTCGCCGGGCAAGCGGCCCCGGCGCGGGCCGAGCCGGCCGCCTCGACAGCAGCAGCCGCCGACGGCCAGCCGAGCAACCCCGCAGCCAGACCAGAAGGGTCCTCGCAAGCGGCGGCCAGGGCAGCAGCAAACCGCGCGGCCGCCGCCAGCCGCTGGAGGCGCCGCGCGGCCGTCCGCGGCAGTCCGCCAAGAGACGGCGACATGGCACCGGGGAGAGGGACGCTGGGAGGAGGAGGAGGAGGAGGAGGAGGAGGAGGAGGAGGAGGAGGAGGAGGAGGAGGAGGAGGAGGAGGAGGAGGAGGAGGAGGAGGAGGAGGAGGAGGAGGAGGAGGAGGAGGAGGGAGGAGGAGGAGGAGGAGGAGGAGGAGGAGGGAGGAGGAGGAGGAGGAGGAGGAGGAGGAGGAGGAGGAGGAGGAGGAGGCAGAGGAGGCAGAGGAGGAGGAGGAGGAGGAGGAGGAGGCAGAGGAGGCAGAGCAGGAGGAGGAGGGGAGGAGATGAGGAGGAGGAGGCAGAGGAGGAGGAGGAGGAGGAAAAGGAGGAGGAGGAGGAAGAGGAGGAGGAGGAGGAGGAAGAGGAGGAGGAGGAGGAGGAAGAGGAGGAAGAGGAAGAGGGGGAGGAAGAGGAAGAGGAGGGGGGGAGGAGGAGGAGGAGGAGGAGGAAGAGGAGGAGGAGGAGGAATACTAATAAGAATAGTACCATGAGTAATGAATAAGAATAAGAAACATAAGAGTATGATTAATGATCTCAATGATAGTAATACTCGTAGTAATAATAATATTATTACTAATACCAATAATATGAATAGCAATACTCATAATACTACTAATACTAATCGTACCAATGTGATTATTAGTCATAATAGTAATAATACTAGTCATAATAATACGAGTAATAATAATAATAGTAGTACTAATAATACTCGTGGTAATACTAATACGACTCATACTATTATTATTACTACTAATAACACTATTACACATAGTAATGATGATGCTATCAATGCTAATGATACTACTCATTGTAATAATACTACTCATCACCATAATAACAATACTAGCACTAGTACTAATAATTCTATTACTAACAGTATGCATAATCATAATAGTAAGACTACTAATAGTAATACTAATGGCAATAATAATGCTAATACTAATATTAGGAATAAGAATAATAAGAAGAAGAGGAGGAGGAGGAGGAGGAGGAGGAGGAGGAGTTTGAGGTTTCCGTTCCAAGGGGGCTGTGCGTTCGGGAAAGGGGTTTCTGGGGGATCGCTGTGCTCGGCTCGTGTATTCGGTCGCCCCTCGCACGTTTCGCTGGATTCGTCTCGCGCGCAGGCGCCCTGTTCCAAGGGTCGGGGTCCAGCGCTCCCGCCCCCCACGCCCTGATTTGCCAACTACATTTCGGTGTTGGGTTCTCCTTTTGATTATCCTGCGCCGCGCGTCCCTGCGCGCCCTCTCCTGGGGGTTCGGTGTGTCGCCAGGATGTTTTTCTCACGTGCCTGGTGCAATCCGCCTCCCTTCGGGGGGGTGCGCCTGGCCGACGCTCCTGGCGACCGTCCCTGGGTCGCCACGGACTTGGGCCAGGCCGGCCTGCAGCCCCATGAGGCACCCCACAGAGGCATATGTTGCCAGACGCAAGACTGATTTGGACTGTCACAAAGGCCTTGACGGAAATCAATCCCTTTCTCGCTTCCGTCCTTTCCTCCGTGCAGCGAACAAGCAGAAGGGTGGGGAGGAGGAGGAGGAGGAGGAGGATGAGGATGAGGAGGAGGAGGAGGAGGAGGAGGAGGAGGAGGAGGAGGAGAAGGGGGAGGGGGAGGAGGAGGAGGGGGAGGAGGAGGAGGAGGAGGAGGAGGAGGAGGAGGAGGAGGAGGAGGAGGAGGAGGAGGAAGAGGAAGAGGGGGGGGGAGGAGGAGGAGGAGGAGGAGGAGGAGGAGGAGGAGGAGGAGGAGGAGGAGGAGGAGGAGGCCCCTCCCAACGCCCTTCAGGCCGGCCGAAGTCCAGGGAAGACTCTGGCCCCCAGATCCAACCTCGAGCCAGAGTGGTTTGAGCCAGTGGCTTGAGGCTACGGAGAGAGAGAGTGAAGACACAGAGTGTTGCGATTTCGTGATGGTGGGTGCCAGGACCTCGCCAGGCCAGCCCTCGCTCGGTTCGCTTGCGCGCCTGTGCAGGGCCGCAGGGGAGCCCGCTTTTTCCACGTGCAGGAGCTCATCATCCCTCCCAGACTCCCGACGCGTACCCCACCTTCGAAAATTCCCGACTCGGGCGTCGAAAGCCCAACAATCTCAGGGATGGGGGTCGCCATGCCCTTCGTAGGACTTCCTCGCGTTGTGACAGACGTCACCGCGTTAGGTTCGTATTTTTCTTTGGCCACAGTCGGCTTCTTGGGTCGCCCGCCGGGCCCCTCGACAGGCAAAGGCATGCCCGCAGGATAAAACGCCAACTCTGGGGAAAGGGTCGAGCCCCTCCCTGGGTTCACGTTCCCTCTGCCCCGACGTGGCAATTCGTGACGTCGGCCCCAGGGCTTCGAACGCTCCCCCGGGGGGGGCCGGACTTTTCTCCATGAGTTGTTTTTGTTGGACGGTCCCGTCACCAGGATTTGGAACCCCCAAGCGACAAAAGAACAGCCGTGACAATTTTGGTGTGTCGCCAGGATTTGAAGGGCGTGGGGGAGGCCGCGTGAGGTCGCCCGAGGGCGCGAAGGTAGCCGCACTTCGCGCAGCAAAGGGCGCGCGAACTGAGGTGACCCAAGTAGAGACGCCGCTGGGCAGGTGCGAAGATGCCCCCGAGCAGACCAGCACGACCACCGTCACCTTCGACTGCCAGGCATTCCCTCCATCCTCCTCCTCTCTCTTTTCCCCCCTTGTTCTTTCTCCTCCTCCTTCCCCCATCCTCCATCCTCGTCCCCCATCGTCACCATTGATCATGTTCACCATTCCTGCCTCAGTTTGTATATTTCCCGTTTTTCGGTATTATTCCTTCTTCCTCGTTTTTCATTTCTGTTTCTTTCCTCCTTTGCCCATTTCTCCTTCCTCCTTCCCGGTCCTCCTTCCTGTTTCGTCCCTCCCATATATTGTTTTCTCCTTCCGCCGTCCTCCTCCCCCCGTCTTCCAGCGGGCGTAAATACGGATGGGAGGGAGAGTCCCTCCTCCCCACCCCGGAGGTGCAACGAACGTGACACTAAGTACTTGGACCCCCCTTCCCGTTTGTGACGTCGCGTTTCGTCCGCACGCACAAGGTCCGAATGCATCGGATCATGTCCTCTCTCCTACTCTTCTCTTCCTGTTTCCTGTGTCGTTTTTCCTTCCCCATTCTCGTTATTGCTGTTTCTCGGTCCTCCTCTCCTCTTTTTTCTTCCTCCCTCCTCCCTTCATCCCCTTTCTCCTTATCCTTCCCCTGGTGCTGCTCCTCCGCCTGCCCCTTCCTCTCCTCCTGATGAGGTTGTTCAAAGCACCTTTCGGCCGTGTTCGGGAAGAGGGCGGCGGGGGGTCGATGGCGAGGGGGTGCCCGAAGGAGCTCGCCGAAAGCGAGCTGGAGAGGAAGAGGAGGCGGAGGAAGAACGGGATGACTTCGACGACGACGACGACGAGCTTTCTCCTCCTCCCCCGTCTCCTCCTTCGCTTCCTTTTCCTCCTCAGTCCTCCTCCCATTCCCGAGGAGATAACATTAGTAAGGGACGACAGAGGAGGGAAGGAGCAGCAGCATGAGGGGAGGAAGAGTAATGTGAAGGCTGACAGGTTCCTTCAAGACCCGTGTTGTTTATAGACCCCACCTGCTGCCGCAGGCAGGAGGGGTCAGGGTCAGCACCAGAGGCCGAGTGCGGATAGGGAGAGGGGTGTGGGGGCGAGTGGTTGCTGGGTCACGGCTGTGACGAGCGGAAGCCAGGATCGAGGATCGACGGTTTTCTTGTGGTGACTGCTGTCTTTTCCCGCAGCGGGTGGGGCGTTCGTTTCTGTTGTTGTGTGTACCTGTGGATGTTCAAGTAGGTCGCCCGCTCCCAGCCAACTAGAGCGCGCGTGAGGACAGTCGCCATGTTGTTCTGGGGCCTAAACTCAGCCCTTAGCGGTGGTCAATTGGATGTTCAATTTAATTTGCGGTTTGCACCTGTCGTTTTATTGTTGCAACGTGCAAAGCGCGCGCGCCCTCGCGCCCTCGCTGTCGCGCGCGGTGGTTTGTATATGGTCCGCGGTAGGACAGCCGCTATGCTGGCCTGGGAACTAAAGCCGACCCTTAGGCGTGACTGGTTGGCTCTCCCATCTCCTTATAGGTCATTTCACATCCGTCTATTGGTGCAACGTGCAACGCGCCGACGCGCGCGCGTATGCGCGCGTTCGCTGTCGCGCGCGGTGGTTTCTGTATTGTGCGCGGCATGACAGTCGCCATGTTGGCCTGGGAATTAAAATAAGCCCTTAGCGGTGACCGATTGGCCGATCAAACTTGCGGTTTTTCCATGCCCGCCTGTTGGTGCAGAGTACAACACGCCGACGCGCGGGCGAACGCTGTGGCGCGTGGTGGTTTCTGTATTGCCCGCAATAAGACAGTCGCTTTGTTGTCCTGGGAACTGAAGTGAACCCTTCGCAGTGACGGATTGGATTTGGAACCTATGTCTGTCTATCTGTTCAGCGTGCAGCGCGCCAGCGCGCGCGCGCGCGTGGCGGCTTCTGTATTGCCAGCAATAGAACAGTCGCCGCGTTGGCCTGGGAACAGAAGTGAATCCTGAGCGGTGGCCGATCGGATTTACAACATAACCTACGGTTTGTACACGTCCGTCAATTGGTTCAACGCACAATGCGCCGACGCGCACGGTGGTTTCTGTATTGTCCGCAATTGGACAGTCGCCATGGTGGCCGGGGAACTGAAGCGACCCTTGAGCGGTGACCGATTGCATGTAACGCGCAACATGTGCGTCTATTGGTGCAGCGCGCAACGCGCCGCCGCGCGCGCGCGCTCGCTGTCGCGCGCGGCGGTGTCTGCATTGGCCGCAGCAGGGCAGTCGCCATGATGGCCCGGGAACTGATGTGAACCAGCAGCGGTGACCGATTGGATTTCCAACCCAAGTTTTGACATGTCCGTCTATAGGTTCAGTGCGACGCGCCGATACGCGCGGTGGTGTCTGCATTGTTCGCAATGGGGCAGTAACCGTGACGACCTGAGGACCAAAGGACCAATTTAACTTGATGTTCTCGCATGTCCGTCTATTGGCGCAGCATACAGCGCGCCGACGCGCGCGTGCGCGCGTTCGTTGTCGCGCGTGGTGGCTTGCTACGTTGCACTCAACCGAAAGGCCGCCATGGTGGCCCGGGGACTAAAGCATGCCCTTTGGTTGGGTTCCCCCGCCACCTTGCGGTTTTGATGTGTCCGTTCATTGGTGCAGCGCGCAGCGCGCCGACGCGCGTTGCTGTGTCTGCGTTGTCCGCAGTAGGACGGTCGTCATGTTTGCTAGGGAATCGAAGTGAACCCCCAACGCTGGCCGACTGGGTGTCCGATTTAACATGCGTCTATGATTCCCGGCCCAGAGTATTTTTATCCCCGACCAAAAAGAAACCGGCCCATCACTTGGTGCCGCGCGCAACGTGCCGACGCGCGCGCGCGGTCGTTTCTGTCTTGACCGCAGTAGGACAGTCGCCATGTTGGCCTGGTAACTAAAGTAAACCCTTAGCGGTAACCGATTCGATGTTCAGCTTAACTTGCGGCCCTTACACGTCCGTCTATGGGTGCAGCGCGCGCGGCGCCGACGCGCGCGCGCGCTCGCTGTCGCGCGCGTGTGTGTGTGTGTGTGTGTGTGTGTGCGTGTGTGTGTGTGTGTGTATGTGTGTGTGTGTGTGGGGGGGGGTTCTGTCTTGTCCGCAGTGGGACAGTCGCCACGTTTGCTTGGGGGCTAATGTGCACCCTAAGCGACGGCCGATTGCAAGTCCAAGCCAGCATGCGGTTCGTGCGTGTCTTTTTTTTGGATACAGCGCACTACGCCCCAGTGCCCGCGCGCTCGCTGTCCTGAACAGTGGCCCCTGTCTTTGTCAGCAATAAGGCAGTCGCCATGGCGGCCTGAGAACCGAAGTGAACCCCTAGCGATGACTGAATGGATTTTCGACCTAACTTGGTTTTTCTCAAGTCCGTTTAGAGTGCAACGTGCCGACGCGCGCTGTGATTTCTGTATTGTCCGCAATAGGACAGTCGCCATGTTGGCCTGGGAACTCAAGTGAACCCTGGGCGGTGGCCAGTTGGATTGTACACATAACCCGCGGTTTGCGCATTCCCTTTAATTGGTGCAGCGCGCAACTCGCCGACGCGCGCGGTGGTTTCTGTTTTGCCAGCAACTGGGCAGTTGCCATGTTAGCTTGGGAACTGAAATTACCCCTAAGCTATAACCGATTGGATGTGCAATTTAACCTGTGGGTATCAGATGCGCGTCTATTGGCGCAGCCTGCAGCGCGCCGGCCCGCGCGGTGGTTTCTGCATTGGCCGCGGCAGGGCATTCGCCATGATGGCCTGGGAACTAAGTAAACCAGCAGCGGTGACCGATTGGATTTTCCATCTAAGTTTCTACATGTCAGTTTACTGGTGCAGTGCAACGCGCCGACGCGAGCGGTGGTTTCTGTATTGTCCGCAGCCGGACAGTCGCCATGTTGGCCCGGAAACTAAAGCAAGCCCTGAGTGGTGACCGATTCGATGTTCAACTTAACTTGCGGCCCTTACACGTCCTGAGCTACAGTGAGCCCGTAGCAGTAACCGATTGGATGTTTAATGTGGCTTGCGTTGTTTTACATGTCCGTCTAGTGGTTCAGTGTGCAAGGCGCCGACGCGCGCGCGCGCTCGTTGTCGCGCGTGGTGGATTGCCGTATTGTCTGCAAACGGACAGTCGCCGCGTTGGCCTGGCATCTTGCGGTTGTGATGTGTCCGTCTATTGGTGCAGCGCACAACGCGCCGACGCGCGCGGCGGTCTCTGTTGTCCGCAGTAGGACAGTCGCCATGTTGGCCTGGGAACTGAAATGAACCCTTAACGCCCGCCGATTGGATGTCCCCTTTGACTTGCGCTTGATACTCCCAAGCAAAATTAAAACCATCTACCATCTATTGATGCAGCGCGCAACGCGCCGACGCGCACGCGCGCTCGCTGTCGAGCGCGTTTCTATATTGTCCGCAATAGGACAGTCGCCATGTTGGCCTGGGAACTAGAGTGAACCCGGAGCGGTGACCGCTTGGATTTCCACCTTATTTGCTGTTTTCTCATGTCCGTTTATTGGTGCAGCCTACAGCGCGCCGGCGCGAACGCGCGCGCGCTCGCTGTCGCGCACGGTGCTTTCTGCGTCGTCCGCAGCCGAACTGTCGCCGCGTTGGCCGGGGGATTGACGTGAATCCGTAGACCGATTGGGTTTCCAATCTATCTGGTGCTTTTTACATGTCCGTCTATTGGTGCAGCGCACAACGCGCTGGCGCGCGCACTCGCGCGAGCGCGCTCGCAGTCGCGCGCGGAGGTTCCTGTGCTGTCCGCGATGGGACAGTCGCCATGTTGGCCCAGGAACTGAGGTGAATCCTTAGCGGTGGCCGAGTGGATTTCCAATTTAGTTTGTTGTTTTTACATGCCATCCCGCTTGTTCAGCGCGCAGCGCGCCGACGCGCGCGCGCTCGCTGTGGCGCGCGGCGGTTTCTGTTCTGCCCAGTGCAGGGCAGTCGCCACGTTTGCCTGGGGGCAACAGTGGGCCCTTCAGGTGCGACGGATGGGATGTCCACCTTAACATGATGATTTGATTTGCCCGTCTATTGGTGCAGCGCATAACGCGCCGACTCGCGCGCGCGGAAGTTTCTGCGCGGTTGGCAGCGCGGCAGTCGCCACGTTGGCCCGAGAATTAAATTTTAGACGACGCTTCGCGCATCCCCGCCAGCCCACCCAGGAAAGATGCCCAGGCGAGTCGAGGCGCTCAGGGAAGCGCGGGAGCAAAGTGGGGAACTGCCGAACCGCGCGAAGGAGGGGGGGGGAGAAGGCAGAGGCTGGATGGACGGATAAGGGAGTGGGGAGAGGGGGGATGAATCGGACGAGGAGGAGGAGGAGGAGGGGGAGGGGGAGAAGGCAGAGAAGGAGTAGGAGGAGGAAGGAGGAGCAGGAGGAGGAGGGCGAGCAAAATGGCCAGAGGTCTCCTGGATGCCTTTAGGAGCTTCTTGGGATATCTCTCAGGCGCTTCCCGGTTGCCTCTTGGGATGTCTCGAGGGTCTCTCTGCGGCCCTGGGGGGCTCATCGGCGTCTTGGGCGCGTCGGGGAGGGGGGGGGGGGCGCTCGGGGTCCTCTCGAGGGCCTCCAGAGTGCCTCTTGGGGGCCTCGGAGCCATCTCGGGGCCATCTCGGGGCCCCTCCTGGGGCTTCCGGGGCGCTTCTTGGAAGACGTCGATCAAAGAAGGGCACCCCTTCATTGGCTCGCCCCTCGCCCCCCAAGTCGCCCTTTTGAGGCGTTATTGGGGCGCTCTTGGAGCGCTCTCTGGGCGCTCTTGGGGCCGCCTCGGGGCCCCCGTGGCCCCTTCCCGGGCTCTCCGGGGCCATCTTGGAGCTGTCTCAAGGCCTCGAATGGCTTTCGGAAGCGACAGGGCGAGAAAGCAACAAACATTGATTTCCCTAGGTTTTTGAAGGATGTTGGCCTCTTGGGGGCATCCGCGGGGAGCTCTTTCGGCACCGTGGGGCCGTCTTTGAGCAGTCTTGGGGCGTCGTGGAGCATCTTGGGGGCCACCCCGAGGCATCTTGCGCTATCTTGAGCCATCTTGGAGCTTATGTTGGGCTCTCTGGCGCCCTCTTAGGGCCATCTTGGGCCATCTCGGACGCCAACTCAGATTCTGGTTGTTGCATGCCCTCCTTTTCGTTCAGCGCACAACGCGCCGACGCGCGCGCTCGCTGTGGCGCGCGACGGTTTCCGTTCTGTCCGGAGCAGGGCAGTCGCCGTGTAGTCGCCATGTTTGCCTGGGGACTAAAGTGGGCCTTTTTGCGCGGATTGGATCTCCACCTTAACTTGCAGTTTTGATGTGCCCGTCTACTGGTGCAGCGCACAACGCGCCGACGCGCGCGCGCGGTGGTTTCTGCGTGGATCAATGCGGCTGCCGCCATGTTGGCTTGGGAACTGAGTTGCACCGTTAGCGGTGACCGATGGGATTTCCACCTTCGTTTCTGGTTGCTCATGCTCGTCATCTGTGCAGCGCATAACGCGCCGACGCGAGCGCGCGCGCGGTGGTTTTTGCATTGTCCGCAATCGGAGTATCGCCACGCTGGCTTGGGAACTAAAGTGGGCCGTTAGCGGTGGCCGATTGGATTTCCAATTCATTTTGCGTGTCGTAAATGTTTGATTGCAGGTGCAGCGCAAAACGCGCCGATGCGCGCGCGCGCTCGCTGTCGCGCGTGGTGATTTCTGCATTGTCCGCGGCGGGACAGGCGCCGCGTTGGCTCGGGAATTCAAGTGAACCCCTCGCGGTGGCCGAATGGCTTTCCAATGGAACTTGTGGTTGTTACATGCCCGACTTTTTTGCGCGCGCGCTCTCGCTGTCGCGCGCGGTGGTTTCTGTGCGTTTCGCAGCGTGGCAGTCGCCGCGTTGGCTGGGCAACTCAAGTGAACCCTTAGCGGTGACCGATTAGATGTTCAATGTAATTTGTATTGTTGCAGCCCCCGCGTGTCGTTTCATTGCGCGGCGCGCCGACGCGCGCGCGCGCCGCGACGCGCGGTTGCATGTGTTTTGCCCGCAGAAGGGCAGTCGCCACGTTGGCCTGGGAAGCAAAATGAACCCGTAGCGGTGACCGGTTGGAATTCCAACTTAACCTGCAGTTTGTACTTGCCCGTCTATTGGTGCAGCGTGCAGAGCGCCGACGCGCGCGCCTGCGCGCGCGCGCTGTCGCGCGCGGTGGTTTCTGCATTGTCCGCAATGGGCCAGTCGCCATGCTGACTTGGGAATTCAAGTGGGCCCTCAGCGGTGAACGTTTGGATGTCCATCCCGACTGGCGGTTTTTACATGTCCCTCTATTGGTTCAGCGCACGACGCGCCGACGCGCGCGCGCTCGCTGTCGCGCGCGGTTTCTTTTGTCTTGTCCGCATTAGAAACCTCAGCGGTGACCGATTCGACGTTCAATTTAAGTTGCTGTTTGTGCATGCCCGTCAAGTGGGGCAACGTGCAGCGCGCCGACGCGGGGGCGCGCGCGCGCGTTCGCTGTCGCGCGCGGCGGTTTCTGTGTTGTCCGCGATTGGACAATCGCAATGTTGGCCCGGAAACTACGCGGCAGTGACCGATTGTATTTGTCCGTTTATTGGTGCAGCGGGCAACGCGCCGACGCGCGCGCGCGCTGCGTTCACTGTCGCGTTTTTTTGTTTCTGTGTATTGTCCGCAATTGGACAGTCGCCATGTTGGCCTGGGAACTAATGTGAACCCGTAGCGGTGACTGATCGGATTTCCATTCCAATTCTGTGTTTTGACATGTCTGTCTGCTGGTTTAGCGTACAGCGCAACGACCCGCGCGCGCGGCGCGTTCAGCAGTGTCCTCAATGGGACAGCCGCCATGTTGGATTGGGAACGAAAGGGAACCCTGAGCAGCGGCCGATTGGATTTCCAATTTTCTAACGGTTTCTACATGTCCGTCTACGGGTGCAGCGTGCAACGCGCCGACGCGCGCGCGCGCGCGCGCGCGCCCTTCGCGCGCGCGCTCTCTGTCTAGCCCTAGGCCCAAGCCCCCCTGGCCCCTAGCCCCCCCCCGCCCCGCCCCACTCCGCCCCCCCGCGCCCCCCCGCCAACCCCGGCCGTCGCCGCGTCCCTGGGCGTCTGCCCTACCGAGCGATATATCCCGCTTCTGCGTTTCATGTTTCGTTTTCGTTTAGGTTTTTTGCGCCCTGTTTTGTTCTTGCGTTTATGCCAAGTCCTCTCTGTTCACTGTTGCCCAAACTCGAGCTAGAATTCCGCCCTAGCCCCTATCCCCTGGCCTTCGCCGCGGCCCGAGGCCTCTACCCTTCCCCTGCCACGGCTCTCGATCATTCGTTTCCTTTGTCGTTTCGTTTTTCGTGGTGCTAACCGTTTTGCGTTGCCTTAGCCCCCGCCAGCGTTCTGAGCTCTGACTTTGCATATTTGTGTGTTGGTTATGTTTTTGCGTTTGCTTCAATGTTTTCAGCGGCCGCCCTGCCCCATGGCTGGAAAAGCTTCCGCGCGTTGTTTTGTTTTCATTCAGTGCCGCTAGTTTTGTTTTCGGCCCGAGCCCGCAAGGCCGCGCGCGCGGGTCATGGAATCCGTTTTTGCTTTGTCCGATGGCCTTTGTAAGCTCGCGGCCACGAGGTGCAGGCTGACTAGCAGACGCACGATGTCCGAATGAAAGGATTGATTACAGCACTGGTCCGACTCTGTGATTCCTCGTCTGGGCCGATGGCCGGAGTGTAGTGTTTTTGGTGGCTGGCCCGCCCGATTTTCCATGTTACCCAGTTTGCGATCATGGTGCTAATTTTGATTTCAGCCTTCATTGATTTTGTACAGCAGCAATAACAACGGCTCTCGCCTGATTCTTCCTCACAATTTCTACCCAAATCGCGCTCTCGCGCGGGAGTTCTTCACAATGTATGCAGACATTGCGCTCGCGCGTGGGACTTCCTCACTATTTACTCAGACGCCGCGCCATCACACTCAGGAGCCACGCCGCGCCCTCGACACTCAGGAATCACGCTGTCACACTGGCCTATCTCACGATTTACTTGGGAATCGCGCTATCGCCCGAGATGTCCTCGCGATTCGTGCAGGACGCACGCTTCAACAACCAGCTTGTTCGATGTGACCGCCTGGGCCCACCTTCCCGACCCGCCCGTTCGGGTCTACCCGCCCGGTCTGCCAGTTTGGTTCAGCCACGCGGTTTTTGCTCCTAGCCCCCCTCCTACGACCCCTCGTGCTCCATCCTCCTCCTTCCCCCTTTGTCCCTTTCTTCCATCCGTCCTTTCTTCCCCTGCCGTAGGGGCTGCATGAATGACACGCTGTAAGAAAGAAGTACCCCCTGGGGGTACGATCGGAAACGAAGAGGGCGAATCTCGAGGGTTTGGGGTATACGTGTCGAATGGCACGCGAGCAGATGAAAGCGAGCAATCTTAAGATTGTTCTTGTCGTTGTGATGGTTGTTCAGTTTTCATATCTGTAGATTTTTTTTTATCTTCCTCCAGTAACAAATGTGTTTTTCAATTGAAGTGCCCCTCCTGTGGCTCGCACCCTGATTCTTATCAGGGAAGTATTGGTGTTTAAACTGCGCCCCTGGCCCCCGAATTACAACAACAACAACGGCTCCCGGTTGATACTTCTTCGTGCTTGATTGAAGAATCGCGCTCTCGCTTGGGACTTGTTTGCAAATTACTTAGGGATCGCGCTCTCGCTTCAGACTTCCTTGCAATGTACTCAGGCGCCGCGCTCTCGCCATTCAGGATTCGCGCTCGGGACTTCCTCATAACTTACTGAAGAGTCGCGCTCCCGCCTGGGACTTCTTTGAAATTATGGAGGGCTCCGCATTCGCGACATTCAAGAACCCCGCCTGCGCTTAAGATTTCCTCGCAGTCTACTGAAGGACCGCGCTCTCGCCAGAGACGCCCTTGCAATTTACTCAGGCGCCGCCGGCTCGCCGTTCAGGAAACGCGCCCTCGCCTGGGACTTCCTGGTAGTTTACTTCGGACTCGCGCTCTCTGCCGGGACATCCTTGCGAATTCGCAGGGAACGCGCATTCGCGACCCGCCCGTTTGACCCGCCCGTTTGGGTCCAGCCGCCCGACCCGCCTGCCCGCAGTCGCCCTTCGTTGGATTTTGCCCGCTTCGACGCGTCTCGCTGCCCCTCGCGGTGTCGCAGTCGGATTTGAAGGCCCCGCCGCTGCCCTCGTGGCCCCTTCGATACCCCTTGTGGCCCCGCTGTTTGAGCCCCTCGATGCTCTTCGTGGCCCCGCGATCGCATTTCGTGGCCCCGTCGCTGACCTTCGTGGCCCTGATGCCGCGTTTCGTGGCCCTCTCGCTGCCCGCTCTGGCCCATTTGCAGCTCTCACTGGTCCTCTATTTGCGTTTCGTGGCGCCATACATGCTCTTCTTGTGTGCCCTCTTTGCGCGTCGTGGCGCCATTCATGCTCTTCGTGGCCCCCGCTCGCTCGCGCCCTTCGTGGCCCCAATTCTGCCTCTCCTGCCCCCCCCCCCGCGGCCAATCGCTGCCCTCGTGTCCCCGCCGCTGCCCTTTCGTGGCCCCTGGTCGCTCGTGCCCTCAGTGGCCCCATTGCTGCATTTCGTGGCCCTAGCGTAGCCCTTCGTGGCCCCTTTGCTGCCCTTTGTGGCCCCGCTGCTGCCCTGAGTGGCTCCCTCGCTGCCCTTCGTGGCCCCGCCGCTTTTTTCTCCATTATCGCCTCGCGAGGACGTCTTAGGCCATTTTCGCTTGAGATGTCCTCGCAACTCTGACCTCGGAGATGCCCTGCCCCACGGCCAATGGTGGTCCAGCCACTTTCGCCTGAGACACCCTCGCAACCCTCGGATCCGAGATGCCATGAGCTGAGGTGGCCAAGTCACTTCCGCCTGCGGCATCCTCGGGTTATACATCATCCGAGCGCTGACCACATCATTGTGTTGGACTGTTGCTGTCGCCTGCCACATCCCTTATTTCGATATGGTGTTTGCCGCTCGAGCGCCAGCCTCTCCTCTTGCTTTTTCCTCCCCATTTACCCCTCTCCCCCTCCGAGTCATTGGCTCTGCGACATGTGCAGGCATGTGCGTTTATACTTGCGGAGTCGTTCTAGATTGTGCATCCGACTGTGCATCGGATTGTGCGGCATGTGCGCGCATGTGCGGCAATGCTATTGAGGCCCTTTCGGAGCTGCATGGGCATGTGCATGCGACTGTGCGGCATGTGCGTGCATGTGCGGCCCGGTCCGGACCTCAATTTGAAAGTGAGCACTGTATAAGTGAGCGCTATAGAATGAGCCCGGTGTATTGTCAACTTGTGTTGGAATGGTTGGCGCAAGTCATGGCGGAAGCTGAATCGCAACTTGCGGCGCAAATCGTCGTCCGCCTTCCCTGTTGGCCTGCCCCACCTCCCTCCCTTCCTCCGATCCCTTCGTTTTCATTATCTCCCTTTCTCCTCTTCCCTGCGCTTTCCTGTTAGGAGGCTTCTCCAACTACACGTTGCAGGGAGGGTGCGATCGAAGACGCAGAGGGTAGGTTTCCAGGGTTTGGGATATACATATTTAGTGGCACGTGATCAGATAAGAGCGAACCGTCTTAAAATGATTGTTGTTGAATGTTACTTATTCAACAGTGATTTATGTTGGACCACTTACAGGCGCCCTGGCGCTCTCGCCTCGGCGCTGGCTGCATTTTCATTGAAATGAGGCTCACTCTCAAGTGGTTTGGGGGACCGCCAAAACTGGCCCCAAACAACAACCACAACAACAACAACACTAATTGTAAGACTGTTCGCCCTTATATGCTCGAGTGTCCAATAACGCGTATTTCCCAAACCCTCGATGCCCGCCCTGTTCGTCTTCGATCGAACCCCTTTGGGGGGTATACCTTTCTTCCCTGCAGGCCAGGCCCCCGCAAGCGGCGGGGCGGCCGCGGACCGTCGGCCTGGCCAGCGGCAGCGCTGATCGGCGCGGCGGCCGCGGACCGTCGACCCGACCCCAAGAGGGACGGACAGGGGACCGACCACGACGACGACGACGACGACGACGACGTCGAAGACGACGGCGACGACGACGACGACGGCGACGACGAGCGAAAGCGAGAGCGAGAGAGAGCGACAGCAGGGCCACGAAGGGCACGAAGTAGGCCACGAAGGGCGACAGCGGGGACACGAAGGGAATGCGTATGGGGCCACGAAGAGCGCGAACGAGCGGGGGCCACGAAGTGCAGATAATGCGGGGCCACAGAAGGCAACTATGGGGCCACTGAGGGTAGCAACTGGGCCACGTAGGACAGTGAGGGGGGCACAAATGGCGACAGCGGGGCCACGAAGGGCATGCACATGGGGCCACAACGGGCGCGATTCCTGGGTGCCTGGGTGTCGGGAGCGCGGCGCTTGGGCAAAATGCAAGAAATTCCAACGCAAGGCCATTCTTCGAAATCAGTAGTTGCAAGCAAACCTCCAGCGAGAGCGCGACTCCAGAGCGCCGGGAGAGCGATTCTTGAATAAATTGTAAGGAAGTTCCATGCGAGAGCGCGATTCCTGAATAAAATGCGAGGAAGTCTCGGGCGTGAGCGGGGGTCCTGGCTAAATTGTAAGGAGGTCTCAGGCGGGAACCGTTGTTGTTGTAACCCGGAGGCCAGGGGCCCAGTTTGAGCATCAAGATTTTCCCTGTCAAAAAACAAGGTGCGAGCGTCGAGGGGTACACTTTGATTGAGAAAAAACAGTATGCACCTGTGGGGGGATCAACAATAATTAATCTTCAGAAATGAAAATTCAACAACAGCAACAACAACAACAACAACAACTACAACTACAACTACAACTACAACTACAACAACAACAACAACAACAACAACAACGCTCCCGCTCGAGACTTCCTCCTTTTTAACTCAGGGCCGGTGCTCTTGCTCACCGTCGAAAGCCGACGTCCCAACAAAACCAGCGCTCTCGCTCGAGACTTCCGCCCGTTTTACCTTGGACAGGCGCGCTACTCTTTCTCTCATCGGCGCCGCCCCCAGCAAAAGCAGCGTTCCCGCTCGAGACCTTTTTATTTTTGTTTCTCGAGGCAGTGCTCCTTCTCGCCGCCGAAAACCAACGTCCCGACAAAACCAGCGCTCCTGCTCGAGGTTTCCTCCCATTATATCCCATTTTACTTAAGAGTGGCGCGCTACTCTTTCTCTCATCGGCGCCGTACCCAGCAAAAGCAGCGCTCCCGCTCGAGACCTTTTGTATTTTTGTTACTCAAGGCGGTGCTCCTCCTCGCCGCCGAAAAGTGCCGTCCCGACAAAACCAGCGTTCCCGCCCGAGACTTCCTCCCATTTTACGCTGGACTGGCGCTCTACTCTCGTTTGAATTGGCGCCGCTCCCAGCAAGAGCAACGCTCCCGCTCGAGGCTGCCTCCCTTTTTCCTCAGGACGGTGCTGTTCCTCGCCGCCGGCAGCCCCCGTCCCGACAAAACCACAGCTCCCGCTCGAGGCTTCCGAATTTTTAGTTATTTCAGCAATTATCATTGTTGGACCCCCCCTAGGCGCCCTGGCGCTCTCGCCTCGGCGCCGGCTGCAATTTCATTGAAAATGAGGCTCACGCTCGAGCGGTTTGGGGCGGCGCCGCAACTGGCCCCCCAACAACAACAACAACAACAACAACAACAACAACAACAACAACAACAACAATTACTAGCACGTGGGGACACACCGTTCTCACCAGTGCCAGGGTTTTCATAGGAGGCGGGCAATACCCCCACTTTGTGGGGGGGCCGGTTCAAGCTCTACCAAATTTCCAAACGACTCTTCGCCACCACCCACACCCAGCTTCCCGCCCTATGACGTTCGGACACTTCACTTCGTGGCATGCGGACGACCGTGGCTACTATTCAGGGCCCCGCGGCCGACGACGACGGCGTGCGCGCGCGAAGAAAAAACGAATGTGTCCCGCATGGTATTATTTGACAGGGATGATGGCCCTGGCAGGTGCGCAACCGTTGTCGCAGAAGTTCGAAAAAGTTGCTCGCAAAAGCCCGTTTGACAGAAATGTTTAAAAAGTGTTGGGTTTCCTACGAATCCGCAAGAGCGCGCGGGATGAGATTTTGACATTTTTTTGTTGAAAAACCATTGGTTTTTTGATGTTTTTATGTTAAAATCGCTCCGAACACTAAGCTTTTGGAAGGATTTCGTCTTGCGCGCGCGAATGTCCACTTTACCTTATTTTTTGCAAGGGATTCTTGAAATTTGATTATATTAGAACAAGAAATGTCATTTTATAGTGTTTTTTGCAAGGGAAAACGGATTACAACAAAACAACCGGATCTGGATCACATCGTTTTACCTGAGGCTTCCTCACGAAAATGATGAAAATGTAGCTGCGGCCTAGGCGGCGCAGGGGGGGCGCGCACCAGGGGGCCCAACAATAATTATTCTTTAGAATAAATAATGTTCAACAACAACAACAACAACAATTACTAGCACGTGGGGACACTCCGTTCTCACCAGTGCCAGGGTTTTCATAGAGCCGCCAATACCCCCACTTTGTGGGGGGGCCGGTTCAAGCTCTACCACATTTCCAAACGACTCTTCGCCACCACCCACACCCAGCTTCCCGCCCTATGACGTTCGGACACTTCACTTCGTGGCCTGCGGACGACCGTTGCTACTCCACTGGCGCATGGGTACAGTGACAGCGCGCGCGGGTAGAAGTTTTGAAAATTCGTACAGATGTTTTTCGATGACCTACGGTGCGATTCGTATGATTTTATGTTGCGCGGTGCTAAAATTCCTAAGAAACCCAATGGTTTTTGAAGATTTCGGCGTGCGCGCGCGAAGAAAAAACGAATGTGTCCCGCATGGTATTATTTGACAGGGATGATGGCCCTGGCAGGTGCGCAACGGTTGTTGGAGAAGTTCGAAGCACGTGAAAAAGTTGCTCGCAAAAGCCCGTTTGACAGAAATGATTAAAAAGTGTTGGGTTTCCTACAAATCCGCAAGAGCGTGCGGGATGAAATTTGACACTTTTTTTGAAAAACCATTGGTTTTTTGATGTTTGTATGTTGAAATCGTTACGAACACTAAGGTTTTGGAAGGATTTCGTCTTGCGCGCGCGAATGTCCACTTTACCTTGTTTTTTGCAAGGGATTCTTGAAGTTTGGTTATGTTAGAACAAGAAATGTCAACTTTAGCTTATTTTTTGCAAGGGAAAACGGGGGACAACAAAACAACCGGATCCGGACACCCACGTTTTGCCTGAGACTTCCTCACGAAAATGATGAAAATGTGGCTGCGGCCTAGGCGCGGCGAGGGGGCCGCGCACCAGGGGCCCCAACAATAATTATTCTTTAGAATAAAAAATGTTCAACAACAACAACAACAACATCAACATCAACATCAACATCAACATCAACAACAACAACGCTCCCGCTCGAGACTTCCTTTTAAACGCTCGCCGCCGAAAGCCGCCGTCTCAACAAAAGCGCTCCAGCTCGAGACTTCCTCCCGTTTTACTTTGGACTGGCTCTCTACTCTGTCTCTCATAGGCGCCGCCCCGCCCGAGAAGTCTTAATTTTTTTACTCAAGGAGGTGCTCCTCGCCGCCGAAAACAGCCGTCCCAACACAACCAGCGCTCCCTCTCGGAACCTCCTCCCGTTTTACATAGGACTGGCGCGGTACTCTTTCTCTCATCGGCGCCGCCCCCAGCAAAAGCAGCGCTCCCGCTCGAGACCTTTTTAATGTTTGTTTCTCAAGGCGGTGCTCCTTCTCGCCGCCGAAAACCAACGTCCCGACAAAACCAGCGCTCCCGCTCGAGGTTTCCTCCCGTTTTACGCTGGACTGGCGCTCTACTCTCGTTCGAATTGGCGCCGCTCCCAGCAAGAACAACGCTCCCGCTCGAGGCTTCCCCCCTTTTTCCTCAGGACGGTGCTCCTCCTCGCCGCCGACAGCCCCCGTCCCGACAAAACCACGGTTCCCGCTCGAGGCTTCTTCCCTTCTTGCTCAAGCTGGTGTTCCTCCTCGCCGCCGAAAAGCGCCGTCTCAACAAAACCAGTGTTCCCGCTTGAGACTTCGTTTTGTTTTACGCTGGACTAGCGGTCCTACTCTCTTCAGCAATGGCGCCGTTCCCAGCAACAACGGTGGCCCTGCTCGAGACTTCCTGTCTTTCTATTCAGGGCCAGTTCCTTGTTTCGCCGCCGACAGCCCCCATCCCCACCAAGGCAATCCTGTTGCTCGATACTGCCTTGTGCTTTACCCTTGGCTGGGGCGCCACTGGCGATATAGCATCGTCGCAGCAAGGCGCGGGCATGTGTTTTCGAGGCGGGGTATGTTGAAATTCCTTGGAGGAAGTGTTTGCAAGACCTCGTTGGGCGGGATATCTGGGAATGGGAATAACGGACCCCGCTCTAGAACAATAGTCCCCCATGATGGGGATGGCTATCATGATGGTTGCATGCTTCGTGTGGAAACATCGCGCATGAGAGTCAAATGATCGTTGTTGCTGGTGTTGTTAATCTTTCAAGAATAATTATTGTTGATCCCCCCCGCCCGGTGCACATTGTATTTTTGTCGATTGAAGTGCACCTCCCGGGGCTCGCACCTTGGTTTTTATCCGGGAAAGTCTTGAGGGTCAAACTGTGTCGTTGGCCCCCGGTTTACAACAACAACAACAACAACAACAACGGCTCCCGCCTGATACTCCCCCACCACTTATTGAAGAATCGCGCTCTCGCTTAGGGCTTCCTGGGAATTGGCCACCGAATCGCGGCTCCCGCTGGATATTTCCTGACAATGTATTGTAGAATCGCGTTCTCGCTTAGGACTTCCTCGCAAGATACCACCGAACCACTTGGCTTGATATTTCTTCTCAGTTTATTCAGATGCCGGTCCTCGACACTCAGGAATCGCGCTCCCGCTACATATTGCCTGGCGGTTCCAGCAGGACTCACGCTTCAACGACCCGCTCGCTCGACCCGCCCATCGGGGTCTGTCCGCCCGACCAGCCCGTTAATGACTGCAGTCGCCGCTCGCTGCCTGTCGCCCGCCTTCGATACCCCTCGCTGCCCGCATTGGTTCCGCGGTCACCCTCGCTCGCTGCTCTTCGTGGCCCCGTTGCTGTCCTCAGTGGCCCCGTCGCTGCCCTTTGTGGCCCCGCATTGTATGCCCTTCGTGACCCCCGCTCGCACGCGCCCGTCGTGGCCCCATGCATGCCCTTCTTGGCACCGCTGTTGCCGTTTGTGGCCCCCTCGCTGCTCTTCGTGGCCCCTTTGCTGCCCTCAGTGGCCCCCCTGTCGCCCTTTGTGGCTCCGTATGCGAATGCCCTTCGTGGCCCCCGGTCGCTCGCGCCCGTCGTGGCCCCATATGCATGCCCTTCGTGGCCCCGCTGTCGCCGTTTGTGGCCCCCTCGCTGCCCTTCGTGGCCCCGGTGTTGCCTTCAGCGGCCCCGTCGATGCCCTCTGTGACCTCGGATGTTATGCCCTTCGTGGCCCACGCTGGCCTTTCTCACGATTTTCTTGGGAATCGCGCTATCGCTCGAGACGTCCTCGCGATTCATGCAGGACCCACGCTTCAGCAACCCGTCTGCTCGACCTCGTCGCCTGGGCCCGCCTTCCCGACCTGCCCGCTATGGGTCTGCCCACCCGATCTGCCCGTCTGGTTGTACCACTTGTTTTCTGCTCCTTGCCCCCCTCCTGCTAATTTCTCTCGTGCTCCATTTTTCGCCCTCCCCCTTCCACACGTCCTCTATTCCCTTGTTTTAGGGACTCCACTAAATAATCGTGGCAGGTGAGGAAGATATACCCCCAAGGGGGTACGATCGAAGACGACCGAGGGCGGGTACCGAGGGCGAACACTATTACTTCTAAAGAATTATTATTGTTGGACCCCCTGGTGCACGCCCCCCGCCCAAAACCTAGGCCGCAGCTACATTTTCATTATTTTTCTGCGAAAGCTTCAGAAAAGTGGATTACCCCCGGATCCGGTTTTTTGTTGACGCTCGTTTTCCCTTGCAAAAAACAATAGAAAATGAAAATTCTTGTTCTTAGTTGATCAAATTTCAAGAATCCCTTGCAAAAAATAAGGTAAAGTGGACATTCGCGCTCGCAAGACGAAATCCTTCCAAAACCTTAGGTTTCGTAGCGATTTTAACATAAAAACATCAAAAACCCAATGGTTTTTTAAGAAAAAATTGTCAAAATGTCCTTCCGCGCGCTCTTGCGGATTCCGTCTGGCTGTGCACGCGCGCGTTGGGCACTGAGAGTTAGGATCATAGCGCCATGAGTCTATGAGCAATGCATGCGTCATCCTTGGGACTGTATAACATCAGTGTAACACATGTACTTCTGTAATCGCATCCCCACGAATTTGCCCCAAAAATGTGACCAACTATCTTGGCACTGCGTACCATCTCACGTGTACCGTGTACCACATCATATGTAACAGATGTGATCAACCTCTGTGGGTGTGTACCCCACGCCAGTGTAGTAGCCAGGGTCGTCCGCACGCCACGAAGTGAAGTGTCCCAACGTCATAGGGCGGGAAGCTGGGTGTGGGTGGTCTCGAAGAGTCGTTTGGATATTTGGTAGAG
>CAUYUJ010013348.1:100000-294853 GCA_963575745.1 Prorocentrum cordatum
GAGGAGGACTACGCTGAGGCGGGCTACGTCCACTGCATGGGCGCGTACTGGGTCCCGCCGCATCGCCTGGGCTGGTGTCGGAGGTGCACGGAGCTGGACGACTGGAAGATCATGGCGGTGGAGTACGTGGACGAGCTCAGTTGCGGGGAGATGCGCCGCTATGCGGAGACCAAAGAGTACAATCAGCAATACCCCGAGCTGAGGAAGGGCAAAGAGGGGCAGTACAAGCTGTACATGTGCTCGCGCTGCGTGGCGACGACGCAGAACATCTCCGAGCACGAGGCCGTGACGCGCGCAGCGCGCGCGAACAAGGGCCCAGGCTCCATCGACCACGCTGCCAAGCGAGTGGCGAAGTTCCGTGCGAGCTTCGACTACATCAAGGAGGGCATGGACGTGCTGATGGGGTTCGCGCTCTCGGAGGAAGGCTTGCTTGCCCTGCGGAGGTCAACGGAGGGCGCGGGGGTGGGCATCGACCCCGAGCGCACGGGCGCCCCCCAGCCACGGAAGCAGTGGCGAAGGAGGTTGGCCGCCCGATGGCGAGGGAGGAGGGGGCGGTGCCAGGGCCGCCCCGTGCGCCACCCCCGCCCCTCGAGGAAGAACCTCCCAGTGACGAGGAGACCGACCCCCAGCCCGACATCGACGCTGAAGACCAGGAGCACCAGCTGACCGACGTCAAGACCGTGGAGGAGGTCACGGACATCGAGCCCCTGCTGCGGATCGGCCTCTCCAAGAAATCGCTGAAGCGCATGGCGCGGGCCGATGGCGTCCTCAAATTCGAGACCATGCGCACCCGCATGCTGGGCAGCCTGGGGCCCATCCTGGAGAAGAAGGAGGACATGGCGAGGGGCACAGAGGCGCAGGATGGAGTCCAGCAGTGGCTCGGCGCGCTGAATAAGGAGGCGGGGGAGGATGTGGGAAGGCTGAAGAAGGGTGCCCTGAAGGCCTCGGGGATCGCAGACGCCCGCCTGGGACACAAACGTGCCTGGAGGGAGGAGTGCCAGGGCAACGCCGCGGTGCAGGGGGCCTGCCGCCGCATGGGCGACTACGCGGACCAGTTCTACCGTGGCAAGGGCTTCACGTTCAACATGCACTACAAGTGTTCGGCCAACAAGACCTGGGACAATCCCGGGGGATGCTGCTCGGTGATCCGATCGGATCGCTGGTCACGGCTGCTCTCATGCGCACAGGGGGCGGCGGGAGAGACGGGCCAGCGCTGGTACTGCCACTGCGGGGCGCGCTACTCGACCTCCTACGGAGTCTGCATCGAGTTCATAGAGGAAGAGTCGGACCCGCCACGCGCGTACTACATGCACGCGGAGCACCCCGAGGAGGACATCCGTGACTTGAAGGCCCTGCTGCGCTACGACGAGCTCAAGAAGGAGGGGATTTCGGTGGTCAACGCGGTGGACCTCCTGAGGTACCTGCCCGAGGTCGAGCCGCTGGCGGTGGGCGCCGTCTTCAAGCGCCACGCTCCACACCAGCCGCAGTGGGAGGGCCACTATGTGCTGATGGAGGGGCTCACCTGGGAGAGCCTGACCAAGTTCGAGTGGACCGACCTCTACGCGCAGGTCGCCTGGGGACTGAACGACCCAGAGTGGGCGGGCTACAGCAAGAAGGCGCGGAACAAGGCCAAGAGGGAGCGCCTGGAGATGGCGCGCAGGGAGCTGGCGCTCTACGAGCGCCGCCACAACCTGCGGGAGGGCAGCCTCTCGGGCGGCGGGGCGGCACAGGGGTCGCCCCGCGTGCCACCCCCGTTCGCGCCGCCAGCGCCCCCCCCGCGGGTGGGGCCCGCGACAGCCAGGACCCGCCGCCACCGCCTGTCGGAGTCCCGCCAGAGGCCGCGGCCATCACGGCCCCTCCGCCGCCGCCGCCGACGGCGCCCCCTGAGGCGCCGCCGCCTCCGACGGACCCGCCGCCGCAGACGGGCCCGCTCCCGCAGCAGATCCCAAATGCTGCAGCCCTGAACGCGGCCCTTGGTGCAGACCTCGAGCGCCAGATCTTTGGGCCCTCAGGGCAGGAGGGGGGCAGTGGCGACCTCGGCGGGGAAGTGCAGGCGCTGCCGTCGCAGGTCTTTGCGGCCGTTGCGCAGGGAGCAGGCCAGCCGGCCTGAATGATAACGCCCAGCAGGTTCCAGGGCCTCGACAGGCCACGTGAGTCCATGCCAAGTTGTCTTGCTAGCCACTTTCAGTAGTGCGGCGTGCCCACAGTGGCACCCCCCTCGTCTCGCGCCTTCTAGCGCTAGTAGGCCTTGATGGCGGTGCTGGGGTCGCCCCGTGTGCTGCCGCGCCGCCGCCAGCGCCTCACTTTTGGCTGTAGGGGCCAGCTGCCCTCGGCCAGGCGCCTGCTGCTGCATGCACGTCAGACCCGCCCTTGGCTTGCCATCCTGGCCTCGTCTCGCGTCTTCTCGCGCTAGTTGGCCTGGGTGGCGGTACTGGGGTCGCCCCGTGTGCTGCTGTGCCGTTGCTGGCGCTTCACTTTGGGCCGTTGGGGCCAGCTGCCCACAGGACGAGCGCCCGACGCTGCAGGCATGTCAGACCCGCCCTTTCACCCAGAAGAGGTGCGCGCTACATACTGGCAATGAGGCAGCCACATGGGCGCTCTTCCCTGGGTGGTTGAGCCGTGGTGATGTGGTGCACGAGACCGCCAGTAGTAGTAGTAGTAGTAGTAGTAGTAGTAGTAGTAGTAGTAGTAGTCGTAGTCGTAGTCGTAGTCGTAGTAGTCGTAGTAGTCGTAGTAGTCGTAGTAGTCGTAGTCGTAGACGTAGTCGCAGTCATAGTTGTCGTAATCGTAGTCGTAGCCGTAGCCGAAGCCGGCGTGGTCGCGGTCGTGGTCGTAGTCGTCGCCGTAGTCGTAGTCGTAGTCGTCGTCGTAGTCGTAGTCGTAGTCGCAGTCGCAGTCATAGTAGTAGTAGTCGTATCAGAAATATCAGTACTAGTAGTAGTAGTATCGGTAGTAGTAGTAGTAGTAGTGGTGGTCGTAATAGTAGTAGTAGTAGTAGTAGTAATAGTAGTAGTAGTAGTAGTAGTAGTAGAAGTAGTAGTAGTAGTAGTAGTAGTAGTAGTAGTAGTAGTATTGTAGTAGTAGTAGTAGTAGTAGTAGTAGTAGTAGTAGTAGTACGTCGTCGTAGTGGTACTAGTAGTAGATGTAGTAGTAATCGTATCAGTAGTAGCAGCAGTAGTCGTAGTAGTACGAGTAGTAGTAGTAGTAGTAGTAGTAGTAGCAGTAGTAGTAGTAGTCGTCGTAGTAGTAGTAGTAGTAGTAGTCGTAGTCGTAGTCGTAGTAGTAGAAGTAGAAGTAGTAGTAGTACTATCATTGGTAGTAGTATCGGTAGTAGTAGTAGTAGTAGTAGTAGTAGTAGTCGTAGTGGTTGTCGTCGTCGTCGTGGTAGTAGTAGTAGTAGTAGTAGTAGTAGTAGTAGTAGTGGTAGTGGTAGTAGTAGTAGTAGTAGTCGTAGTAGTAGTAGTAGTAGTAGTAGTAGTAGTAGTAGTAGTAGTAGTAGTAGTAGTAGTAGTAGTAGTAGTAGTAGTAGTAGTAGTAGTTGTAGTAGTAGGCAACGGTCGTCGTAGCCGTTGTAGTTGTAGTCGTGTTCGTAGTAGTCGTAGTAGTCGTAGCAGTAGTATCATAGTGCTTTCTGATTTGGCCTTCGCTTGGCTCCTATATCAATACAGTGGGGCTAAAGGCACCGAACAATGCAGCTCTGAGGCGGTCGCGGCCCATCGAGCCACTGGCATGCCCTATGAAATTGTGGGGGGCTCCGCGAGGGCTCGTGTATCTTAGCGTATCTGCTCCGAGTCGTTGACTCACGACGCGGATGCACGGCGATGGTCTTTGTTTGAGTTGTCATGTGTGCAATTATGTTTCGCGAAATGTTTGTAAACGTTTAGTATCTCGAACAAGTGCATCTTTCCAAGTCTGTCTCTTGGAGCAATCCGGGGAGCTCTTGCAGCGCTCTTGGAGCCGCTTTTGAGCCCCGTGGGGCCTCTCTTGGAGCCCTCTTGGAGCCATCTTGAGGCCTCAAGAGCCCATTGAAAGCGAAAAGGCGAGAAGGTCAAACTCATTGTTTACAGAGCGGGTTTGGAAGGATTCGGGCCTTTCGGGGGACTTGTTGGGAGGCTCCGTGGCCATGTGGCCCCGTCTTGGAGCGGTCTCGGGCCCTCGTGGAGCATTTTAGATGCCATCTTGAGCGATCTTGCGCTATCTTGAGCCATCTCGAATCCCATCTTGGGCGCTCAGTCAACTTAGGCCATCTTGGACGCTCTAACCGCTCGCGGGGCGCCCCGTCCAGACCCAGGATCAGGGGAGGTGAAAACCCTTCCCCGAAAGGGAAAAAGGGGTAAGAAGAGGAAGCGTCCTAGACCACCCACGCCCTAAAAGGCTGGTGAGAGTCGGGCTACGCCTGAACTCAGCATCCCCCAGGCCCGAGAGGTGGCCGCAACGCTGGGGATGTCCGCGGAGACGGCCCGAACCTAACCAGCACGCGCCCGCAGCTCTTCGAGCGTCAGACGGGGTGCTCCGCCTGTGCCGGTAACCCAGCGCGCCACCTTCTCGTGGGTTGCCAGTGGCGTTCTTGGTCCAGGGCGTCCACAGCTGTTCGCGCCACGCTGGAGCTCCTGGGGCCTTCTGGGCTTCGTGAGTGGCCGCCCTGGAGGGCATCGGGACCTCCAGGGGAACCCTGGGGACACCTTGGGCCAGAGATCGAAGCAGGAAAACACAACATAAGCACATACTTTCGGACGCCCGCGCGGATTTCATAGATCGGCGTTGGGCCCCCCTCCCTGGCGCGCGAAGAGCACCAGGCGCGGCGCTGCAGGCGCCGCCGGATATGTGTAGTGCCGACCCGACAATCCGCGCAGGCCTCCGAATGATTGTGTTTGTGCCGTTTTTGGTCTTCGAGCCATCACCCGCCCACCTCCTCGCCCACCTCCAGCTCCTCCCACCCCCTTCCCACTCGCCCTCCCCTCTCGCCCTTCCGCCCTCCCACCGCCCCCCTCCTCCTCCTCCTCCTCCTCGTCCTCCTCCTCCTCCTCCTCCTCCTCCTCCTCCTCCTCCTCCTCCTCCTCCTCCTCCCCTCATCCTCATCCTCATCCTCCTCCTCCTCCTCCTCCTCCTCCTCCTCCTCCTCCTCCTCTTCCTCTTCCTCTTCCTCTTCCTCTTCCTCTTCCTTCCTCTTCCTCTAAGGAACACCTCTGGCAACGCCAGACGCCCGCCTTGGTGCCATGGCGGAGGAGCCCTGCACGGGAGCAGACGCAGGGGAGGGTGAGCCCCCCGCGAAGGCGGCGCGCAGTGGCGTGGAGGCGCGGCCGCGCGCAAGGGCAGGGGGGGAGGGGCAGTCCCAGACCTCCAGTGTTGGTGAGGCTTCGGGCTGCGCGCAGACAGCCCACCCAGGTAGTCCTGGCTGGCCTCAACAGGCCCCCCGAGTTGTCAGGGGCGGTCACCACATCTTGCCGCCGCCTCCGGCGGCGCCCCCGGGGCTTTCCGAGACCCAGGGATGGGGCGGTGAGACCGCTCCTGGCTACGCGACGGGCCTGTCGAGGCCAGCCGGGACTACAACCCGAAGTCTTCTCATGCCAGACCTCTAACGTGTTCAAAAGGTAATGCGGCACTCGATGCTCTCCGGGATCTTCGAAACAAGGCTCTGGATGAAAAGGCCCCACGACGACCCCATGACCCCCGACGGCGCGGCCCTACGAGGCCGAGGCGGCCCGACGCAATCCGACGTAGCCCTCCGACACCCCCACATGTACTTCCCGACCCCCGGGCGACATACCTACCCGAGCTGACAGACCCTGGCTCGCACTAGCACGCACACCTTGTAGTGGCAACTACCGCAGATGCTTCTGGAACGCACAGGCACTTCGGGCTGCCCGTGCTTCGAAGCAGAACGCGAAACTCGGTCTGCTGACGAGGCTCCTGGAAACCCACGACTTCGCCGGCATCGTGGGGACCTATGAACAGGCGCGAGGGACGATGATGAGAAGCTGGCGTTCGAATGAGTAGCATTCAATCCGAAAGGGATGCACGAGCTAGGGCAGGACCTCCTGACGTTTCACAGCGGTCGGTACCTCGCACGCAAGGACAGGATCTATGGCAACCACCACGTCCCACAGCATATCGACATATCCTTAGCGTGTACTTCGCTCCAGCGTACGCAGCTATCGGGCCATCGCCCCCTCAGCTTTTTCTGCCATTAGCGCGGGAAGCCCCCGAGTGACTTTTCAAACCTCAACCCGCACCGTTTGCGAAATTCACGCTGGGCCAAAAGGTTTGCGGCAGAGCTGGAGGAGTTCGAGAAGGACGACGACCGGACCAACGTTATTCGACGGCTCGTCTTAGCCAAGCGGTGCATGCGTACAGTTTCCGACAACATGCTTGGGGATGAAGAGATAAAGCCACCAGTGACCATTTTGGACCAGCATGGCTGCATCCTCAGTTTCATCCACGCTGCGGAAAGGATCCACGTCTGGACGATGCGCCGGAGGGTGGCGGACTACCTTGCAATTCGGGAGTACGTTGGTCCAAGCGACCCTCAAGCTCGCAGCTGGGATGGCTTCCGGTGCCTGCAAGACCATGCCTTTGATCTCGTTCGTCAGTCGCTCACGGAGGAAATGTGCGACCTCGCGGCCGCCCAACTTGAGCCGAATGGCCCGTGCCCGAAAGTGCGGAAGGAACACGCGCCACGGAAACTCAAGCGACTCATCTTGGTGCCATCGACGCCATCACGGCCGTAAAGAAACCGGAACACGGCATGTGCACGTCAAACGAGGAGATGGACCTGTCTTTCCAACGCCATTGGTGTAAAGTATTCAGGAGCAAACCGATCGACGGGGAGATATCACAGCAGTGGCTCAGCTCGCTGCCGTACGCCCCCGACCAGCAACACCAACGGACGCCAACAAAAACCCCACCCTGCCCACCTCGACCTTCAGCTGATTCACGAGCCGGCGCAGGGTCAGCCTGCCGACGCGAATTTGGGAGTGGAGAGTCACCCGCCACGACGTGGAACATGCGTTTTCCCAAAGCGGGAACACTATGCCTGGTCCTAACGGCATTCGGTTCCTGGCTTGACGACACTCGGGCCCGTTGAGCGCGATCATCCTCGCACGAGCCGCGCGGTCGCTCGAGCGTCGCTCGAACGCGAGGATGCCAACTACCAGTTCATTGACGACTACCGTGGCGAGTCAGAAGAACGCGTAACGCGACACTTCTTCACGTTGAGCGCGTTGGTCTGCCTGCCCAAGGGAAGCAGCGGGCGCCGCGGGTAGCAGACTTTCTTCGTCGCCGCAGAGGGGGGCGAGAACCTTTTTCAATGGCAAAATGCGACAGCCGCGTCATCGCGAAAGCGTCGCGGCTCGCGCGGGAGAGCCACCTCGCGGACTGGGCCCTACAACGCCAGCGGGGCATCCTCCTGAAGCGCTCCGCCATCGCCAACCTCATCGGGCTGGAGACGGACATGATGGCCACCGTGCTCACTCAAGAGAACGGCGCGCGCGGCGTGTGCATCCTCTTGGATTTCAGAGCGGTCTTCCCGTCAACAGTTCAGTCGCTCTGGTTCTGGGCCTTGGGGCGCGGCGATCTACCCCCCTGCGCGCTGAGCGCGGTCTGCCAGCTGCGCGACGGCGCCCCGTGTCGGGCAGCGGCGGGCAGGGGAACGCGCGGGGGCTTTACTTTGGCAGCTGGGGCGCCGGAAGTATGCCCGCTTTCGCCCCTTTTTTGGCGATCGACAGCGTCGCGGAGCAGGGGCCCGGGCTGGCTCGCGCGGTCGAAGAGTTCTCCTGCCCATCTGGCCTGGGCCCCAACCTCGGCGAGGGCGTCGCCGTCCAATTTGACGGCGCGCTCGCGACGTAATTCCGGCAGCGGCGTTTCCAGAAGGCCCCCGCACGGGGTCCGACGCATGCTCAGATGAAGGGCAAACACCTGGTCTCTGTGATCGGGCCCGAGAAGAGGAGGAGTCGGGGCTTCATTTCTGCCGGCGGACGCGCGAGCGCAGCGGCGCGCGCGGCCCGCCGCTGTTAATGCCGCGAATGCGCGGGCATCGCGACGACGGCGACGGCGACGGCGACGACGACTGGGGCGTCTGCGCTGGCGGCGACGACGACGGCGGCAATGGCGGCGGCGCTGTCGACGAACGTCGCGGCGACGGCGGCGACAGGGCCCGGGCCCGCGGGCGAACTTGCGCCCCGCCCTCGCTCCTGGAGTCCCGCGGCAGATTTTATGGGAGGGGCGAAATTTCTGTGCGCAGTTTTACCCCAGCCGTCTCTCCGCTTTACTGAAGCTCTCGTTTTGTTTCAGTAAAACGTCGTTTCTTCGGACTGCATTGAACGGCGCGCGCCGTTACTAAAACCGTTCCCTCGCTTTAGTATAACCGCTTCTTCGCTTTAGTAAAGCCGCTTCCTCGCTTTAGTAATGCCGTTTCTTCGCTTTAGTAAAGTCCGCGGTCTGTTTTGGCGAAGCCCTGGGGCAGCGGGGCCAGGGCCCGGTCGGGGCGCGGGGGGCCCCTGTCTTCCCTGCCAGTTCACCCCGCGATGCATTTGCTCGAGTAATCAGGGTCGCGTTGCATCGGGTCGTTGCGAGCCTTGCACATGTTTCCAGCGAGTTGCGGATGCTCATTGACAGGAGATTCATGGCGCTTGCGCAGGACGTGGCTCGGAAATTCGGACGCGCCGCCGCGGCTGTCGCGCAACAGAGCAACGGCCTTTTACTAGAAGGCTTGTTGCCTTTAGCAAATAGCTCCTGCAAAGTAATCGTATGAATTTTCCGCATCCAGATATGGGGGTCGTTGATATCCAGCGCGCCGATCGCCCTCTTCAGGGGCCCACCCAATCGCGCTAGACCAGCCTAGTTTTGCCGCGCGCAAGATGGAGCGACGTTTCGAGCGTCGCATGCGCGCGCACCAAACATGATGTTCTGATCCGAGGGTTCGATTGCAAATCGCGGCGCGCATCCATATCACAACTCATTTTACAGTGTCCGCGATCCTCCGTTTGCGATTTCGTATGCCAACCGCCAGTTTCACCTGATGCCGGTGCAGCGAAAGTCTCAATGCGATCCACCTGGTATGTGTGCTTTTCATCCCAGGGCAGACTCGGGGAAATATTTGCACGTGGGTGGTGATCCAGGAAAAGAATAGGCAACGCGCGCCGCGTGCCAGCGCAGCAAGCAAGCGCCACGCGCGCGCGCCCTGAACGCCGCCGCGCGCGCGCGGGGCAATCGGCGCGCGAGGCCTTTGCCGCGCGAGCGCGCCACGCGCGATTTCGCAGGCCTCTCGCAGGCATTGCGCACGTGGCGCTCGCACATGGCAAGCGCTCGCCTGGGCCACCGGGCGAGGCTGGAGGGGCCCGCGCGTCGGCGATGGCCGCCGGGCCCGCGCGCGCGTCAGTCGCGCCGCGTTTCTCCTTCGCTGAGAAAACTGAAACACTCGAGGGGCGACGCGCGCAGAAACGGTGGACACGCGCGCACGGCGCCAGGGCGGGGGCCTTCTGCGCCACCTCCTGCGGCCCCCCATCGCTGTCGGCCTTCGAAACGCTCGCGGCCTGCTCGCGGTTTGCTGCCCGCGGCCCCCCCGCAGCCCGCTCGCGGCCATGTCGCGGACCTCGGGGCAGTGGCGCCTTCGAGGCTTCCCTGGTGGCCCGCGGCTGCAGCCGCGCGACCCTCTCGCGTCGCCGTCGCGGCGCCATCGCGCCTCCCTCGCGACGCCCCCGCTGTCCATCGCGGCTCCGTCGCGGCCTGGTTCGTCTGCCCCCGCAGTTCGCCCGATGCTTTTTTCGGCCCGCTCGCGACTCGTCCGCGCGCGCGTCGCGGCCACCCCCCGACGGCCCGGTGGCCCGCGCGCAGCCCGTTGGAGGCCGCGTCGCGGCCCCGTCGCGCCCCGCGCGTAGCCCGTTCGCGGCCTTCTCGCGGCCGCCTGTCGGCCCTCGCGCAGCGCCCTTGCGTCGCTCGTCGCGCCCCTTCGCGGCGCGTTCGAGGGACTTGGCGGAGCGCATCGCCGCTCGCGCGCATTCGGGCGCCGCGGGCCGCTTGGCGGAGTTGGGCGCGACGGGCGCCCGCGCGGCATTGACTTGTCGCCCCGTTTCCAGCCCCGAATGCAGGGTGTCAGTCGTGTGATCATGGGTTGGCCGAGTCGATCATTCTGATCGTTGGCGAGCAGTTCGGGCCTTGGTCGTCACCTTAGACGCTTCCGCCCGCGCGAGAGCGAGCTTCCGCGCGCCCTTTTGCGACGGCGCCGCAGGGGGTGTATTTGCAGAGCGGAGACGTTGCGCATTCGGAGCTGCGCGGGAGATGCGCATAATGTTCTGCCGCAAAACAGCCATCGCCATGAGGCGCCGGTAGTTCGTCGGCAGCGGGGGAGACCGGAGAGGAGAGTTAAAAGGGGAACGCTCGAGAAATGCGCGTCGCGCTACCATCTGCGGCGCAATGTCGGCGCGGGCGTGCAGCGCGGCGCCCTCGTCTGCGACGCTTTCGTCGCGCCAGTGCCCACCTTTGTTGCATTTGGGGCGCCTCCTTCGCGAAGCCCTGGCGAGGGAGACGCAGGCGCTGCAGATGGTGGCCAAGGGGCGCTGGGCGCGGATCATCAATGCTGACTTTGTCGCGCTGAAGGGGCGCTCTGGCACGGCGAAGTCCCTGCGCCATCTTTTACTCGCTGGCCTGGCAAGCCCTTTCGGCGAGGCGCAGGGCAAGCAGCTTCGACTGGGCTTGCAGCCGCGGGCGACTTCGGGAGCTGACTGGCAGGCTCGCCAGCGCTTGCGGCCAGGGATTGCGCCCTCATGTCCTCGCGGGCTGGCGCGAGCGGTTCAGGGGGGCATTCGTGCTGGGCCTTGAAGGGGGGGGGGGCGCAAGCGACGCGGGGGCAACTTTTTCTGGCGTCTTTTCCAGCGAGTGGTGTACCAGGGCACCCTGGACAAGGGGGCCCTCTACGTTCCGACGCGGGCGCGGCGCGAGCTCTATCTCCGCCGCCTGCGGGGGGCCTCTTTTCCCGCAACCGCGCGGCATGGGCGTCTTGCAGAGCGCGCCGCGCTACGGGGCTCACCGGGCCTTCGGGCAATTTCAGGGGCTGAAGGCGGTGGTGGCGCCGCGCGCAGCAGTGTTTGCCGGTTCCAACAGCGCCGCGCGCGTGTCGGTCGCCGCTTGCTCGAATGCCCGCCCATGTTGCTGGTGCCCAATGACGGCCCGGCTGCTGCTGCAGCGGCCCCGCGCGGCCGCGTCGATCTTCGGCGGCCTCCGCACATCCACGCCCGCCAACATTTACATCAAAGGCGACGAGACATCATGCAAGACGGGGCTGCTCATGCACGCTGTATACGACGCCGCCAACAGCATTTGGCACAGCGAAGTGGCCCGAGGCTTCCTTCGACTGCTTGTGCCAATCCTTGCGGGAGGCGGCCAAGCAGCACAAGTTTTCGACGGCGGTGCTCGACGGTGGCTCCTGGATATCGCTGGGCGCCAGGGGAACGCGGTCGCCTTTTCTTTTTGTCCACGACATGCGCGGTCACGGCGCGCGACGCCTTCTCTCTTCCTTTGTTTTCTTCTTCGTCTTCCTCCCCGGCATTGCGTCGGGCGCCCCCGACGGGCGGCTGGGGCCAAGTCGGCCGACGACCCGCAGGCGCATTCCGTGACCCCCGCAAGGGCACCATTGCGGCGCCGTGGCCCCGGGAGGGCCCCCATTATGTTGACTTTGAGCCGCGTGGCCGATGTTCGGCAGTCGCAAAATACCTTTATGGTCGGTCTGGAAGTTCACTTGTCCATATTTTCTGGTCTCACCCTATCTGTGGCGCATGCAAAGTTCATTTGCGTATGTGAAACTATACACGCAATGATGTGTTTATGTATGTGTGTATTGTATATGTTTGTGTATACGTATCTGCGTATGCATACATATATATATATACAAATGCAAATGCATGTGCGTACGGGCATGTATATACATACGTATGTGTTCATGTACATGTGAGTGTACATCTATGTATGCATATGCATATGCATATGTGTATATGCACATATATATATAAATATGTGTGTACATGTACGCGTATTTAAACACACACATATATATATGTATATGTATATATACATACATACATATATATATATATATACATGTCTGTATACAGGCCTGCCTGCAGGGGTCCCCTTGCCCCCCCTTCGGAGGACGCGCCGCCCCCAACACGTCCGAAGCTTGTTTGGGCTCAAGCGGGATTTCCTTTCGCTTTCTCCTCCGACCTCTGGTCCCCCGGGTCGCGATCCGCGCTGCCCGCCATTCGCCCGCCCTGGTTGCTCGCGGTGGGCTGGCGCGGCGGCGCCCGGCGGCGCGACGGCGGCGCCGCGGCGCGACCTCGGGGTCGAACCGCGTGGCGAGGGGGGGCGGGGCGGAGGCGGGGGGCCCTCTTCGCGGGGGACGGTGCCGCGTCGGACGGCGGCCGCAGTGGTGCCACCGACCTCCCCGCTCTCATCGTGCCGCTGGATGTCTCGGCTTGCGGGTGCTACTGCTCCGCTGGGTTCACGGCTGGCGGCCCGGAGCAATGTCGCTTCGCCTGGCGAGCGGTCCGAGTCTCGCGCGAGGGGCCGCCTGCCCGCTTCGTGAGAGCCCAGTTCCTGTTCAGCAGCGACGGCTTCTGGGACTGGTGGGCGCGGAGCAGTGGCCAGGCGGGAGGCGCGTTCGAGTGCCCGCTGCTCTGCCCGCGCACGGAGCGGCCTTGCTCGGTCATCCTGTGCCCGCCCAGCGGCACGGAGCTCCTGCGCGTCGTGGGCGGGGGCGAGCTGGGGTTGCTGGAGCTGCGGGCGCTGTGCGACGAGCGCTTGCAAAGCATCCCCGAGGCGGCCTGGCCGACGGACGTCCTCGGGCTGCTGAGGGCTGCTCGGGCTGCAGTGGTCCCGAGTCGGCTTGCCGCTGCAGCCGAGAGCCCCCTTGCTCCGCCCGCGGCGGGCCCGTTCGACGGGCGCCCGGGGCCCGCCTCGCCAGCCTTGCCGACTGCGAGTCGGAGCCGAGCGGCAAGAAGCTTGCGTTTTCAGACGCGCTGCGGGCCAAGCTCGAGGCCGCGCGCGCCCGCTTCGACGCTCAGAAGCGCGGCCCAGCCGGCGCGGACCTCACTGGCGACGCGGAGGCTGCCGCGGCTGCTGGAGAGCCCCCGCCCAAGAAGCGCTCCTTTGGCGACCTCCTGCAGGGGCGGGCGGCGGAACTGAGCGCCTTGCCTGGCGCGGACGCTGCTCGCGGCGCGCGGGGGGCCGCCCTGGGCGGGGCGACCTCGTCGCAGGGCGCGGGGGCTGGCCGGCGGGAGCTCGCGCGGGCTCTCCTGCAGGCGACGCGCGAGGGGAAGGGGTCGGCCAGCGCCAGCGATCTCATCAGCGACGGCGCGGGTTCCACCGACCCTGTGGGGGGCCCGAGGGCTTTGGCGACCAAGAGGGCCCACTGCCGCCGGCTGGCTCCTCAGACTTCCTCGGCTCGCAGGAGGGCGAGGCTGCCGTGCATGCGACGAGTCCGATTGCGCCGCGGTACTTGCTGCTCACGATTTACCTGCGGCAGCACCCCGCGCGGGACATCGGTGCCCAGACGTACCGCGAGATGCGCGCGCTCGCCAGGTCGGTCGACCTGCTGGTGCAGGGCAAGGCTGCCCATGCCTGCGACTTGCTGGTCCAGGGCCTCAAGGCCGTGCTGGTCGCCGCCTCCGACGACAACTGGTCGGCGGCGAAGTGGCTGGAGCTCACGCCGCCGCGGGGCGAGCCGACCGCGATCCGCAGGGAGGAGGAGGAGATCATCCACGGCATCCAGCTCGGGAATATGAAGCTCGACGAGCTCGCGGCGCGGCTGGCTGCTGCCAAGAAACCGGGCTAGGGCGTTGGCCAGGCGGAGGTGCGCCCATCGCTGGAGCCTCCTCCGGCAGGCCGTGCGCGGGGGATGCCCCCCGCGACAGCGACGCCCGCTCGGCCAGTGCGCCAGCCCCCCCGCTCAGGCGGCAGCGGCGGCCTCCTGCCGCAGGCCCAAGGCGGCGGCGGCTGCTGGCCAGGACAAGAAGGCGGCGCTGGCGAAGCGGACCAGGCCGTGGTCGAAGTAGAAGGCTGGCGGCAGTGGCGACTTGTATTTCGAGAGCCTCAAGAAGGAGTACCCCAAGAAGCCAGGCGAGACGTCGACGTGGTACCGGCAGCGGCTGGCCGCCGCTCGGGGGCGGTGAGCTACGGCGGGGAGCCGCTGGACTGGCGCTATGGTGGAGCTTCCCTCGGGAGGGTGGCCGATGGGTGCTGGTGCCTCAGGAGCGGCTGGGTTTGGAGCTCGCGGCGTGGGCCCACCTGCCACCGACTGGGCAGGCGCGGGGATCGTGCCCCCTCCCCCCCCCGGGGGTGAGGGCGCCGTGGAGTCTCCTCCCCCGGCTGCTCGCACGGGGCCTCCAGCGGGCGGGCCTGCCGCGACCTGCGACCTCCAGTCCTGGCTGGGCGGGCTCGCCTTCGGCTTCGGCTCGACCGTGACGGCCGTGGACATTGTGGCGCAGCTGGTCGCCGCGGTTCGAGGCCATCCTTGGGGCCCCGGCACCTTCGCTCGCTCGTTCAGCCTGCGCGCGGACACAGCTTGTGGGAATAAGGCGGCTGCGCTCGCGATGTTCTGCCTCTTCCCTTGCCTTAGACCGAGCTGGTGGACCGCTGGTTCGCCGACCGCGCCGACCCGAGATCGCGGCGGTGTCGGAAGCCCCCAGTGGCCCAGGAGGCTTGGGAGGCGGCCTGGCTGCACCTCGTCGCGGCGGCCCTGAACGACACCTACTGCGGGCGAGCCCGAGAGGGCTGGCGCCGCAGACTGACCCTGTCGGCTGGCCAAGTGCGGACGTGCGCCAACTTGCGCTGCCGCGTGGCAGCGCTCGCGGACGACCCGTTCGCGAAGGTCGAGGCGCCGCCGCTCAGCGAGGTGGCGGGCGGGCTCGGTTCTGCGCGCGAGGGGTGTCAGGCGTGCGAGCCCCCCCCCCATGCAGGCTCAGCGAGCTTGGCCCTGAGCTGCCCGCGCGGGAGTGCGCCGCCACGCTCGACGCGCTCGACTTCGCGGACGTCGACGTCGCCGCCTGGCTGCGCCACCCCGAGCAGGCGCTCCTGGACGAGGCCGACTGGCCCGACCCGCTGCCCCGCGTCAGGGTGAACGCGGAGACGGACGAGGCCTGGGAGGAGCTTGCGCTGCACCCCATCTCCCTCGGTATTTTCACGACCCTTGCAGAGGGCGGGCTGATCCGCGCGAGAGGTCAGCCAGTCTTGAACGGGCTGTTCACAGTGGTGAAGAAGGGCGCGCAAGCGCCTGGCGCCGAGCGGGTCGCCAGACTCATCCTGAACATCGTGCCAGGCAGCTCGTTCCTAAAGACCCATAGCGGCGCTGCTGGCCGCGTCGGCGTCTTGGTCGTCGATCGCGCCCCCCGGAGCTGCTGCCTTGGTCGGGCGGCGACCGGAAGGGCGCTTTCTTCGCGCGGCGGGCACCGCCTGCGCGGCGCCCCTGCGCGGCGGCGGGGCGACCGTTGGCGGGCCAACTCCCCGGGTGCACCGAGGCCATCGTCGATCTGGCTTCCGCGGTCATCGCCATGGGCTGGTCGTTGGCCGTGTCCGTCTTCCAGCGCATCCACCGCAGGCCGTGCCGCCTGGCGCCTCTGCGAGGAGCGGGCCTGCCATCCGACACCGAGCGGCGCAAGGATTGCACCCGTCCAGTGGTGGAAGCGGGGAGTGGCCAGGATGATGGCTGCTGGCAGGTCTACATTGACGACTTTGTCGCCCCCCGAGATCGTCGACGAGGCGCGGGCTCGCGTGCTCGCGGGGGCCGAGAGTGACATGCAGAAGCACGTGCGCGCGAGCTGCAAGAGTGCCGGCGTTTCTTCTTCTGGTGGGCTTGTTTTCCACCGCCACCACCACCACCATGTGTGGGAGGGGAGAGGGGGTATTCCTCCTCCTCTTCCTTCTCCTCCTCATCCTCCACATCCTTTTTTCCCCTCCGACTTATGGTGGTGGCGGTGGAAAACAGGCCCAACATCCTCGGCCGAAAAGGCGCATCTGAGGCAACTGAGGGCGGAGCGCATGGGGGCCGACGTCGACGGCGTCAGTGGGAGGCTCGCGGCTCCTGTTCCGAAGGTCTTTGCGACGGCCGCCCTCTGCTTGGCCGCGGCGAGAGGAGGCAGCTGCCCTTGCGCGTTGCGATGGCCGTGCTCGGGGAGCTGATGCGAGCCTTCGAATTTCGGCGGGCGCTCTTCGCAGTCCTGGATGCGGCATGCACGTTGTCGGCGGCCGCCGCGGCTGTCTCGCTCAACGCCGAGATCATCGAGGAGATTTTGCTTTCGGCCATGCCCCCCAACGACGGCCGCCACGTCTGCGGGACCGCGTCGACGGAATGGTCGCGGGCACGGGCGCGTCCGAGCTGGGCGGGAGCGCGCGCACCTCAGCCAGCCTGCGCGAGGACGTGGCCAGCGCGCTGCAGGCCCGCGCGGGGGTGCCCGACCAGCTGGGGATCGGCGCCAGGCTCCTCCACGTGGTCGAGGGCCCTGCCCAGCCTTGGAAGACGGCGAGCCCGCGGGTTCCGTCGCTGGCGGTGGCCAGGGTCTTCTCGGTGCTGCTCATCGGCCTCCTCGATGGCATCGAGGGCCTCGCCGTCGCCTTCTCGCGCATCCCCGTGCGGATCGTGTCCTCCGTGGCGGCGGAGACGGATCCCAAGGCGCGGCGGCTGGTCAGGCTGCGCTGGCCACGGGTTCATCGACAGGGGCGACGTCGCGCGCGTGGATGCCCCGATGGTGCAAGAGCTGTTCGTCGCTTTCAGAGAGCACGTGGGCCTCTGCATCGCGGCCGTTGGCAGCCCCTGCCAGGATCTCTCGCGCCTGAACGTCGGCGGCCGCGGCCCTGGCGGGAAGGAGTCGCCGTTGCTCCGCGAGGTTCCGCGCGCCCTGGGCCTCCTCCGCGAGACCTTCGGATCGATGCTGTCCTGGTTCATCAAGGACGTGGCCGGCATATCGGACGAGAATGTCAGGCTCATCTCGACGGCGCTGGGAGCGCGGCCGTGTCTGGCATGCTTGTCTGTGTCTGCGCTCGTGCCCTGCAGGCGGCCGCGTCTCTTCCAGGCGAGCTGGCCCCTGCGGCGCTCGGCGCCGCTCCGCCGGGCCGACCGCGGGGCCTGCGACGAGCTCGTCGGCGAGGGCGCCCCTCTCACGGGCATCTCTTGGGAGGGCTAGGGTTGCGAGCGGCCTGGGCGGCCTGGGGACATCCCGACGCGACCCTGCTGCAGGCCCCAGGGCCGCTACCCCTCGGCACCCCGCGGCCTCGCGGCAGCGTCGGCCGCGGTCCGTGCTAGATGGCAGGCCGACTCGCATCGCTACCGCGCTGCCCTGTGCGAGGAGGAAACAGGGTCCGAGACCCGAACTGCTCCTCCCCCCGTCTTCCCAGCAGCGAGGAGAGGGGGCGTCTGCTAGGCTTCGACGTGGGGCGCGCTGCCCTAGCCGCGAAAGGCGCGAACCCGCCGACGTGGGGCAGTCGAGGCGGCTGGTCCTGCGCTGCCTGAGCCGCGCGGAGAAGGGGGGCGCGGATGTCGGGCTGGATTGCGGCGCCCCCTGCCCTGCTCGCGGCTGGCCGAGGTCGAGTCTCGACCCCTTCGCACGGAAGTGGCGCGCCATCCTCAGCACGGCGTGGCCGCGGCGGCAAGGTAGCGCGCGCAAGCATCAGAGATCTGCAGGCGGCGACGGCGGCCTTGAGGCGGCGCGCCCGCGTGGTCTCACGAAGGGCCGCAGCGCCAGCAGGAAACTTTAGCCAGTCCCCACGCGCTGGATGGCCGTCGCCGCGGCGGCCGACATGCGCCCGCTGATCGGCGACGTGGTTTCGGAGGACAACCCAGGGGGCGAGCCGTCGAGGAGGCTGACGTGGCGTGGCTCGAGGGCCGAAGGGCGCGGGCGCGGCCGACTGCGCGGGCCGCCGCCCGCCGCGGGCCCCCATCGCCCGAGGCGCCGCGGCGCCCGCCGCCAGACCTTGGCGCCCTTGCGCGCTGCGGCGGGGACGCGGCGTCGGCGCGAGCGGGCCGTGCAGACCTTGCTGGCCCATTGCGGCGTCGCTCGGCAGAGCCTGCGGGCCCTTGGCGACGACGGCGAGGGCGTTGACGCCCTCGTCGCGAACTACCTTGAAAACCTCTGGGCCGCTGGTGCTGGCGTCGCGGCCGCCAGCGACACGTCGGCGGGGGCGCGCGTCACGGCGCCCAGGCTGGCGGCGGCGACTGGACCTCAGTTGGGCGCTGCCCCAGACGTGGAGACCACGAGCTCGAGCCTGCTTCGCGGGCGCCGCCGCTCACAGCCGAGGCGACTGCGGCCATGGCAGGGTTCGCGCGTGCAGCAGGTGCCTTCGACGTCGCGGCGCTCCTCCTGATCTCGTTCGAGGGCGTGCTGCGCGGCTCGGAGGCCTTTACCTTCGCGGCGGGCGACGTCGTCGACCGCGGCGCTGTCATCGTGGCGCGGGTCGCCTCGTCCAAGACCGTTGCCGGCAAGGACTGCGCGGTGGCGGTGGCCATCCGCCCTAGGCTGGCGCTGGCGCTCGCGCGGATCGCAGTGCGCGGTTTCGGCCGCGACGTGCAGATCTCGTCGGGGCGCGCCGGCCATGTTGGCGCGTGGCCTCGGCCTGCCAGGCCCCCTCTCGCGGCGCAGCTGCCGCCGTGGGGGCGCCTCAGATTTTTTCGCGAGGTCTGGTTCGATGGGGGCGACCCTCGCGGCGGGCAGGCGGAGCAGCTCGGCCACGACGCGCATCCACGTCGAGGGCGCCGTTGCTGACCTCGCGCGTGCGAAGCCCTCGACTGCCGGCGCCCGCGCGGTCGCGCGGGGCATCCTTCTCTTGCGTTTCGCTTCAGAGCAAAAGCTTGCCTCGTTCCATCGCCCCCTTCCGCCTCCGCCGCCGGAGCGGCTCAAGCGCTGGGGCTTCGGCTTCGCGAGGGACGAGAGGTGCTTATCCGAGGCAGCCTCTCTTCGCTGCGGCCTGCCCCGGTGGTAGGCTGCGCCGCCTCAGCGGTGGCGAGACGAGACCGCCCTGGATAAGTGCCCCTCGCCCTTTGCTTAGCCGATGCCTTGCGCCTTGAGGGCGCGATGTTTGGAGTGCTGATGTGAGGCCTCCATGTCCTTTGCCCCCCCCGTCGCCTCCCCCCGCCTCCTCGGCCCGAGTGGCTCTGGGCCTGGGAATCGGTTTCGCGGAGTTCGGGGGGGGGGGCGCCCAAGGGGGCCCCGCTTCGCCGCGGCCGCTCATGGAGCGTGCCCCTCCGCCTCGGCCGGGCGAAACGAGGTCTCCCTTGAGTTGCCGCCCCTTGGCCTCTGCCTACCCGATGCCTTGCGTCCCGACGGCGCGGTTGGAATGGTGACGCGGATGGCCTCTGCCGCCTGTGCGGAGGAGTCGGGGGAGAACGGTGGTCCCCGCGAAAAGCTCTGGTTTCGCCGCGGGGAGCCTTTGCTCCCCCTGCCGCCTTTGGCGGGGCGCTGCCATCGCCGCTTTCCCCTTCTTCCCTGGCGCCATTTTAAGTACGTCGGCGCAAGGTGCTAGCGTCTGGGCGGGGTGGGGAGTTTAACGAGTTTTTGATGCACACGGACGGCTTTCAGCCACTGGGGGGGGAACTTGGCGGCGTGGGCCCCTTTCCCCAATAGAAGGCTGGGGGCGGTGGCGGGCCGGGCCCCCCTCCCGCCAGGAGGCGGCGGCAAGCGCGCGGGGGAGGTCCTCCGCCACGCGCTCGCCGCTTGCTGTAGCCCTGAAGACGGGGGGGCCCTTGGATCCCGTAGATATGTCCCCTGCCTGCCTGGGTTGTTAAAGGGGGGTCTAGGCCCACTGCGACCATCGGCGTGTCCGCGCGCAAAAAAGGCGGGGCTAGGTATGTCAGTGCACAGGCTTGCCTGTATGGGCATACTTCCCCCCCCCTTCCCAGGACACGCCGCCCCCAGCGCGTCCGAAGCATATGTGGGGCCCCACCCGCTAACCACCCAGTGCGCGCTGTGTGCCCAGGCTTCGCTAACCTGCCGGTGCCGTAGCCCAGAAGGGAGCGTAGGCTCCTTCCCCAGTAGAAGGCTGGGGACTGCGACGGGCCAGGGCCCCTTCCCGTCAGGAGGCGCCGGCAAGCGCGCGGGGGAGGTCCTCCGCCACGCGTTCGCCGTTTGCTGTAGCCCAGCCGACGGAGAGGGCATTTGGATCCTGTGGATATGTCCCCTGCCTGTCTGGTTGTTAAAGCGGGGGTCTAGGCCCTAGGCCTACTCTGACCATTGGCGCGTCCGCACGCCAAAAGGGTGGGGATTGGGTAGCTGTATACCTATAAATAAATATCAGCCAGCGTTGACTTCAAATAGATTAGGCGATCCAAATCAAGGAATCCGAGGAATCAAGCATGCTTGGAATCCGCAGCTCAGCAAGCAAGCTAGCGCGCAAGCAAGCGCGCAAGCAAACAAGCGCGCAAGCAAGCAAGCGCGCAAGCAAGTAATCAAACAAACAAGCAAACAAACAGGCATAGGCATAGGCGCTAGGGTGAGGCATAGGCATAGCCATAGGCATAGCCATAGGCATAGCCATAGGCATAGCCGTAGGCATAGTCGTAGGAATTAGGGGACATAGGAATAAGTGGCGGCAACGGACCAATTAGTAGGGTTTGAGCTAGGACTCCTACAGGGTACGCCTATTTGAAGAATATATGCATACGTATATGTATATGTACATGTTTAGGTGTGTGTGTGTGTGTGTGTGTGCTAATGGTTGTAGCTGTACGTGTATATGTAAATGCATAGGTATTGTGTTTATGCTTTGTATGTGCGTATGTGGGTGCATCTGGATTTTGATATGCATATGTGTATGTATGGGTCTGTGTATGTGTATATGTGTATGAACATGTGTATGTACATGCACATGCATGTGTACAAGCATGTGTATATTTTATATGTATATGCATGTGCATATTTGTATGCATATGGATGTGTATGTGCATGTGTATGTGCATGTATATATACATATATATAATATGTGTGTGTGTGTTTGTATGTTTGTTTGTTGTGTATACATCTTTATACATATCGGGAGCAACCTGTCGGTGCAGGAGCAACTGCCTTCCGCTTTGGGGTGGGTTATCCGATTGTGTTCCTTTCCTCATCGTTCTCTGCTTTATGACCCTCGTCTCCACATTTCCTTCTAGCAACTTTAGATGCATTCTTTGATGACGAGGAGCGTCGCGGGGATTGGGGCACGTGCCGGCTGGTCCAGCGTCGACTCCACCCCGCGGGCACCGCAAAGGCCTCGCACGTCCCACGAATGGCGCAGCCTGTCTGCTCGGTTGCGAAGGCATTCGAGGTGCTCGTGAGGGTCTTCCGTGCGAGCTGCGCACGCGCCAGCCGCATTCTCACCTTTTCTCTTCCATCTCCCCGCTCCTCTTCCGTATCCTATGGCTGCTAGCCTCGAGTTTGTTTGGGATGTGTTGGGCGCAGTTTCATACCATCTGCTACCCACCAGGCTTCCACAATGCAGAAGCCCAGGCAGCGGCTTTCTGGCGGGTCGGCTCAATCCGTTTCGCTGCTCACCACATGGGCTTGCCTATTGCAGGTCGGCCTGTGTGGGCCGCAGTCCCCGGCCCCAGTCCAGAGCTGCTGTATGCTTCTCGGGTCCACATTTGAAGCCACAGTTAAGGACCGTCCGTTCTGTCTCTCCTCGTTCCTCCTCTTCTCCCTTCCGCTTCTCTCTCTCTCTCTCTCTCCCTCTCTCCCTCTCTCTCTCACTCATTTTACGCAGTGATGTATTTTTGGGGGTGGCAGTCTGGGCCATCCAATATAGAGTTCGTACCACACAGCGTGTTTTCACCCGCCAGGGCTTTCAGTTTTGGCAGCCTTACCGAATACCCTTTCAGGCGGGCGCACATTTATACGTACCGCCGAGCATATGCTCATGACACCTCCTCCCGCAAAGTTGGGCCAGCGTTTCTCAACAAATATGCTGGAAAGCTGGCTCAGTTTCTCAAGCACGTTCGTCCCTCCAGCGTGAACACACAAGTAGGCCCAAGTTTGTTTCAAGAAGCTTCCTGGTAACTGGCCCAGTTTTCTTAAATCCTAATTTTTGTTGATGAAATGTTTGGCTGTGTCCTGTGGCATGCGGCCGTCGCAGGGAGGGGGGGGGGAAATTCGTTACCTTTCGCGCGCTCGCTCTTTCTCAGGCCAAGGTTCACCTTATAAGCTTGCCTATCGGAGGTCGGCTCGTAAGTTGCACCCAGTTTTCCTGGCGACCCTTTGAATCGCATGGCAGTTGAGACGGTGCAGTCTGGAGCTCATTCGCTTGTATGAAGAAATGGAGAGCTGGCAAGTGTAGGACTTCCGGGGACCCCGTATCGAGCAGTTCAAACCGTTGGATCTTTGTGGTGTGACGAGGTGGGGCGACTTTCCAAGAGGACCCCTCGCTCTGTCAGAAGTCGAAGAAGAGCTTTCGGAGGTGCCAGAGGATTTCTTGGGTCGGCATTGCGGCACTCATGCCCTTGGCGCGCTCCCCACGCCAGGGAGGGGTCTCCAGCGCCGGTCCAAGAGATCGGCATGGACCTCCAAAATTGTTTATGCTTATACCCCAACAGTTCAAGGCTTGTTACTTGTGTTCTAATCAAATTGGCCCTGGTGACAGTCCTGCTGGCTCGTCGCTCGCCGCCCGTCGCCGCCCGTTGCCGACTGTCGCCGCCGTCGCCGCTGGGCCCCAGTGGCGGTCTGGCCGGCTCGTCTCCGCCTGTCGTCGCGTTGATTCGCATTGCTTCGCATTGCTTTGCGTTGCTTTGCATTGCCTCGCATCGTTTCGCACTGTTTTGCATAACTCTGCATGGCTTTGCATGGCTTCCCGTGGCTGTTCATTGCTTTGCATTGGCTAGCATGGATTTTGTACAGCTTTGCATCGGTTTGCGTTGCTATGCGGAGCAACGCATTCGCTTGCCTTGCAAAGCATTGATTTGTAGTGTTTTGCATTGATTTGTATGGCCTTGCATTCGGTTGCATTGCTTTGCAGCGGTTTGCGCCACATAGGGTGCACCATATGGATTGCACCACCCAGATTGCATCACATTAGTATTGCACCATTTATGCTGGAATGCGTAGGTTGCAAGAAATCACTGTTTGGGGTCCACGCTGGGTAACACGTGTTTCTCTTGAGGAGGCACCCGTCCCGCGCCTGCTGAGAGGCCGTGGTGGGGGCCTCTTCAAGAGGGCCGCCACCCCCCTCTCGTGCTGGCCCCTCGTGCGCGCCGCCGGGAGGTCGCCACCTTTGCGATGGGCTGATTCTGGGGCCCCCAGAAGACGTTCGACCACGTGCCAGGCAGGGGTGTGCCAAAGGGCTGGTCTGAGCACTCGTGGGCCTTGCTGCTCTCGCCTCGCTTTTGTCCCGGGGGGGCGGGGGCCCATGGCAAGCAGGTTGCGGTTCTGGAAGCGTACCAGGGGCGTTGTTGTTGGCAGTCCAGTGGGCCGTTCTCGGTGCAAGGTCGACCCCTGGCACCGAGGCTGGGGGGTCATCCATGTCCACCTCTTTGGGAACCGATCTCCCAAGACCTCTGGAGGCGGTGGGCATGGGGTATGGGAATGCGTGTGCCCCCTGGGACCCGAAACTATCCAGACCCATGCCTCCCGCGGTCCTGAGAGGTCGGACCCCAAGTCCTGGGCCTTGACAGCTCCACGCCCCAAACTGGTGCCAGGCGTGACCAGGACGATGGTGGGCTACACGGGCGGAGAATCGGTGGACCCGACATACAAGAGCGTGTGCTCGGGCGACGGACACACGGAGGCCTTAAAGGTGGAGTTCGACCCCAGCAAAGTGGACTACGCGGATCTCCTCGAGGTCTTCTACCGAAATTGCCGCGCAGAGTCCAGCGGGAAACCGCAGTACAAGAGCGCGATCTGGGTTCATTCGGAGGAGCAGAGGGAGAAGGCCAAGGCGGCGGCGGAGGCAAGGGGGAAGCTGGACAAGCTGGAGATCAGGGCTACTAGAACTCTCGTGGATCGTGAGGCTATGCCTCCTTCTTTCTCCCTCTGTTCCACCCTCGTCTCTTACTCATCCTTCTTTCCTCTCCGTTCCTCCTCTTAGACGGGGACGAGGCTCGACCCAGGCGCAGAACTTGATTACGGGATCAGTGCGCGCTTTCCGCAGCATGGCTTGCGTGAGGGCCTGAGGGGTTCGGGTCCCACGTTGCGCAGTCCGTTTCGGCTCTTGCCCGGCCCTCCGCCCGAAGCCTCCCTCCTCTCCGTCCTCGTCCACATCGTGTCTCAGCGTCGTCGTGCGCCATGTCCCCATCCCCAGGCAGGGTGGGTCGGGGTTCCTCAGCGCCCCAGCCTACCCCCCATGTGGGGATGGATGTTCCCCGGCTCAGGGCCCACGGCCCCCCCAGATGCGGTGGATCCTAGGGCCCCACGGCCCACCCATCCAGATGGAACTGGGGACGACGACAACGACGACGAAGACGAAGACGACAGCACGCAGCACCACCCCACACACAGAGGAGGAGAGGGGGGGGGGGATCCGTAGCACCACCCTACACCCATCCACAGGGGGGTGGGAGCGGGACCATGCCATTAGCATGGTGGTCGGGGGGGGAGCCAGGACCCTGGAACACCGATGCCGCGAAGCCCGACGGGGACGGCGTGACTCCCCACCTTGGGGGTGCAATGGGCACGACAAATAAGGATCGGGCCTGCCAGCAAGTGCTCCATGGAAGGTTCATGTCCCCGGATGCCCTAGGGGCCCACAGAAGCCCTGGGGCACCCCAGGAAACGCAAAACTCGACGACAAATGTGCCCCCAGATTTCTTATCCGCAAGGGCTTCCTCCTCTGCCGCCAGCCCCCTCCCTCCTGATGGGACATAACAGAGCTGTATCGGGATGTCTGTGCGCCATCTCGAACCATTAATTATATGAATATCGTGGGAGGGTGGCAGGCGATCAGCAAAACAAATGGACATTCTGAAATTATGGTTGAACGTTTTGTTGCCTTCTTCAAGTTGTTCCCCAAGAGTGCTTGCACTTACGGTTTCTTTCTTGTCTTCTGAGGAACTGGGCCTGGCTGGCGGCCCAGCCGGCTTGTCGCCGCCCGTCGACGCCGCCCGCTTGGGCATGGTTGGTGGTCTTGCCAGCTTGTCGCCGCCCGTCGCCGCCCGTCCCCGCCGCCCGCTCGGGCCTGGCTGGCGGTCTGGCCGGCTTCTCGCCGCCCGTCGCTGCTGCCCGTCCGGGCCTGGGTGGCGCCCCGGCCGGCCCGTCGCCGCCCGTTTTTACACGAGCAAGCCGTCAGTGCACTCAACGGACGCGGCAGGGCGCGGCATACAGAAGCTGCCACGATGGACCGTGAGATGTTTGCAGCTTCTCTGGCCCAAGATGTGTGCATTTCCGTTTTCTGGTTCAAACAGCACTCGGTTGGCTGCACCCCAGGAGTGCAGGGAACGTTGGCAATCCTTGCATGCTCGAAGAATGCCCGTCGCCGCCGCCCATCCCCGCCGCGTTGTGGTCGCACGTTTGATTGTGCAATCCTTGTAGATACCACATCGGTTTTTCCCACGTAGACTGCTTAACATAGCTTGCGCCACATAGCTTGCACCACTTATCGAAGACGCCTACGGCGAATCACCGCCGCCCCCTGGCTTTTTGGAAGCGCCTGCGTGGCCGAAAGTTGGGTTTGAGCTTGGCCAAGCTATCGGGCCACGCGTTTCCCGAGTGGGTTTCGAAAGCCTTCGGGGAACACGGAGTCGGGCGAGCTATCGGACCAGGTGGTTTCCGAGCTTTCGAGCCTCCTGGAGGACGTCTTAGAGGGGTCTTGGGCCGTCTCGGAGGCCTCTGGCGAGCCTTTTGGGCAGTCGAAGGCCATCTTGAGGCCATCTGGGGCTGTCTTGGGTGCATCTTGGGGCCATCTTCGCCGTCTTGGAGGCCTTCTTGGCCGTCTTGGAGGCATCTTGGTGACCACCTTGGCCGTCTTGGAGGCCATCTTCGGCGTCTTAGGGGGCCTCTTGGGCTGTCATGGGGCATCTTGGAGGCATCATGGGCGCTCGTGGGAAGATGTTAGTGGCCTCTTGGGCCGTCTTGGGCAGTCGGAGAGCTGATAAGGAGAAAATGCCACAATCCTTCAAACATCTATGGAAAATCAATGATTTTTGCTCCTACGGGCCTTCCTGGAGGACGTCTTGGAGGCCTCTTGGGGGCCTCTTGGTCAGTCTTAGGCCATCTTGCAGCCATCTTGGACCGTCATGGAGGCTTCTTGGACGAATTTGAAGGCATCTTGGACTCTCTCGGGCCGTCTTGGAAGCCATCTTGGACCATCTTTGGCGACTTGGAGGCCATCTTGGAGGCCATCTTGGGCGCACGTGAGCATCTTAGAGACCATCTTGGACCATCTTAGAATGTTTGTTTGTGGATGCTGCGGTGGTTTATGCTGCCTTGTGCTGCCTTTCGGGTGGCCGGCGGGACGGGCCGAAGCCCCAGGGGGTTTTCGAAAAGAACCAAAATCGAAAGGGTCTAGCAGGCCGGGCGCCCCTGTGGCAAGCCAACAGGGGACGGCGGATCGAAGACGCCTACGGCGAATCACCGCCGCCCCCTGCCTTTTTGGAAACGCTTATGTGGCCGAACGTTGTGGTCAGAGGCCTGCCAAGCTATCGGACCATGTGTTCCCCGAATCGGTTTGGAAAGCGTTCGGGGAACACGGTGGGGGAGGAGGAAGGAGAGGAGAGGGAGGAAGAAGGAGAAGGGAGGAGGAGGCCTCTTGGGAGCCTCTTGGGCCACTCTAGGGTTTCACTAGGCCATCTTTGCGGTCTTGGAGGTATCTTGGGACTGTCTTGGAAGCCCTTTTGGGGCTATATTGGGGCTTCTTGGGGCCATCTTGATCATCTTGGACGCATCTTGGAGGCAATATTCGGCCATGTTGGCCGTCTTGGAGGCGTCTTGGGACCGTCTTGGATTCCATCTTATCCATCTTGGAGGGGTCGTTCGTGGCCTTTGAGGTCATGTATGGTCTCTCCGTCGCTGTCGAGAACACAAATGCCCAAATCCTTCAAAACCCTAAGGCAAAGCAATGATTTTCGTCTCTTCGGGCCCTCCTGGACGACCCCTTGGAGGCCTCTTGGGCCGTCTTGGGCGCCTCTTTGGGGCTTCTTGGGCCGTTTTAGGCAGTCTTCCATGCATCTTGGGCCGTCTTGGAGGCATCTTGGGGCCATCTCAGCCGTCTTGGAGGCCGCCTTGGCCGTCTTGAAGGCCTCTTGGGAGCCTCTTGGGGCCGTCTTGGGGGCCTCTTGGGCCGTCATGGGGCCATCTTGGAGGCCTCGTGGGCGATCTTGGGGCGATCTTGGGGGCCTCTTGGGCCGTCTTGAGCCGTCGGAATGCCGAGAAGAAACAAATGCCAAAATCCTTCAAACACCTATGGGAAATCAATGATGTTGGTCTCTTCGGGCCCTCCTGGAGGACCTCTTGGAGGCCTCTTGGGCCGTCTTGGAGGCTCTTGGGGGCCTCTTGCGCCGTCTTGGGCAATATTGAGGCCATCTTAGGCCGTCTTGGATGCATCCTGGGCAGTCTTGGCGGCATCTTGGGGCCATCTTAGCCGTCTTGGAGGCGATGGTGGCCGTCTTGGAGGCCTCTTGGGGCCCTCTTGTGGCCGTCTTGGGTGCCTCCTGGGCCGTCATGGTCATGGGGCCATCTTGGAGGCCTCGTGGGCGATCTTGGGGCGATCTTGGGGGCCTCTTGGGCCGTCTTGAGCCGTCGGAATGCCGAGAAGAAACAAATGCCAAAATCCTTCAACAACCTATGGTAAATCAATGATTTTGGCCTCTTCGGGTCCTCCTGGAGGCCTATTGGGTTGTGTTGGGCCGTCTTGGAGGCTTCTTGGGCGAAATTGGAGGTATCTTGGACTCTTTTGGGCCGTCTTGGAGGCCGTGTTGGACCATCTTGGGCGGATTTGGAGGCCATCTTGGACCATCTTGGAGGCCATCTTGGGCCAACGTGGTCATCTTGGAGACCATCTTGAGCCGTCTTGGAGGATTTGTTTGGGGATTGAGATGCTTTTCGGGTGGCTGGCGGGACAGGCCGAAGCCCCAGGGGGAGTTCTTTTCTGGAAAAAGAACCAAAACCAAAACCGAAGGGGTCTAGCACGCCGGGCACCCCTGTGGCAAGCCAGCAGGGGGCGGCGGATCAAAGACGCCTACGGTGAATCGCCGCCGCCCCCGGCCCCTTTGGAAGCGCCTCTGTGGCCGACAGGCGGGCCAGAGCTTGGCCAAGCTATCGGGCCAGTTGTTCCCCGAGTCGGTTTGGAAAGATTTCGGGGAACGCGTGTGGGAGCAAGAAGAGGAGGAGGGGGAGGATGAGGAAAAAAGAAGAGGAGGAGGAGGAGGATAAGGAGAAGGAGGAGGAGGAGGAGGAGGAAGAGGAGGAGGAGGAGGAGGCCTTTTGGGCGCCTCTTGGGGCATTCTTGGGACCTCCTGGGAGTTTCCTGGGGGACTCTTGGAGGGTTTTGGGGGGCCTTTGGGGGCTTTTTCCGTAGCCATTTTGGCTCAAGGTGTGCCGTCCTGCGGGTGCGGGTCGGCCCTTGCGGGCGCGCGCGCGGCCCTCGGGTTGCGCAGCCGCGGCGGCGCATGACGCGGTCCGACTGATCAAGCAGAAGCAGGAAGCCATCAGGTGGGCCACATGGCTTGCCGACCAAGGAGTTCTTACAGGTGTGCTTCTCACAGCGCAGACCAGAGCTCGACTCCTCCCACTCACCGCTAAACGAGCTACGCGCGCTGAGCGACGCCAGGCAGTCGCCGGCCTTGCAGGCGAGGCCACTACTGCGGCTCGCCAGAACGACCCCAGGAAGTGCTACAATATCATCAATCGGATAGCCCCCAAACCGACGCCAGCTTCAGTTACTGTGGTGGGACCCGCCGGACTACCCAGCATGGGCGCGATCACGGAGACCCAGGCTTGCAAGCAGGCGCTGTTGAACATCTTCAAATGCACTGAGGTCCCCGTCGACGAACGCCCATCACCTGCAGCACCACCTCCGACGACTACGGCTGCCCAGCCACTCCAGCACCTGCTCCACTGCACCACTAGCGACGTCATGCACATCATCGACCTCGTCCCCAACCACAAGGCCGCCCCGCCTATCGACACTGCGCCAGGCGGACATCCACGCCCGCGTGGCGTGGTGGCTGAGCTCTGGAAGATGGCGGGCTCGACAGTTACTACCGCGGTGCAGTCGCTGATCCAGGGCATTGCCAACTGCGCTCAGATCCCCACGCAGTTCAAAGATGGTGTCACGGCACAGCTACGCAAGCCCAAATGCGATGGCACCAACGCCCGCGATCACTACAGGACGCTCAGCATCCTCGACCACCTCGGCAAGGGCGTCTCCAAGTCCATGATCCGACCATTCATCGGACAGGCTACCGCCAAAATCGAGCCCACCCAGTTCGGGGCCACGGCGAAGCGTGTCACTAGAGATGCCATAGCGATGATGGGCGACATATTTCGCCGCTTCCGGGTCGGGGCCAGACACTCCAAGTCGGGTAAAATGTTGGTGGGCGTCTTGGTTGAATTGGAGACAGCCTTCGACCTTCTGCCCAGGGGTGCCATCTGGTCCGAGGTCCACCGCCTGGTCGAGTCTGCTGGGTTCACCCTCCTGTGCCCCGAATTGCACAACGGCACCTGCTATTTGTTTAAGGGCCCGAAGTCAGGCCGAGTGGTGGCGAAGCTAGCTGTCCAACTGGGGGTCCGATAGGGTTCGGTCGAAGGGCCGCCCCTGTTCATCATGGCGTGCAATGTCGTGCTCACAGCGCTTCGCGCTGCCAAGGAGGAGCGCGCCATCCCGCCGATCGCTGCCGCCCTGGACCTCGAGGGCGTCACCGCGTGTCTCGATGTATCCCGCGTGTGCTTTTTTGACGACCTATTCGCGCTTGCTGCCCTCGATGGTTGAACGGGGGCCGCCGACTTTGTTGCCCTTATCGCGTCAGTGCTGCGGGCAAAGGATTACCGCATGCACATGCCCAAGACGGAGGTCATTGCAATGGCCACTGGCCGCGGCCCCCGACGCCTGGACAAGGATATCGCTACGCGTTCGACGGGGGCGATGCGTGACGGACGCCCTCTCCGCCCACAGGATGCAGTACAATATTTGGTACTTCAGATTTCAGCTATTGGACGGAGTGGCGCGACGGCGGATACCCGCGCCCGCAAGGCGAAAGTTGCTCTCGCTCGCCTTGCCCCCGAAGTCTTTCGCAAAGGTTTCATCCCCCTTCAACTCCGCGTGCGACTGCGACTCTCACTGGCGCGCGCGATCGCCCTGCGCGGTCTAGAGGCATATATCCTGAGCGACGGGGCCCTGGCCCATCTGGAACGGTGGCAAGCAACGAGGCTCCGCAGCGCGGCGAAGCTTCCTGCCCGCATGACAGCGACTACGATCGAGGAGGTACGCCGACGGCTCAAGGTGCGCACTATCCAGTCTGACTTGTGCCACCGACGACTCTGGTGGTGGGGGGGAATGCTCTCGCCCATCTACATGCCTGCGGCAGCCCCCTGCGATGCCCCGACAGCGGTGGGAACGCGCTTGCCGGGCACCCTGCCATTTGAATGGGCGGGCGGAACAACCGACCGCCACCGGCAACTGCTTACTGATCTGGCGTGCCTGTGCGCTGCTCCCCCGCCAGAAGTGCAATGTCAGCCTGCTCTCCTGGTTTCGTCGCCCCCGAGCTCTTCAGATGGTTCCTAGAGCTCCCTGGGGCGCGCCTCGCTATGCTCCGCAGTTTCAGCTCGGCGATTGAGGATCGACGCAAACGCTGTCGCGCAGTGGCCCCTGGAGGGCCCGCGGGTGGAGGAGGCGGCGGAGGAGCGGGAGGCGATGATGAGGGAGGTCCTGACGAGGTTCACCATTGCCGCCACATCTGCAATCTTGAGTTTCAGAACAGCCGTGCTCTCAACATCCACCTAGGTCGCCAACGCCATGAACATGTGACGGCGGTGGCGCCGACGCAGACCCCCATCGCTCCATTGCGCCAAATGCGGGGCCCAGTTCACAAGAATTGATCCCCTCAAGAAACACGTTCGGGGTCGTTGCCGTGCTGCCGTTGCTGTTAATGCCCAGGCCGTTTCGGGGAGCCCACCACGACCCCCACCACCGCCTCCACCACTTGGCCTGTCTCCCGACGTTCAAGGAGGCGCCCGAGGGGGCCCCGGCCAAGCCCGCCAACCGCCAAAGGGCCGAGGGCGAGGAGGCGAACGGCAGCAGGGACGCCAGCGCTTCCATGTCCAGCACAGAGCGGGCGCTGCTGCAGGAGATAGCCAAACTTGTGCTCCAACGCGACGACAGCCACCGTGCCACCCACCGCCACAACACAAGGCCAAACTGAAGCTAGGCCTGGACCGCGCGATGGACTCCTACGACTCCGAGGGCAAGGCGGCAGGGGTGGCGGCCGCGGAGAAGGGCGAGGTGCACCAAGGACATCCCCAGGGCAAGCGCCCCGACGCCCTGTTCCGAGCGGTTCTGCACCACCTACACCTGGCCCTTCGCGAGCAAGAAGCTGCCCTGTCTGAGGACATGACCGAGCGCGATCAACAGCAGGCCCTCTTGGCCTCGACGGCGGCGGTGGCAGTCGGCGAGAAGGCTCCTCAGAGGCACTCGTTCCAGGCGACGCGCCGCTTCGTCGCGGAGTGTCAGGACAACCAGAAGGATGGCAAGGTCCGCTGGATCGCGGCGGTCGACCGTCACCGCGAGCTGATCGAATCCCCTCGCACCCTCCGCCAGGCGTCGAAGTGGCAGCGGGCGACGGGCACGCAGATCGACGGCGACCACGCCCCGCGCTCCAAGGCCGCCAAAAAGGTCGAGGAGCTAGCGTTCAAGCCCAAGGCAAAGGCGAAGGCAAAGGAAAAGAAGAAGTGAACTTGAAACGGATGTTGGGCATTCTTCTTCGCTCGCCAGCCAGTCCCTACTTCCGAGCGGCTGCTCTGTGTAGTTGTCTCTCCCTAGCCGGTCGGGATCGCCGCGGCTAGATTTTGCGCCGACCGTTCGGCGCCACCAGTCGCGCGGCTAGGGGGTCGCTGACAGTCAGGCGACGGGTCCATCAGGGGGCGGGCGCCTCGCGCGACGCGTCCGTGCGTGCGCGCGTGCGCGCGCCTCTCTTCTGCAGGCCTTGTGGGAGCTCGCGAGACCTCCTGATTGGGGTTGCGGTCGTAAACAAAAAAGCGCGCGGACTCGAAGAGCCGCGCGATGGACGTCGCTATCGACCTGGAAGGACAAATCAAGATAAGCATATATTCTTTTGTTGGGGGGGGGTCAGGGGGGGGGGATCGGGGTGGCCCCGTGGCCCAAGACCTGGCGGATTCCCAAGGGCCCAAGGATTGCCGTTTCCCTTGAGACATCATCACAACATCGGGATGTTGGATGGGGTCTCTTGTATTACATATTTTGGTAAGTTCTGTGAAGCGTGAAGATCTCGCGGCCGACATCCCCCAAACATGGTGATATTAGAATCGCTCGTGCAACGCTCCGATCTTCAAATGCTGAGCTCTCGCTTGGGACAGCCTCGAAGACATGATGGCCGAAGAGCTGTTTCAAGATCTTTTCGGAGTGCTCTTGGCTTGCCCGCGAGATGCCCCAAGCGCCAGCAGCATTGGAAAGCCTGCGGGTTATCATGCGTTCCGCCCGGGACATGGCCCACCTGCGCCCGTTAACGGGGCGTCATAAACGCGTCCCATCACGACAGAGGTGCCAATGATGCTAATGATGGCGTTGGTAATTATAATGATGATAACAATGCTAATGAGGGTGATGGCGTTGATGCCGACGTTGGCACTTTCGTTGCCCGCGCCCTGTGCGGCGCGAGGCGCAGTTCGCCACTCGCGCGAGTTCGCCGCGGGATCGCTGAAAGCCGAAGCGCGTGCCAGTCCATATCCCCCATGGATTTTCGGAGAGAGAGCTCGGCTACACTGCCATTGGTCGCGATATTTTTTCCCGCGGCGCAGATGAGGGCGGCGGCGGGGGGCGGGCCACGGAAACTGGAAGATGCAACTCAGCGAGAGGGGGCCTCTGCAACATGCTCGTGAACGTTCGCGGGGCGCGCGCCCAGACGCGCCCTTGTGAGCGTTCGGAGAGCTGCGCTACATTCGATTTGAGCGCGGTGACGGCGCGGGGGGGAAGGGTTCGGGAGTGTTCCGTGATCAAGGACCGGCGGGTTCCTATCCCCTCGCCCTCACTTTCGAGATGCTAAGATTATGGCGCGAGCCACGGTCTTACAGCACTTGTATTTGAAGCCGGGGGGGTCGCCCGGGACGCCCTCCAAGCGCGCCCTCGAACGGGGCTTCAGAAACGCAACTTACCGCGGCGAAGGCGCTATTGGCGATGCCGCTGGAGATGATGATGGCGATGGCCAGGGCGGCGGCGTTGATATTGATGTTGATGTTTCTACTGCCCGAGCCTTGCGCGGCGCCAGGTCAATCTACCGCCCGCGCGAGTTTCGCGCGGGACCGCTGAGAGCCGCAGTGCGTGACAATGCGTGCCCCCTGTGGATGTTCAGAGAGCTTGGCTACGTCGCAATTGATCGCGATGACTCCTCCGACGGCGCAGGCGCCAACGACGCGCGCTAGGGGCGGGCCAAGGAAATTTGAGGATGCAATTCGGCGAGGGGGACCTCGGCATCATGCCCCCGGGCGTTCGGGGGGCGCGTGCCCAGAAATGCCCGCGCGAACGTTCGGAGAGCTGGGCTACTTTAATTTGAGCGCGATGACGGTGCTGGGGGGGGGGGAGGGCTCGGGATTGCTCCGCGACCAAGGCCCGGCGGGTCGCCCCCTCCTCCTCCACCTCGAGAAGCGAAGGTTATGGAACAGCCCGCGGGTTTACAGCGAGCTTGTTTCACATTGAGGGCTTGCCCGAGACATGCCCCGCATGCGCCCTTGAACGGGGCTTCAGAAACACAACGCATCGCGACGAAGGTGCTGATGACGTTGATGATGTTGGTGGTGATGGGGATGATGATGACGAGGGTTATGACGTTGATACCGGCGCTGGCACTTCTGTTGCCCGCGCCCTTTGCGGCGCCAGGTGCAGCTCGCCGCCCGCGCGAGGTCAGCGCAGATCAACGCAGGATCTCTCGAATTCGAAGTGCGTGCCAATGCGTATCCCCTGCGGGCGTTCGGAGAGCTCGGCCGCGCTGCACTTCGCCGCGGCGACGCTTTCGACGAGACGATGGTGACGGCGACGGGGGGGCTGAGGAAGTTGGAGTACACAACTCGGCGAGGGGAAACTCAGCAACGCGCTAGTGGACGTTCGGGGAGCGCGCCCCCAGAAATACCCTTGTGAAGGTTCGGAGAGCTGCGCTACATTAGATTTGAGCGCGGTGACGCTGCAGGGGCCCCGGGAGGGCTCGGGATTGCTCCTCGATCAAGGCTTGGCGGGCCACCCCGTCGTCTTCTTCCACTTCAAGAAGCGCAGAATATCTATATATATATATATATAACCTACGGGTTTACAAACAGTTTGTTTCAAACAGTAGAGGGTTTCGCCCGAGACATGCCCCAACCATGGCCCGACCGGGGCTTCAGAAACACAACTCATCGCGACGATGGTGCCAATGGCGATAATGTTCGAGACGATGGTGATGAGGTTGATGACGTCGATGCCGACGTTGATGTTTTTGCTGCTCGGGCCTTTCGGAAGGCCAGGAGCAATTCGCCGCCCGCGCGAGTTCAACGCAGGACCTCTGAAGGCCGAAGTGCGTGCTAATACGCACCCCCTGCGGACGTTCGGGGAGCTCGGCCGCAATGCAATTGATCGCGATGACGCTTTTGACGATATAGGTGATAATGATGACAACGAGGAGGGGGGGGGGGCTGAGGAAATTGGACGGCGCAACTCAGCGACGGGAAACGCAGCAGCACGCTGGCGGACGTTCGGGGGGCGCGCGCCCAGAAGTGCCCCTTGTGAACGTTCGGGAACCTGGGCTATATTAGAATTGAGCGCATTGACAGTGCACGTTCTTGCGCAACTCACCACGTTCGCGCGCTTCTCGTTCGCGCCGTGAAAAGTTGCGGGAAAATGGCCGTCTCGTTCGAGACAGTTTCGAACAGGCGGCTCCGGAGAGAGGGGGGGAGAGAGAGAGAGAGAGAGAGAGAGAGAGAGAGCCGAACCAGCGTATTCTTGGAATCGCACTTAGAGGGCTTCAAAACGACTCGAGGGGGCCCCCGAAGGCCCCCCAGGGAACCCCAAAAAGCTCTCCGAGAGGCCCCCAATAGGCGCCAGAAGAGGCCCCGGGACTTCCCAGGAGCGCCCCAAGACGGCGCAAAACAGCCCAAGATGGCGCCACGCAGCATCCCAAGACATGCCCAGACAGCCCAAGAAGATCCCAGCACGCTTCGAAGGGGCCCCGACAGGCCCAGGGTGCCCCGAAATGACCCCGGACAGCCCCGACTCCCCCCAGGGTAACCTCAAAAGATCACGAGGACGCTTCTCTTTTGGACGTCCTTGTCGCCAGGCTCCTCGCCGCCCTTCGTCGTCGTCGTCCCTTTCCTTCTCTGCCTCCTCCTCCGCTTCGTTCCTCCTCGTATTCGTCCTCCTCCGCGTCTTCCTCCTCGCCCTCGCGCTTGTCTTCCTACTCGTCGTCCTTCTGTCCCCCATCGCTGCCCTCTCCGTCATCCACGCTGCCGTCTTCTACTTCCGCCGCCTTGCCGTCGTTTCGTCTCCTTCCCCTGGGGGCCCAACTGGCAAAATTTGCGCTTCAGTTTTTGCTTATCTTTTTAAAAGAATTATCCCAGTGCGACCCTACCTAGGAGTTGGAGCCCCTAGGAAAGCAGCATTAGTAGTAACAGTAAAGCTAAGCTAAAGCTAAACTAAAGCTAAGCCAAAGCTAAGCTAAAGCTAAGCTGAAGCTAAGCTAAAGCTAAGCTAAATCTAAAGCTAAGCTAAAGCTAAGCTAAACCTAAGCTGAAGCTAAGCTAAAGCTAAAGCTAAAGCTAAGCTGAAGCTAAGCTAAAGCTAAGCTAAAGCTAAGCTAAAGCTAAAGCTAAAGCTAAAGCTAAGCTAAAGCTAAGCTAAATTTAAGCTAAAGCTAAGCTAAAGCTAAGCTGAAGCTAAGCGAAAGCTAAGCTAAAGCTAAGCTAAGGCTAAGCTAAAGCTAAGCTAAAGCTAAGCTAAAGCTAAGCTGCTAAGCTAAGCTAAAGCTAAGCTAAAGCTAAGCTAAAGCTAAGCTAAAGCTAAGCTAAAGCTAAGCTAAAAGCTAAGCTAAAAGCTAAGCTAAAGCTAAGCTAAAGCTAAGCTAAAGCTAAGCTAAGCTAAAGCTAAGCTAAAGCTAAGCTAAAGCTAAGCTAAAGCTAAGCTAAAGCTAAGCTAAGCTAAAGCTAAGCTAAAGCTAAGCTAAAGCTAAGCTAAAGCTAAGCTAAAGCTAAGCTAAGCTAAAGCTAAGCTAAGCTAAGCTAAGCTAAGCTAAAGCTAAGCTAAAGCTAAGCTAAAGCTAAGCTAAAGCTAAGCTAGCTAAGCTAAAGCTAAGCTAAAGCTAAGCTAAAGCTAAGCTAAAGCTAAGCTAAAGCTAAGCTAAAGCTAAAGCTAAAGCTAAAGCTAAAAAGAGGGGACTGGGGGAACCGCGGGGCGGGGACTGGGGGAACCGCCCGGGGCGGTTTCCATTGCCCGGCCCTTTAAGCAAAGAGAGTAAGAACCCTTCTAGGCAGAGCCTAGGTAGGGAAAAATGCAAATAAAAATAGAACCTATCGCCACCCCCGAGGCCATACTTTTCGACGCCCCCATGGGGCGCTGAACTTTTCGACGCCCCCATGGGCGTAGAATTCGGCCCCGTCGTTCGCCCTCCAAATGAGTCCACGCCGTCTCAGCCAGGCCTGCCTGCCCCCCCCCCCCCCCCGCAAGCTTGACGAGTAGTCTCACGCGCGCGCTCTATCAGCAAGCACCAAGTTTCAACGACCACTTGCGAAACACTGAACAAAGCCCACGCGCGCGCGTCGTCGCGCGCGCATGTTGGAATCTTGCAGAAGTTCTAGGTTCCGCGATAATTGCTGAGTGGAGGTTCCCGAACACATATAATACGCAATGGTTTTGCAACCTTCTGCATCAAAGAACTACCCGCGCGCCGTTGCGAATTCTCATGAAAGCCATTGTTCCCTACCTAGGCTCTGCCTAGAAGGGTTCTTACTCTCTTAGCTTAAAGGGGCCGGGCAGTGCACAGCGCCCCGGGCGGTTCCCCCAGTCCCCGCCCCGCGGTTCCCCCAGTCCCCTGGGAGCATTGGCTTTAGCTTTAGCTTTAGCTTAGCTTTAGCTTAGCTTTAGCTTAGCTTTAGCTTAGCTTTAGCTTAGCTTCAGCTTAGTGTTAGCTTAGCGTTAGCTTAGCTTTAGCTTAGCTTTAGCTTAGCTTTAGCTTAGATTTAGCTTAGCTTTAGCTTAGCTTTAGCTTAGATTTAGCCAGCTTTAGCTTAGCTTTAGTTTAGCGTTGGCTTAGCTTTAGCTTAGCTTCAGCTTAGCGTTAGCTTAGCGTTAGCTTAGCTTTAGCTTAGTTTTAGCTTAGCTTCGGCTTAGTTTTAGCTTTAGTTTTAGTGTTAGCTTTAGCTTTAGCTTTAGCTTAGCTTTAGCTTAGCTGTAGCTCTGCTGTAGCTCAGCTTTAGCTTAGTTTTAGCTTAGCTTTAGCTTAGTTTTAGCTTAGCTTTAGCTTAGCTTTACCTTAGCTTTAGCTTAGCTTTAGCTTAGCTTTAGCTTAACTTTAGCTTAGCTGTAGCTTAGTTTTAGCTTAGCTTTACTGTTACTACTAATGCTGCTTTCCTAGGGGCTCCAACTCCTAGGTAGGGTCGCACTGGGCTAATTTTTTAAACATGTTTCTCAAATGAGACCAGGCGGGCCCATCGCGCGCGCATGTCGAAATCATTCGAGCGCCTGCGCGCGCTTGCTGAAGGGGGGGGGGGCGGGATCCTTGTCGCGCGATAGCGCGCGGGCCGCTCGCGCCGGTTGACCGCGTGCACCCGCTCGCAACCTTGATCGCCGATGCGCGGGCGCAATCATCGTCGCCGGCGTGACCAGCATCGGCGCCGTTGTTGGCCTTGCCGTCGCCATGGGCCTGATCGTCACCTTCATCGCTGCCGTCATCGTCGCGTTCTTCGTTGCCGACGTCGCCATAATGCCGCGCCCGCCAGAGTCACCGACTCGCGCTGAAATGCCCGCGAGTCAGCGCGGCCTGCGAGACGCGCCAGGAAGCCCCCGGCGGTCGGCGCCGCCAGCCGCTCTGCGCGCGAGCTTGCACGCGCCAGCGCGGCTGCGCCGATGCGCCATCCAGCGCCCGGCAGCCGTCGCAATCGAGGGCGAGTGGGGCGATGGCGCGAGCAGTGGAGTTGGCAACGTCAAGGCCGACACGGTGAATTGCACCGCGTACTTAATGTGCTCAGTATTTACTGCACTACATTGTCTTGTCCCTAAATAGGAATTGGGATTACCCCCCCCCCCCCCCGAGGGCAGGATTTTCCGCTTTCCCTGGGGGTGCGCAATGTACATGTGATTATGCTTCGGCGTTCATGTAATCAGGCCGGATTCGACCCCCCCCCCCGTCATTTTTGCAAACAGCATTACGCGCGCTCGTTTTTCTAAATCCATCTGTCTTCGAGGACGATGCGCCGGATAGATTGCGCCACGTAGATCTACATCAACTGCAGCACGTAGATTCCACCATGCCGATTGCACCACATAGCTTTCTCCACATAGAATCCCATGTGTAAGAATCGGGATCTACCCCGCCCTGGACTGATCGGTCCAGCTCGGGATAGTGCAATGTAAATACGATTCTGCCTTATCATACATTTCCAAACAACATCGTATTATCCCTGTCAAACCGGTATCGACACCGCCTTCACCTTCGTCGCATAATACTACGCGCGCTCACTCGTTTATCACAAATCATACATTTGCAACAATCCCTTGCGAAAGATGAAACCAAGTCCACACGCGCGCGGCGCCGCGCGCGCATGCCGCAGCCCGTTCAAAACTCAAGGTTTCGCGAGGATTTCAAGTTCGAATGCCCCGCAAACGCGCGAAAACGAAACACTTGGTTTTGCAATGCGATGTGCTGAAAAGTTTGCGCGCTTTTGCGAATACTGACGAAAACCACGGATGGTTTTCAACGTGTTCATCGAATCCGACCAATCGAGCCTATCGCGCGCATGTCGAAATCATTCGAACGCCCTTGCTGCACGCGTGCTGGGGGTGGGTGGGCGTGATCCTGGTGAGCTGATGCCGCACGGCCCACTCGCGCCCGTCGGCAACGCGCGCATGGCGAAATCCCGCCATAACCTTCATCGCCGACGCGTGGACGCCATCATCGTCGTCGGCGCGATCAGCATCGGCGCCGTCGCGGGCCTTGCCGTCCCAAGCGTCACCGTCGTCATTCGCATCGCTACATTTATCATCGCGTCTGGCGTTGCCGACGTCGCCGTGATACCGCGCCGCGCGCCCGCCCGAGTCTTCGACTCGCATTGAATTGCGCGCGCGCCGGCGCGGCCTGCGAGACGCGGTGGGGAGCGCCCAGCTGTCAGCGCCACCACGGCCGCGTCGGCCGCGCCAGACTAGCCGGCCGCATTGCGCACCAACCTGCGCGCCTTAGCGCGGCCGCAGCGACGCGTCAACCATCGCCAAACAGTCATCGCAATGGCAACCGCAGGGGCTTTGCAAAACAAGTTGCGGGTGGGTCGGTGGAATGATTGCGCGAGCAGTGGAGTTCTCAATTTCAGGTTCGGCAGGGCGGGTTGCATTGCGTTGCTTGTGCCGCGTGGAATGCCCAATAGAGATTGCACCGCGTAGCTTGCGCCACATTCACTGCGCAACATAGATCTTCTTTTCTGGAATGAGACTGGACTCCACCCCCCGTCGGATTATCGCCTCTCCTTGGGATGGCGCAGTTTACGTATGATCCGGTCCATGGATCATTCTGCACATAAGTCCGTGCAGTCCCACAGTCTCTCGGCATCGCCCTTTCGCCCTTGTCTTGTCATATTGGGCGCGCGCTCGTGTGCATATCTAGAAACAACAAGTCCCAATAATTGTCCGAGGGTGGTGGCGGGGAAAACTAGACAAAATCCACGCGCGCGCGTCGTCGCGCGCGCATGTCCAATTTTTTCCAACTTCGTAGGTGTCGTAAGGATTCCAGAATCGAGGTTCTCCAAGACTTAAAAACGAGCGGATATTCAGCGGTAAAACTGAGCGCGCGCGTTCTTGTAGACTCATAGAGACATCGCAGGTTGTCCAACCACGCGGGCCTCCCGCGCGCGCATGTCGAAATCATTCGAACGCTTCGGCGGAGGGACGCGACCCCTGCCAAATAACATTGTGCAGCCAGGCGCGCACTTAGGCGCGCGCAATCATCGCCGTCGGCGTTGCCAGCCTCGGAGCCGTCATCGGCCTCGCCGTCGTCGTCATCGTCATCATCGCCACCACCATCGTTACTATCATCATCGTTGCCGCGGCTGTCGACGTCATCATGATACCGCGCCCCCCTGGGCCACCGACCCGCATTTCGGTGCCCGCGCGCCAGCGCGGCGTTTGACACGCGCTGGGAAGTTTCCATCGACAAGCGCCATCGCAGCCGCATCGGCTGCGCCAAACCAGCTGGCCTGTCATCGCGCGAGCTTGCGCGCGCCAGCCCGGCCGCAGAGATGCGCCACCCGTGACCAAGCAGTCGGTGTATGTAATCACCGCCGCATGGGTTTTGCAAGCCAAATTGCGGGTGGGGGTTTGGATAATTGCCTTCGCAGTGGAGGCGTTTTTTTTTCAAGTCTTGTAACATGGATTGCGCTAAGTCGCTTGCACCACATAGTATGTCATAACACACTCTTCGGGGTCCACGTTGGCCCACGTTTCTTGACATGGTGACTTGGAGGTTTTCTTGGAATAGCTATGGGCAGCGTGAGGCCATTTTTGGTCAATCAGGGAGCAGCGGGGGGCCGAAACGCGCACCGGGAATACATATACTAACATTGAACGTTTGAATTGTCCTGCTAGTGTCGCTTCTGCGTCGTTTCCGTGGGGTGGCTTCGCGACTTAGGGGGTCATTCTTTGGAATTTGCCAGGGGTTGTAGCTTCGGAGCCGCGAGCGCGTTGTGACTTAGAGGCGGCGTGGCCTTGGCAGCGCGAGTCTGTTGTATCTTACAGAAAGATTGTAGCCTCGAGAGCGCGAGCTGGTTTTGTATCCAAGTTAGCCAGCGTGGACCTCGCAAAGTGTAATTGCACTATGGACGTGAAACCTGTGCGGCGTCAGTTATATGCTGAAAGCTATGTCGCGTAAGCTAGGGGGAGGCTATGGGCTTTGGCGGTGAAAGCTACGCGGTGTAAGCTATGATGTGTTAGGTTTATCGTGTAAGCTATCCGATGCGAATCATGTGTGGAAGCTATGCGGTGTAAACTGTGTCGTGCAAATTATCTCGTGTGCATCAGCGATGCTGTGTGAGCTATGGAATTGGAAGCTTTGCGATGGAAGCTATGCGTTGGACTGTATGTAGTGTGAGCTATGCTGTGTGAGCTATTGAGGTGCAAGCTGTGCGGTGGAAACTCCGTAATGCAAACAACATAGTGTGATCCGTAGGCTGCGGTGAAAGTTCTATGATGTGAGCTATGCAGAGTAAACTATATGTTGTAAATTGTGTAGTGCAAACTATGTGGTGTAAGCTATTTGATAAATTATAAGCTCAGCGCATGGGGCGCCCACGAGAGCCCACCGCGAGGCGCTCACGAGGCGGCATAGGCGGCAACGTGGCGTAAATCAGGGGAGTCCATCCAGCTTCCGCAAGAAACACATACGAACCCTTGAATGCAAGCACTGTTCGAATGATGATGGGTTATGGCCTCTGCGCCGCGATTCCGCACCAATTTAAAGTATGCCGTGGCCTCGGGAGCGCGAAGTGATACAATTTGCGAAGGACCGTAGCTTCAGGGAGGCGAGAGCGTTGTGTAGCTTTTCAGTAGTTCTGGCTTCGGGGCCGCACGCGTGCCGTAAGTTAGTTTGTGACCACGAGAGCGCGAGCGCGTCTTACTTCACTAGAGATTGTGGCCTCGGGAGCACATGAGCGTTATCATGTGCCAGGGGGCGAGGCCCCTGGCGGCACGAACCAGTTGTATGTTTACGTGTCCCAGGGCCCCCACAGGAGTCCGGCAGACGTGTTTCCGAGAAGGTAATACGACTCTTGTTCCCAACATTGGAACCAGAACCCCAAATCTACGACACAAGAGACCTTGTCATTGGAACTGTTGCAGGGAGTACTTCGGCCTCCCAGCCAGTTGGCCTCCAAGGGGGCTGGCGGATATTCAGATTTCTTATCGTAATCGTTTTCTGCAGGTCGGACAGCGCGGTTAAGGCTTCCCCAGCGGGGATGGAAAGTGGTCTATCGATGCTGAACCCCACAGCGGGGCGCGAATGCCGCCGTCCTCGCGCGATTCGGTTGCCAAGAGGACATCGAGGACCCAAAGCCGTGGTACGACGCCGAGGATTACCACCAGAAGTACTACCTCGGCAAGGGGAGGGCTGGCACGTAGAGCGACGGAGCCTGTATGTGTCCGCAGCTCCGTGCCCAGTGTCTCCATACCCTCATTGCTCCTGCTCCTATTCTTGCTCCTGCTCCTGCTCGTCCTCCTCCCCCTCCTCCGCCTCCGCCTCATCCTCCTCCCCATTGTATACATAGTTTACATATATACAAATAAAGATACATCGGGGTACAGAGTACAGAGCGGGGGGCCTTCTCCCGGGTGCCTCTGGTCGCCATGAAATGTCTGGACTCCCCTGGGCCCTCCTCCACCGGCCCGAGAGCCGCCCAGACGGCCTCAAGTGGCGTCAAACAGACAGGCGTTGGCCCGTGGACAGGCTGCTCAACATTTGTCCCAACATGTAGCTGGGGCCTCGCTCACCGCATTGCCCAAAGATGACGGCGACATTCGGCCAATCGCGGTGGGGGAGGTCTTTCGCAGACTTACCAGCAAAGTTTTGTGTGCAGACGTCAAGGCCGAAGCGCGCCGCCTGTTCTGGCCTTTGCAAGTTTGCGTGGCCAGCCCGCTGGGAACAGAAACTGTCGTTCACACTTTCAACAATAGGTCAACCGCCACCGGAACTCTCCAGACAAAGCCGTCCCCTGATTGATTTTAGGAATGCTTTCAATATCGTGCAGCGGTCTGTTTTCTTGGACGAGGTTGGCAGGCACATGCCATGCTTGGAGGCTTGGGCTAGGTGGTGCTACGGCGGTCCGTCGGACCTGTTGTCTGGCAGCCACGTGCTGACGTCCAACAGGGGAGTCCAGCAGGGCGACGCTCTTGGCCCTCTCCTGTTCTCGTTGGCTGTTCACCCTCTCTTGCAGGAGCTGAAGAGCGAGGCTGGGTTACACATCGTATGCGGTTACCTCGACGACTTCTGCGTGGTTGGCGAGTTCGGCGCGACGCTGCGGGCGTTGCGGCTGATTCAGCGAAAAGCGGCAAGCCCGGGCCTCGAGCTGAGCTTGGACAGGTGCGAGGTCATTCCCACGGCTGGGCGCAACACAAAGTGCAACCTGTCCGAGTTCCCCGCCGTTGTCCAGCGGAAAGTCGACGGCTGTTTCAAATGGCTGGGCGCTCCTGTCGGTGGCCAAGAGCACTGCGCAGAGAACGTGGAGGTGAAGAGACTGCAGAAGCTGACCGCGATGGTCGACGAGGTGCCATTGTTGAAGGACGCCCAGGTCGCCCACAAGTTGCTTTCTCGATGCTTTGGAGCTGCAAGACTTCTGCATAACATACGGACTACGCGGCCTGACTGGATAACGCGCGGTCTGGAACGGAGCCAGCAGGCTCTCAGGTCGACGTTCCAGATCTGCACAGGCACAGCGTAGATCGAGAGTCAGTGGCAGCAGGCGTCCCTCCCCTTGAGCAAGGGAGGGTTGGGATTTCGGCTCGGAAATTCTCACGCTGCTGCGGCCGACCTTGCTTCCCGCATGGCGACGCGTCACTTATGCGGTCAGATCGACGCTGCCTTCTCGCGCGGCGGGGACTGCGACGGCGGCGCCCCGGCAGCGGCAGTAAACCTCTAAAATGTTGGCGCCCGCCAGGAGCACCTCATCACAAGCGAGGATTTTGCGGCAGACGGTTCCTTCCCCTGCCAGCGGGCTCTGTCAATGAAAGTGGACGAACGTCTGTTGGGCCAGCTGATCGCTGCAAGCCCAGACGCCCACAAGGCGAGGCCCCTCGCAACCAGCGCGCCGCGCGCGAGCGCGCTGCTGCAGACCCAGCCGCGCAGCGCCCTCGGGCAGCGCATGTCCCACTTCGAGTTAGCGGCGGCCGCGCGTCTGTGGCCGGGTTGCCGCGCTTCTAGCAGGGGCGATTGGCGTCCGAAGTGCGACTGGGCGATGGGCGCGCAGGGCCTGCGCTCTCTCTGCTGCGTGGCGGGCGGCGACGCGGTCAAGGCGCGCGGCGCCCTGCGCGATCAGGTCCACTCCTTTGCGCATGCTGCGGGCCTCCGGGCCGAGAAGGAGGAGAGCGGGCCGCTGCCTGGCGACCCTCGCCGGCGGCCAGGCGAAATCAATTTCCCGACTTGGCCGCTTGGCCCGCCCCTGGCCCTCGACATTGTCGCGGCGTCGCCGCCCAGACAGTCCGCGGTGCAAGGGGCCGCCGCCAGACAGCTGAGCGCGGCCGCGTCGTGCGAGGGGGCGAAGCATACAGACGGAGACATTGGCGCGCGCTGCGAGCAACTCGGCATCCGCCTAGCCCCCACGGTCGCGGGGCCCTTCGAGATGGCGCAAGAAGCGTTCCGGGCCTCGATTCATGCCCGCGCAGCGCGCAGTGGCGAGACGGCGAGCGACGTCACCACTTCCTTATATTCTGGCCTTAGCATCATTTTGATGCGCGCGACCGCGCGCGCTCTGCTGGCCAGGGCCCCGCAGGAAGTCGGAGCCCGCGCTGACCGCGTCAACCGCGCGGCGACCTCGCTGCAGGCGGGGCGTCAGGATGAGGCCCGCGCCCAGATAGATTGGGGGATCTGTGATCTCCTCCCCTCCCTTCTCCTCCGCCGGCATTTCTCCTTTTGCGCTGTCGCCCGCGGGCGCCTCTCGGCCCGCTTCCTTTCTTGCCTTGGCCCCGGCCCTCGTTTGGCCCTTGCTCTCCCTTCTCCTCCCCCCCTTTTCTGTCTTCCTTTCTTTGTGTGTGTGTGTGTTTCTCGCTCTCTCTCTCTCTCTCTCTCTTGTCTCTCTCTCTCTCTCTCTCTCTCTCTCTTCCTCTTTCTCATTTTGTTGCTCCATAGTTCTTTATTTAGTTGTTTGTCTCTCTCTCTCTCTCTGTCTCTCCTTTTTTTTTTTCTCTCTCTCTCTCTCTCTCTTTCTCTTTCTCTCTCTCTCTCTCTTTCTCTCTTTCTCGATTTCCTTATTTAGTTATTTCTTTATTTCTTTATTTCTCTCTCTCTCTCTCTCTCTTCTCTCTCTCTCTCTCTTTTTCTCATTAGCTGTGTTTTGTCTTCATCTCTCTCTCTCTCTCTTTCTCGCTCTCCTTCTCTCCCTTGTTCCTTCTCTTGTTTGTCTCTCTCTCTCTCTCTCTCTCTTCTCTCCCCCGCTCTCTCTCTCTCTCTCTCTTTCTCTCTCTTTCTCTCTCTCTCTCTATGTTTCTCTTTCCCCTTGTTATATGTATATATATATATATATATATATATATATATATATATATAGTGTTTTGTTTTTTGTTTTACTGTCTCGCCTTTATTTATGTATTTCTTTGTTTGCTCTCTCTCTCTCGCTCTCGCTCTCTCCTCACCCCTCTCTCTCTCTCCCCCCTCCCTGGCCCCGCCCTCACCGCCCCCCGCCCCTCCGTCTGTCGGCCCCGTCTGTCCTCTCTCTCGTCGTCTTCCCACCCTCTCCTCCTCCGCCTCTCGCTCCTCGGCCCCTCGGCCCCTCGCCCCCCTGCCCGTTTTCGCTTTTTTCCTGGCCCGATCTTCTTTGTCGGCCCGCCCCGCGGTCCGAATGTAAGAGCTGCGGCAGCTTGGCGCTTGCTGCGCTTTTTACCTAACAGCGAAGACTGATAGGTTTCTAATAGGGTCAAAAGAGAGCATCATGACTCCCCAGGGGGGTCTGGGCGGCATCCGGACAGGGATCCGCGGAAGTCGTTTTAAGCAAACAGTTACACACTTCGTGGTCTTCGAGGTCCCAGAACTCCACTCCCAGGCCACATTCTGAATGCCCGGAGCCAGCTGAAGGCCACTTCGTACTCTTCGAGTTCCCAGAAGTCCGCTCCCGGGCATGATTTTGAATGCCCGGAGCCAGCTGTAGGCCACTTCGTGGTCTTCGAGTTCCCAGAAGTCCATTCCTGGGCATGATTTTGAATACCCGGAGCCACCTGTAGGCCACTTCGTGGTCTTCGAGTTCCCAGAAGTTTATTCTTGGGTATGATTTTGAATGCCCGGAGCCAGCTGCAGGCCACTTCGTGTTCTTCGAGTTCCCAGAACTCCATTCCCGGGCCACATTTTGAATGCTGAGGCAGGCTGAGGCTGAGGCATGGCTGATGCTGAGGCAGGCTGAGGCTGAGGCCGAGGCTGAAGGCAGACTGAGGCTGAGGCTGAGCAGGCTGAGGCTGAGGCTGAGGCTGAGGCTGAAGCAGGCTGATGCTGAGGCAGGCTGAGGCTGAGACTCAGGCTGATGCAGGCTGAGGCTGAGGCAGGCTGAGGCTGAGGCCGAGGCTGAAGGCAGACTGAGGCTAAGGCTGAAGCAGGCTGAGGCTGAGGCTGAGGCTGAGGCAGGCTGAGGCTGAGGCTGAGGCTGAGGCAGGCTGAGGCTGAGGCAGGCTGAGGCTGAGGCTGAGGCAGGCTGAGGCCGAGGCTGAAGGCAGACTGAGGCTGAGGCTGAGGCAGGCTGAGGCTGAGGCTGAGGCTGAGGCTGAGGCTGAGGCTGAGCAGGCTGAGGCTGAGGCAGGCTGAGGCTGAGGCTGAGGCTGAAGCAGGCTGAGCTGAGGCAGGCTGAGGCTGAGGCTGAGGCTGAGGCTGAAGGCTGAGGCTGAGGCAGGCTGAGGCTGAGGCCGAGGCTGAAGGCAGACTGAGGCTGAGGCTGAAGCAGGCTGAGGCTGAGGCTGAGGCTGAGGCTGAGGCTGAGGCTGAGGCAGGCTGATGAGCTGAGGCAGGCTGAGGCTGAGGCTGAGGCTGAGGCTGAGGCAGGCTGAGGCTGAGGCAGGCTGAGGCTGAGGCCGAGGCTGAAGGCAGACTGAGGCTGAGGCTGAAGCAGGCTGAGGCTGAGGCTGAGGCAGGCTGAGGCTGAGGCTGAGGCTGAGGCAGGCTGAGGCTGAGGCAGGCTGAGGCTGAGGCTATGATTGCGACTGCCGTTGCCACTGCGACTGTCATCGCGAAAGCGACTGCGACTGCGAGAACAGCAGAATTCTACAACTGGATTCTCATCTGAATCTTCAGGGGAATGATTCTAGGTATGCTCCCACACATCGCTGTTAGGTTGCTTTGCCGGGATAATTCCTCGCGACCATGCTCCGCGCGCCGAGCCTCGACGGCGACCGCGATCGACGCGATGTCTCTACGAAGGACAAATGCTCGGAGATGCCCCGCGCGGCTTCGGGCGGCCCCCGACAGCTTCAAGACGGCCCGAGGGAACTCGGCGAGCGTTCCCCAGAGGGCCCCCCAAGGCACAGACCATGGAATTGTCTTCAGGCTTTTCAGTTTGGGGGGGATCTCGAGATTCGAGCGCTCGACGCTCCGCGACGCCCCGCGAGGCCCTCAAGACCGCCCCGAGACGACCCAGGAGGCCCCCAGCACGGCCGCAAGACGGCCCAGGAGGGCCCCGAGAAGGGGTCCAAGCGCAAGGGCCCGACACGACAATTCGCGCCTTCCGTCAGAAGGAAGACCCAGGAGGATTCGACATGCCCTCCCAGGAAGGCCGATAGGGGGCAAACACAATCGATTGACATCCGGTTGTCCCATGTTTTCGGGTCTCTCGACATTTCCAGTTTCTGGCGCTCCACGACGTCCCAACAGGCCTCCAAGACTGCCCCCAGACGGGCCAGGAGGCCCCAAAGGGACCCAAAGACGGTTCAACGGGGGGCCCAATGCAGCCCCAGCGGCGCTCAGGACGCCCCAAGACGGCCCTGGGCAGGGCCCGAGTGTAGGAGCCCGAAACGATAATTCGAGCTTTCCTTCCTCATCGAGCCGCCCCCAAACGGCACCAAGAGGCGCCATCTAATGTTCCGCCTTCGGTGTTTCAATGTTTTGGGGGATTCTTGATTTCTCGAGCTTCCAGTGCTCCGCGACGCCCCTGTGATATTCATGTCGTTTATGTGTTTATGATTTTTCCCTGCTTATGCTGCCCCCTGCTCAGACCCCCCTCCGTCCGCGCGTGACATGCTGGCTCAGGGGGGCCTTTTTGCTGCGCTACACCCCTGAAGTCATGCAGGTAGCGAGACGGCTTTAGAACAGGCGCGTTGCCAGACCAGCGCCGACGCGCGCGCTGCGGGGCGCGTGCCCGAGCTCCCTCGCAGAAGAACTCGTTCGCGGACAGGATCTACGTAGCGGGCGCTCCCGCGCTGAGCTGGATAGGTTCCGGGGCATTTTGCGCGCGGCACGAAGGCTGCCCAAGGGGCTGCTGCTGCCGTGAGTTCTGGCGGCGCCGCCGCGCTGCGACGACGCGGGCCCCGGCGCCATCGCGGCCGCCGCGGCGGCCGACCCGCGGCAGCTGCCCGGGCTGCCGACGCAGCAGGTGAGCGCGACGATTGGCAAGGGGACTGGCACCGCGAGAGCGAGCTAGATGATCGCGGGGGAGAAGAAACACCCGAGGCGATCCCCCCGAGTTCGGCAGAGATCCGTCGCACTCGCGGCGAACGAAAGAAGTGGTGAGGAGCACCTTGCCTAGTTCTGCCCCCAATGGAGGCCAGGTTCGTCTACAAGCACCCGAGGTGCTACCAGAAGTGGGTTCGAAAAGTTCAGACGTGGAAGGCCGGGGCGCGATGCCGCGAGCGGATGGCCGAGCTGGCCCTCGACCTTGCGGGCGCCGTCGCGGGCGTGGGCGCAGAGATGGCCGAGTCGTTGGAATGAACGCGGCTCTATTCCCAAGATGGCGTTGAGTTGATTGTGAGTTCTCTCGCCGCGTTAGGCGAGCAGCAGATCCCGCGGGCAGGCGACATCATGGAATAATGCGAGGCGGTCGATCTCGAGAGATTGCCGTGTGAATTGCTTGCCGCCTACGTCGCGCACTTCATTGCCTATATAAGTGATTGATGCCGGCCGATTTGCCGATGGACTTCGAGCACGTTGTTGCGAAGTTCATGCTCGTCACCAAAAGTCTGACGCGACCTACTGTTGGCAACCAGCAGCGGGTGCTACTTTGGCCGCGTCGCCCTGGCCGCGAGTGCGGTGCATTTTTCGACGGCGCCGAAGTGGGCTTTGCCAGCCGAGCGGGCGGCGCGCCGGCGGCCGGCCGGGCGCGTTAGCCCCGCGGCGCAACGACGGCGCGAGCCAGGACATCGAGACGACAGAGGCGGCGGCAAAGGCGGCGGAAAAAGGTGGCAAAGGAATGCGCCATGCACCAAAGCCACCGCGCGCCGGCGGACGTAGACGGGGGCGACGAAGATAAACCGGAAGACGAAAACGACATCGATGCAGCCGACGCGAACGAGGCCCGCGTTGATGACGCGGGCCCGCCCATGGCCAGGTGGGGGGGGGCCGGCGCGCTGACAGTCTTGAGCGACGCGTCGAAGAAGTCGACCCTGGGCCGAGGCTGGACTGGGCGGACACCGCTGGCAAGATCGGGAGATCGCTGTCCGCCGCCACGGTCGCCGATATCGAGTGGATCGGCACTGGCATCGAGACCAGCTGCAGCCCCCACGTCGCGACCCCCGGCGGCGCCGTCGACGGCCCCTCGGGGGGGGACATGGAACAGCGTCGCCTCGAGCTGGGACCTCGTTATCGGGCAGTGTTCGAGATGCTTTAGCGGGATCCGGTTCAGGCGGGCCAAGGGCAGCGGCTACCTCGTCAACGCCAGGATTTCGCTCGGCACAGACGCGGCCGAACAGCCGCGACAAGCTCGACAGGCACCGCGCCGCGCGGGAGGCCGCAGTCGATGCTGACGATCCCGATTGCGACGAAAAGCGCGAGTTCGCCGCCGACATGGCAGGGCGCGAGGCTTTGCTCGCGCACCTCTCGACCGACGAGCTACAGCTGCGCGCGGCTGCCCTCGCGGCCGCCCTCGAGCGCAGGGCCGCCGGGCTGCTGGCGCGACGTCATGGGTTGCGAGTACATGGGGGAGTTATTTTGGTATCTCGCGGGTTTCGGTTTCCGTTTCGGGGAAGCTGCTGAGCAAGAAAGGTGCAGCATTGGAGTCCAGCAAGGCCGCCTGGAAGTTTGCAATCCATTTCTCTGTGCCTGGAAAACCCGGCGCCTCCAGCGCGCCGAACCTCCGCCCTGGACGTCGATCCTGCGCTCCTGCTCTGGGGGGCCCTGCCGGCGCGGAAGCTCCGGGACCTCCAGCTGGGCGCCTTGGGGGAATGGGCCCACTGCGCCAAGATCAACCTGTGCGACGCGCCCCAGATGATTGCCCCTGGTGGCATCGTCCTGGGGCCCCAGTCGATCCCCGGAGAGCCTGCGTCGGTCTCCGCGGACAGCTCAGCTCAGGCGGATTCTAAACCTATGTAGTTTTCACTTTCAGCCTCGTGCGCTCTCGCATATTCCAGCCGCGGGCGGTTCCGGCCGCGCGAGGTCCTGCCCCCCGAGCTTGCCTGCCGCCAATTGACCAGCGAGGCCCGGTGCTAGAGGGCATCTTGGGTTGCGCTGCGACGAGCGATGCGGGTGGCCGAGCAGGAGACGCACGATGCCCGAGCTGATCGCCAGGTAGCTCAGCTGACGAGGCGCGGCTGGCCATCGACAGCTGGGCGGCGCTGATGAGGTTGATGCTGAATGACTCGTCGCGCATCGTCGGCCGCGGTCGCGAGCAGATCCGCCGCAACCTCGAGATGTCGAATCGGACGATGGGCAAGAGCGCTCATGCGGGTCACGCAGCGGCCACTGAACTTCGATGGCAAGCTCGGCGATGGCGATCGCGAGAGGAGCAGCGCAGGCGCCGGGCGCCGCGCCAGCCCCTCTGCCAGCGCCGGATGCCAAGGGGCAGCGCTGCGCCAGGCTGCGCGAGACGCGAGGCGCCTGCCGACATCTGGACACAAGGCGCCATTTTGCCAAGGGTTACTGGTTGACGCGTCAAGACTGCGGATGCCGTTGGAGGTCGGTCAGGGAGGAGTGGGTAGTGGGCGATCGCGAAGATCCTCTGCGCGTACCTGTTTCGACAAAGTCACGCGGTTCCTGCTCGCACTCTCGGCCAGCTGCTCCAACGAGTGCGAAGCGCCAGGTCAAATCATCGGTGATCTCCAGCCAGGGCGGCCATGGTCATTCGTCGAAGGTGAAGCCCGCCAAGATGAAGTCGGAGACCGGTTCGGGTCGGCCCATCGCCCCGCGCCCGCGGGCGACGAGGACATGGCGAGCTCGCGGGACTCGCGGGAAGAGGAAGGTTGGGCGATGCCGCCCAAGGACCGAGACCGACGCAAGGGCCCCACGCGGTGAAAATAGGCACATGGAAGCGCCCACTTGGAGTTGCGAAGAAGACAATCGCCGCCTGCGAGATTTTGACCAGCGTTACTCGTGACGCAGACGAGCGAGCTGCTGACCCGCGAGACCAGGGGGAGCGCTGCACGGGCGCGGCCTTCGCGGATATCCCGATCCCCGAGACGCCCGGCGGCCTGAGCTTCGACGGCGAGTGCCAAACTTGCGGTGCCGATCTCATGGGCGGCTGCGCTGGGGCCGCGCGACCTACCCCTTTGGCCGCCCAAATCGGCCTTCGTGCCTCCGCTTGCACCGACAGGAGGGCGGCTGGGATCTTATCATGCGCAAGGGTGCGCAGCAGTGGAAGGATTAGGTCATTAGGGACAAGCCCTTGGCGGTCATGATCGGTTTCCCCCGCGCCCTCTGGTGCTCCTGCAACGTCGGCGCCCGCTGCGTGGGCCACCTCGAGTTGCCGCAGAAGCTATAGGCCCGGGGCTGCAAGCTGATCGACCTCATCAAGTAGGCCGTCATGTGCCAGATGAGGCGCGGCAGGTCTTCCTTGATCGAGAACCCGCCGACCTCGGCGATGTGGAAGGATGTCCAGTTCGCCCCACTCCTCTTATGGGGTTAGACAACGATTGGATGTTATCGAGTACCGAAGATTGGCAAGACAGGTTTACCGATTCGCAAGGCCCACCGTACTTGTCCAGGATTTCGTCGCTCTGGAAACATATCAGGCAGCTGGCGCCGCAGGGCCCCATCAAGATCCAGCCGGCTAAGACGGCGGAGCAGAGGATATCCCCCACCGACGCGGGGCCCCAGTCTGAGCGCCACTTCCTTTGTAGAGGCGCTTGGGCGGGACATGCAGAAGGAGGCTCGCGCGGCAGCGGGCGAGCAGCGCCAATGCGCGCGGAGCCATTCCCAGACGAGCTCGACCGAGTTTCTGGAAGGAGGGGCTTTGGGGCTGGGTCCCCGACGGATCCAGGGCCAGTCCCCAAGGTCTAGGGCGGGCCACGAGGGCGAAAAGCGGGCCGCCAGTGACACGACAGCTTGCGACATTTTGACGCGCCTCGAGACCTCCCCCAGCTCCGTGAGAGAGGCCTGAGGATGAGACGCAACGCCTGCCTTCGCTGCTACGTCAGCGGATGTGTTTTAATGTTCTCCCATCTGGGCGGCTGGCGCTCTGGGGTCGCCCCCCACGTGTGCCTTCACTTTCTGTAGACCATGCAGCAGCGGGAACTGGGCTATCATCGCCGTGCCCACCGCAGTCTTTCGCGCGAGAATGTCTCCGACGCAGGTGCAGCGAAACGGTCCGCCACGTTCATTCAGTCTGGGGCCGAGGGCATGCCCCGAGACGCGATTGGCCACCGCGCCCATGGCGGCGAGCTCGCCAGGTAGAGGCGCCTGGGGAGGCGGTTCTCGAACTGGCCCCGACACCGAACAGAGCTCCTGGCTGCCCCTCCGGGTAGCCCGCACATATCCCCGCGAGGCCCTAGTAGGGCGAATTGTGCACGAGCCGCCCATGAACGCCACCCTCGAGACCTCCCCTGGTTTCCTTTGGCGGCCCCAATGTTGGCGACGCGCGGCGATGCCTCGTTCCCGACGGGCGCGCGGCAGTATTTCTTCTAGGTGTTGGAATGCGGCCATAGTGAATGGCCACGTTTCCTAAGCTACTTGGCAACTTATGTTTATATGCGCATTGAGAGCGCCCTGCACGATCGCGCGATCGGCGAGCTTCCCCCTCGCGCAGAACGCGCGGGCACTGCCGGATCCCATGCCAGACTCCGCCTTCGAATCTGCCGCGGAGGGGCATCGGGGCGACGGCGACTCGTGGCCCAGCTGGATCGCGCGATGCTTGGCCCGCAGGGCCCCGCGCGTCAAGGACTTGATGCAGCCCTTCTTATAGCGCGAGAATTTTCTGCATCTGAGGCCATTTGAAACATGTAGGAACAAGCTCTCCCCTGGATCCCGCGGCTGCCCGCGGCCCCCGCGTCTTTCAACGGTTGCTTTGATTTTTTTTGGGGGGGGGGGTATGAGGTGAGTGAGATCTCTTTCTCGAAATCGTTGACCATGACGCTGGGGCTGCACGTGGGCCGCTTGATTCTCCTCGGGCTCGTTATCATGGCCATCGTTTGGCCAGTGACCTCCTTCGAGACTTTTTCCCAACCATCCTGTGGTGTTGGGTCTTCGCTTTGAAGAGACGGTGGCCCGCGTCTCCTCTCCTCCTCCTCTCCTCCCCCCCCTCCTCTCCTCCTCCTCCCCCCTGCGTTTCGCCCACCCAGTACAGCGTTTCGTGGCCCCATAGGGAGCTCCACCGAAGGCTCCAGCGGCTGCGTTCGCATGGCGGCCCCGCCCCATTTCGGCGCACCCCTCGCAAGGATCGCGGCCCCAAAGGGAGCTCCACCGAAGGCCCCAGCGGCAGCGTTCGCATGGCGGCCCCGCCCCATGTCGGCACACCCCTCACGAGGATCGTGGCCCCAGAGGGAGCTCCACCGAAGGCCCTAGTGGCAGCGTTCGCACGGCGGCCCCGCCCCAATTTGGCGCACCCCTCACGAGGATCGTGGCCCCATAGGGAGCTCCACCGAAGGCCCCAGTAGCAGCGTTCGCATGGCGGCCCCGCCCTATTTCGGCACACCCCTCACGAGGATCGTGGCCCCAGCGGGAGCTCCACCGAAGGCCCTAGTGGCAGCGTTCGCATGGCGGCCCCGCTCCATTTTGGCGCACCCCTCACGAGGATCGTGGCCCCATAGGGAGCTCCACCGAAGGCCCCAGTGGCAGCGTTCGCATGGCGGCCCCGCTCCATTTTGGCGCCCCCCTCACGAGGATCGTGGCCCCAGAGGGAGCTCCACCGGAGGCCCCAGCGGCAGCGTTCGCATGGTGGCCCCGCCCCAATTTGGCGCACCCCTCACGAGGATCGTGGCCCCATACGGAGCTCCACCGAAGGCCCCAGTGGCAGCGTTCGCATGGCGGCCCCGCCCCATGTTTGCGGACCCCTCACGAGGATCGTGGCCCCATAGGGAGCTCCACCGAAGGCCCCAGTGGCAGCGTTCGCATGGCGGCCTCGGGCCATTTCGGCACACCCCTCACGAGGATCGTGGCCCCATAGGGAGCTCCACCGAAGGCCCCAGTGGCAGCGTTCGCATGGCGGCCTCGGGCCATTTCGGTACACCCCTCACGAGGATCGTGGCCCCAGAGGGAGCTCCGCCGAAGGTCCCAGTGGCAGGGCGCGCACGGCAGCCTCGGGCCACTGCGGCACATCCCTCACGAAGATCGTGGCCCCATAGTTGTGCTGCTTCAACAACCGCGCTTGGGCGTCGTACTCCGCCTTGTCGACGTGCAACGCCACCTCCTCCCTCATGGCTATCAAGGCCCTCTCCTGCTTCTGCTCCTCGGTGAGAGGGACGCCGTCCTTGTCGTCGTCGGCCCCCGCGAAGACGGCCACGAACATGTCCCTGAGCATGTCGGGCTCCGGCGGGAAGCCGTGGTCGCATAGGGAGCGCGGGCGCAGATGGAATTCACAATTGCGGTATTCACAACTGCATATGGTTGGGTCCTTCGCCAGGCTAATTTTTCTGTGGCGCCGAAAACGCCGCCGGCCGCGCCTCCCTGAGTTTCGCGAGAGGCAGAGTGTGAGCAAACAGGGTCGGCTGGCTGGCAAAACTGTCACCTTGGTTTCTTCGGCGATCACTGCGGCGCTGCATGGCCCCCCATGCCCCGCCGCTTGCATTTTGAATTTATTTTGGCCGACAAGTCCGCCGCGGCTGTTTTTGTCGCGTGAGCTTGCAAGCTTCGGCGCCTGGGAGCACCCGCGCGCGCTCGCGGGTGGCGCGCTCGCGAGCGCCCGCGAGCGCTGGGAGTGGAGCGGGGTGGGGGTTGGGGGGGGGGGGGGGGGGCGAGAGCGCGCGCGAGCGCTCAGGGCCGCCGGGGAGCGCGCGGGGGCGTTTGCGCCCGCGCGCGAGAGCGCCCGCGAACGATTGGAGGAGGGGGCGCCAGGGCGCGCGCGCGAGGCGCTTGATTCCAAAGCGCGCCCCGCCTGGACACATCGGGGCTGCTTTAAAGACGTTCCGCCATAAGTTCTGGGAGTTTGAACAGATTGGCGCGGGCTTTTTTGTCCACCGCCACTGTTTGGAACGTCCGTTGTTTTCCATCGCCCCCCCGCCGCCCGTTTGTCTTGGGATGCGGAGCGTGGTCTTTCGTCTCTGGCGCGGCGCAAAACTTTCCTTGGCCCATCTTGCCGCTGGCGAAGCCGATCCGCGCAGCGGCAGTAACGACGTCGAGGATCTCATCCCTGCCGGTAGACGCCCCGTTGGGCCTGGCGTCGCCCTCGCGTTTCTCAGCTCGAAGTCCGAAGCCCCATGGGCCTCCGACCAGTTGTTCAGGCCCGCCAGAGGCCCACTGGGGTAAACCTGCCCAGCGTGCGACCCAGGGCGTTCTGGACCTTCTTGAACCGTCTGATTCTCCCGGCGAAGGTGATGGCGCGCCCCTCGCGCCTCCTCCCGCGATTTTTACGTATCCCCCCTCTTGCCTGCCGTCTGTCGTCGATGCCTAGGTTGACTGCCCGCTCTGCCAGGGCGGGGCCCCCGCGCCTGCCAAGGGCGACGCGCGCATGCTGACCTACCTTCGTCGACGAGGAGATGGCCGAGGCTTTGTCCTGAGCGACCTCGTACTTCATCTCCAGCGTAGGCCATGGGAACGACTTGGCTGAAACGCGCAGGATGTGTTTAGTTCTTTGTCGACCCCTGCCATCGGAAGATACACAGATACAGTGGGCGTCTATGCATCTGTCCAAGCTAGTGCGACAAGAAAATAGTATCATGTCAGCAGTGGGTATACAATAGAGTCCCACGTACGTAGCGGCCAGTGAGCAGCCTGCACTCACCCCGCAGCCGGCGAGGCGCGGGCCGTGAACGCTACTGGCCATGCTTAAATGGCGGGCCCGCGATGGGCCTCCGCGCTGACGCGGCGGAGCTGAGGCGGGAATTTCAGCCAATCTGTCTTGCTTTCAAGTCTAAAACGACCGGTTCGCAAAGCTTCTTGAGGCAAATACCTCTCGCGCCATTGAGTCCCGAGGTTTGTTTTGCGCGATGTCTTGGCCCCGTGATCTCGAATGGCAACTTCTGACTTAACAAATTGCTTCCATGCAGCATCAGTTAATATTGCGCGCATTCCTGCTGTCATGCATTTTCTTTAGTTTTCGGCCTCCCAGGCACCTGCGGCAGGCCCCCCCCCCCAGCTTGCCCCAGAAGCGGTAAACAGAGCTGAACAGTCTCATCGGCATCCACCAGCCCCCATGCGGTTTCTCCCAGAGATATACGAGAATGATTTTGACATGGCTCGGCAGGAGGGAGGCATATTCCATCGCGCTCATCATCGCCAGCGCCACAAGGAGGGAGCCGGCAGAAAGAGAGAGAGAGAGAGAGAGAGAGAGAGAGAGACAGAGATACGCAAAATGCTTCATGCCAAACCCGTCGATGGGCGTGGTTGCAGCTGTTTCATGCTGCCTGGATGCCTCCCTGAGCGGCTGTAACTTTTGTTTCTTGGACCTGGCGCTGTCAGCTGAGCCTACCAAAAAAGGTCGTTAGACTTGTTGGCCTCACTCGCGAGCTCCGGCTTGGCATGAAAGGGCAGCTCCCAGGGCCTGAAGCGCACGCGTGGGGGCCCACTCATTGGGTGACCGAGTCCACGCATGGGCCCCCCCGCACTTTTATTTGATTCTTTCATAGAGCCAAGCTTTCCAGTCCTCATTGCGTTCCTCATTGCATTCCTCCTCAGATCTGAGCGAGCAGCTCGCAGCCTGCATCCACGTCCAGGAAGGCCTCTGAGTCCGCAGAGGTTTTTTCTATCAGATCGGAAAGCAAGTGATTTGTTTTCATCTCCTGGTGTAGCTCGGGATGGGCTCCGCGAGGGTGGCGTGAAATTAACATCGGGCGGTTCAGCGAGCACCCCTCTCAAGCTGCGCAGCTGCAAGGTCGTGGGTGCGGCGCTAGATGGTGGCGCCGAAGGGCGCGCTGGCGTTGGGCTGACGCTTGAAATCCCCCTTCCCCATGCGAGGCCCCAGCGGAGCTTGGCCCTTCAGAAATCCCAACGATATCGGATTGCGGCAACCGCGCAGCGGCCGCAGTTGAGGGGGCCCCCGCGCCCCTCTGCAAGATTTGCACCAAGCTGGCACAAATGCGGGGCGCGTTCTCCATCCAGAAACAGGGGCTGATCGATCTCTTTTGTTCCTGTCTACATCCAGCGCTGGCCGCCGCGCTACATGTGGCAACCTTCCCCTGGTGCCCGAAACTGGGACTTCGAAGTGGTGACTCTGACATATTTCAGCTTCTGAGAGATTCGCCAATTTCTTGTCCGCGAGATTCAAGCCCTTGAGAATATGGCCCCATCGCGGCCCTTGCTCTCGCCATAGACAACCAGCCCTGAGCGCGATCTAGCGCGGAGCCCCAAGGTGGGGGCTGAAGACAGGGTCTGATCGGAAACTCCATTGGAATGGGCGGTGGCTAGGCAAACGCGAGGCATCTGATATCGAAGACGCCCACGGCGAATCACCGCCGCCCCCTGCCTTTTTGGAAGCGCCTGCGTGGCCGAACGTCGAGGCCAGACCTGCCAAGCTATCGGACCATGTGATCCCCGAATCGGTTTGGAAAGCCTTCGGGGAACACGTGGGCATCTTGAAAGTCACCCTGGCCGCCTGGAGGCCATTTTGACTCTTTCGGGCCTTCTTGGAGGACGTCTTGGAGGGCTCTTAGGCCGTCTTGGAGGCCATCTTGAGCGTCTTGGAGGCCTCTTGGGCGATCTTTGGGGGCGCTTGGGCCGTCTCGGGCCGTCGGAAGGCCGGAAAAAAACAAAAGCCACAATCGTTCAAACAATTCATGGGAAATCATGCATTTTCGGGCCTTCCTGGAGGCCCTCTTGGAGGCCTCTTGGGCCGTCCTGGGTCATCTTAGTGCCATCTTCGGCCGTCTTGGTCGGCTCCTGGCCCGTCCGACGCTGTCGGAAGCCGTTTGGGGGGCTTCTCCGAGCCGCCGACTTGGGGCCTCTTGGAATGCTCCAGGGCCGCCTTGGAGGCCATCTTGGGCGTCTTAAAGCCTCCTGGGCCGTCTTGGGGGCCTCTTGGGGCCGTTTTGGGGGCCTCTCGGGCCGTAATGGGGCCATCTTGGAGGCCTCCCGGGCGATTTTTGGGGGCTTGGGCCGTGTCGGGCCGTCGTAAGGCCGAAACAAAGCAAATGTCAAAATCCGTGAAAAACCAATGGAACATCATTGTTTTGGGCCTTTTTCTGGCCTTCCTGGAGGCCCTCTTGAAGGCCTCTCGGGCCGTCGCGGGCCAGCTTCGAGCCAACTTCGGCCATCTTGGTGGGCCCCTGGCCCGTCTGGCGCCGTCGGGAGCCGTTTGGGGGGCCTCTCTGGGCCTGGGGGCGATATCGGGGGCCTCTTGGGCCGTCTTGGGTCGTCGGAAAGCCGAGCAGAAGCGAGCGCCAAAATCTTTCAAAAACCTAAGGGGGATCAATGATTTTGGCTTCTTCGGGCCCTCCTGGAGGACCTCTTGGAGGCCTCCAGGGCCGTCTTGGAGGCCTCTTGGGGGCCTCTTGGGCCGTCTTGGGCCGTCTTGGATTCTCATGGGCCGTCTGGGAGGCCGTCTTGGACCATCTGGGGCGGACCTGGAGGCCATCTTGGACCATCTTGGAGCCCATCTTGGGCCATCGTGGCCATCTTGGATGCCATCTTGGGCCATCTTGAGCGAAACATTGGGGAATTGTGTTCCTTTCCGGGTGGCCGGCGGGGCGGACCGAAGCCCTGGGGGAGTTCTTTTGGAAAAAGAACCAAAACCCAAATCGAAATCATCTAGCACGCCAGGCGCCCCTGCGATGAGTCGACAAGGGGCGGCGGATTTAATAGCCTTCGGCTTATCCCGCCACCGCGCTTGGGTTGTGGGCATGAAGCGCATTCGATGTTCATTGGGATCTCGTGGGAAGCCTCGGGGGGAGGAGGGGGCCCCGAGGGCAGTCTAGGGACTTCTTGCAGGCCGCGCCGGGGCCTCTTGGGCCTTATCTTGAGCCTCGCGGGGGCTTCTGGAGGGCGTCTTGGGCGCCTCGTCGGGCCTCCCGGGCGCCTCTGGGGGCATTGTGGGCCTCTCGGGACGGGGGGGTCGGATTTTCGCTTCGCGTTCCCTCTCTAGGGGCGTTTTTGAAGCTGTCTCGGGGCCCTGTCGGGCCGTCTCTGGCGCCTCTCGGGCCGTATTGGGGCGCTCCCAGGCTGTCTCGAGGCCCTCTTGGAGGCCTTTTGGGCAGTTTGGGGGAGGCCTTGGGGGCGCATGGGGCTGTCCTGAAGCGTCGGAAATCCGAAGGGGCGAGAACGCCCAAATCCGTCAAACAATGAAGGGGCATCAGTAAGTTGTGCCTCTTGAGACACTCTTGGGGGCCTCTTGGAGGCCTCTTGGGGCGTCTCGGGGGCCTCTTGTGCCATCGTGAGACCGTCTCGGGCCGATCTTTGGGAATCTCGGGGCCCTCTTGGACCGTCTTGGGGCCGCGGGCCTCGCGGGGCCCTCTCGGCCCGCCCTGGGGCCTTCTTCCAGAAAAAATCATGCGAGAACGCTTCCCGGGGCCTCGGGGGCACGCGGGGCCCTCCAGTGGGCTCGCGTGAAGTCCCATGAGATGTCAGAACTTCGGGGTTGGTCTTTTCTGGAAACTCTTCGGGAGCGGGGGCCCATGCTTAGAGACTTAGGCAGAAGACCAGAGGGCGCGCCCACTCCGCGCCCAGAAGCACTGCGGCGGATCTGCCAGCGCGTTGCGAAATTGAGCTTGCATTGGCATATGGGTCGTAGCATTGCTCTCCAAGTCAAGTCTGGCTGACCCGGTGGATTTGGACAGCCCGCCTGACGCATTCACGCAGATGCAGTCGAGCAGCCTAACCTCGTCCGATACCGCCTTGGAGCATGTGACCTTGACGACGGGAGAGACGATGGTGCTGCCGAGGCTGCTTGTAAGGTCAGTCCCTTTAGCTGCATTGGCCCCATGCTGAAAACTGACTCCATGACGCGTGGCACCGTCGATCATTGAGAAAGAGCGCCAACAGAGGCACTGAAGTTTGAATTCTTTCGGAGTCCCTCAAGTGTACCGACGCGCACAGGAACGAAATTTTCCTTGGAAATTGAAGCCAGCGCGCGATAACCCTGGATGAGAACGCTCCGCATCATGACAAACCAGTTAGCTTCGAGCGAAGATCGCCACCCCGCCCGATGCCCCTGTGTCCGTCCCTTGGTCAGCAGAGATGAATCTTGATACCCGTCAATTTCTCTATGCGCAGGAGAAGCCTCGTCAAATTGTGCCTGAAATTCTAGCTTACGCTCTCGCAAAAGCACAATGTGCGCACTCGCCCGCAATGGCCACGGCTTGACTGAGCCCCAAGATGTCACATTGACCGTCTCCACGGTGAAAGCATAATTCGCAGGTGCAGGACACGGCGGGGACTGCAGAAAAGCACCCATGGGTTCGTTGCTCGGCTCGGGGGCGGAAAGCGGCACAGCTTGGAAAGTAATTGTGGTTTGGCGTTGGCTCTGCAGCTTGGTCTAGCAGCAGGGCTCTCGACCCCCGTCTTTTTGAAATTCTTCACGCTTCGCGTATCCCCACCAGCCCATCTCAAAACAGCAACTCTAGCGAAGCATGCCGACAGTCGTGTTTTTCAGGCGTGTTTCCGCCTGCCCCCGCATATATCCCCTGTTCCTCCTTCCTCCCGCCTCCTTGTAATCCTCCTTGTGGTGGGAGCGGGAGAAGGACGAGGCGGAGGAGGAGGGAGAGAAAGCGCTCCTCGTGGTTTGAGTCGTTCGGGCTTCTCGTCCTGGTGTGAGTCGTTCGGGCCCTTCTTCCTGGTGTGAGTCGTTCGGGCTCTTCGTGGTGTGAGTCGTTCGGGCTCTTCGTCCTGGTGTGAGTCGTTCGGGCTTCTCGTGGTGTGAGTTGTTCGGGCCCCTCGTCCTGGTGTGAGTCGTTCGGGCCCCTCCTCCTGCCCGTCCAGAAACGACGCCCAGGCGAGTAGAGGGTCGTCCTGATGGGTTTTTCGGCGTCTTGGGTGCCTCGGGGGGGCCTCTTTGGGCCGTTTGAGATCCGCTTGGGGGCCTCCTGGGGGCCTCTTGGGGCCATCTTGGGGCCTCTTGGTGCCTCCTGGGCGCTTCTTGGGGCCATCTTGGAGGAGATCGATCAAAGAAGAGGGGAGCTTTAATTAGCGCTGCCCCCTCAGAAGGCCAAAATGGAGCCAAAACTTTAGTAAAATCAATGATTATGACTTGAAAGAAGAGGGGAGCGTTAATTAGCGCTGCCCCCTCAGAAGGCCAAAATGGAGCCACAACCATCGTAAAATCAATGATTTTGGCTTCAAAGAAGAGGGGAGCATTTTTCTGCCTCCCCCCGTCGGGGCCAGAATCCTCGTGAGGGGTGTCGTTTTTAGCCCTCCCAGGAGTCGAAAAAAGACCCCTCCAACGACCCGCGAAACCCCCTCTCCAGGCCCAGGGGGAGGGGGTAGGGGGAGGGGTAAACCCCTCCCCGAAGGGGAAGAAGGGGGGTTGAGAACAGAGAGAGCTCCCTAAACCACTCACGCCCAAAGGGCTGGTGGGATTGAAAAGCTAGCCGCGCGGAGGGGGCGCGAAGCTTGCATGCAATACCTTCTAGTGACTCATGCCCCCCCCCCCACCCCCCGCGCTGACTCGCAGCTTCCCTGGCCGCTCCTCAGGCTATGGCTGCGCTCTGCGCGGGGTGGGGGGGGGGCCTTCTTTCTCCTTCGCCGCGCGCGCTCGCTCGCGTGTGTCATCTGGTTTTGCTGGTGCTGCAGGCGCTGCTGATGGCGCTGCCGTTGCTGATCCTGCGGCTGCTGGCTTCGGGTCCGCAGATCTTGTTCTGCAGAGCTTGAGCCGCCTCTATTGCTTCTCGCGGCACCTTCAGCGTCTCCACTTGGCGCGGTTCTTTGGTCTCCCTCAGTCTCGGTCTTGCGCTTCCACAGTGTTAAAGCGGGAGCGTGGGGGATCAGCAGACACGTGCAGAGGGCCCCCCACTCTTCGCTATTTCTCATTGGCTTCTCTGCCGCGTTGCCCTCTTTGCCCCCTGCGCTGTTGTTTCGCGTCCTCTCTTGTATGCAGTTGCTGCCTTGTACAGTGAGATGTTCGGTATGATGTATCATGCTAATTCTGGTGTGATCATCTTTGCGGGCAAGCAGTGCGGCGCCATCGAGTTGCGATCGGGTGTCAAACAGGGGCGCCCTGCCACTATGCGCCTCCACGCACTTGCGCCCGATCCCCCTCGCCGTCGGCTTCGCTGCGCGGCCGCCCCCCCCCCCCGCACGCGCGCGTCGGCATCCGTCTAGCGCGTGCAGATGACCTCTTGTTCGGGCTCGCGACGCCCTCCTGGTCTTCGGGCCCGCGTTGCAGGGGGCCCAGACCTTCAGAGACGTTGCTAACCAGAAACTGAAGTTCGGCAAGTGCCAGGTCGTCGGGCGCGGGGACCTGGATTTGGGCACCTAGGAGTCGGTTCAGAACGATATCGGAGATCCCGCGGGTAAGCTCCAAGTGGTATCCTGGGCTGTCTATCCGGATATTCCGATTGGCCCTGACGGCCGCAAGCAAGTTTGGGGCAGTGTTATCCCTAAGTTCCGAAACAGAGGCAGGCTCACTCTTGCTCTTGGGGTTGGGCTTGCGTTGGCGTCGATGGCCTTCCGCATCGCGCGCTTTTCTCTGCTCCAGTTTCGTCTCCAATGTTTCCCTGCCAGAGCGGAACTGGTCAGATTTTTCAAGGAAGGCGTCTTGCTTCTCGCGGTCGGCCCGCGGAATACCATCTCGCATGAGCTGGCCACGCAGTTGCAAGATATCGGTCTCGGAGTGGAAATTCCTTATGCTTGCCACCGCCATGGCGGCCTGTGCTAGATTCGCCCCCAGATCGAAGGCAGTGACCGAATCTCTTGAGATGCTGGAGAAGGAGCGTTAGGATCTAGAGCACATCCCATAACTTTGGCACAAATGCTGGAATGCTAACTCTTTCCTCTCCAATATCCGAGATGTTCTTAAAGTGCATCGCTCGCTCCCCCCCTCGATCGACATCGACGGCAAATCGCTCCAGGCCACGATTTACCGACTTGCTAGATCCAACGACAATTTCGAAGCAACGAAATCTATTCTTATCAGGCGCAGCGAAATCTATCCTTCTCGGGCGTGCTCGCATGCTCTCCGCTGGCGTGCCCCTAGGAGCATTGACATGTTCTGCCGGAGTCTGAAGGTCGCGGCCGAACGCGCTTCGATGCATCTGGCGGCGGCCCCTCGCAGGCCCCTCGCAAATTCGATCGGCGCGTTCGCCCGTTTTCATGAGAATCCTCTGGGATATTTGTTCGGTTGCGATAGCTCTGGCGGGGCTGATTCCGATTGCGTCCGCCACTGCTGCATGCGCCAGGGATTGGAATGACTTCTGCCCGAGTGGCTGGGATTCCGTATGAGGAGCTCTCGTGAGCTTGGAGGGCGCCCTTATTGGTTTTGCCTCCCCGCCCTCCTTTTCCCCGCGCCTCTGGAGAATGCCTTGCTACGCACTGCGTGTTGCGATGCCTTTTTGTCTGCGTTGAACGCAGGGGGTCCAGGTGCATTGGGGCTCCCGGCCCGCCATTTTGAGGCCCGCCTGAGAGCCCCCTCTCGACGGCGTCGCCCTCTCTTTGCAGCGCGTCTGCCTGCCCTTCGGACGGGTTGAGGAGGGTCACTCTGCCATCGCTGACGAGAGTGGGGCGCATGGGATGTCACTCCATTGAGGCCCACTGGAGCGCCTGGAGGAACATGGGCGACCCCTAGTCCTACACAAATAAGTATCGGTCTTGCCTTTCCCGCCGCGCCTGAGGACGCGCGTGTTGTGGTCACCCTTGGTCTGGTCAATCTTGGACGTGATGTCGCCGATGGCCTTTCGAGTGACTTCGGCGACGTTGGCCTGCAAGGCCTTGGCGCGCTCTTCCAGAGCTCCCATGTCCTTGTCGGTGATGCGGCACTCGCCGTCTGGCAAGTCAAGGATGCTTCCCGCGCCTGTGAATTCCGAAGGCTGCATCCCCCCTTCGAGGATATCCCGCGCGCGCAGGCCAGCAGCATGAAGAGCGCCGCTGTCATCAGGCTTGCTAGGGCACACCGTGTAGCAGGGCAACCAATTCTTTGTGATGCAGATCTGCTTGTCCGAGCTCCTCGGACAGTTTCTTCACGGCACTCTGCTTCTCGGCAGCACGGTGTTTCCATTTCTCGAGCTGCTCGATCTCTTTGTTGAGCTGCTCCTCAAAGTTGAACGCAGCTTGGTGAGCCTGTGATGTGCGTTGCTGCATGGGCTTCTCCTCGGGCCCCCTCTCGGCTGCGCGCCCCTCCTCGAGGACATATTAGTCTGGCGGGCCGCGGTCGCACCCCCGCCGCGCTTTGACAGCCCCACCGTCTTCTCGAGCTCTTGGATGCTGGGCTCGTCTCCCGACGGCGTGGGCTGCAATCCAATCGTGAGGGGCGGCGATTCGTTCGCCCTGGCACCTTTAGGGCTGCCGATGGCCTCGGGGTCCCAGCCTTTTTGTAGCCCCTTGGGCTCGCGCAGTGCTTGCAGAACCAGTCGGGCTTCAAGTTCTTCGCGCGCTGGCAATGTGGGCACTTCCAAAACTGAACGCGCCCGCCGCCGTCATCTGATCCCGACCCCCTGACGATCCCCGTTTCCCCCGCGATTTGTTGTGGTGGTCACTCCAGCGCTTGTCCATGGCCTTGTTGGAGCGCCCTTCCCATGGCGGTGTCTCGGGCGCCATGGCTGGGGAGACTGGAGAATGGTTGAATTGAGCGAAACTGGCTCACTTGCGCAGCGCGCCGTTCTGAAGCTCGCACAGGCAAGACTCTACAAAAACAGCGAAGGCCCAGAACGGCTAGAGGGGGGGGGCGGAGGAGGGGGATGAAGAGGGAGGAGGTGGACAGCGCTATGCGCTACATCTGCTCGGTTAACCCGCGCTGCCGCAGCGGGCGACAGGCGCCAGAGGAGGGGGGGCGGCACTGAGGACAGCGCCATGCGCTCAGTGACGGTCCAGCGCCCTGCGCTTTGCGATGCAACAGCGCCGCGCGCTGAATGACGCGGTAATGCTGCTGAATGCTCCGGGGCCTTCAGGAGCGGACGGAGACAGCCCACAGCTGGGCAGCCCCCCCTACGGATCTGCGAGGTGTCGGCTGGGTGCGCGTGCGCCTCCACGCCGCTCACCCTCCCAGGAGTTCACGAAAATGCAGAGAATTGCGCAGTTCCCAGCCTTCCAGGGAGGCGAGGTCTCGGCCGGGTGCGCGTGGACCTCCATTCAGCTAAACCTCCCTGGAGCCCACGGAAGTGGCGAAGGTTGCGCAGTTGGCAGCTCCCCACGGAATCGGAGGTCTCGGCTGGGATTTCGCGTGGCCCCCCATCCCGCTGGACCTCCATGGACCTCCCAAGAGCCGACAAAAGTGGCGACGTTTGCGTAGGTCGCAGCCCCCAGGAAAGCCGCGAGGTCTGGTCCGGATCCGCGTGTAAGCCGATTACGCGAGACCTCCCAGGAACTCACGAAAGCGGCGACAGTTGCGCACGTCGCAGCCCCCGAGGGAGCCGCGAGGTCCCGACTGGATCCGCGAGTAACTCCACTCAGCGGGACTTCCCAGGAGCCCAGGAAAGCGGCGACTGTTGCGCAGTTCGCAACCCCCGAGGGAGCCGCGAGGTCCCGTCAGGATCCGCGTGTAAGTCCGTTCCGCTGGACCTTTCAGGTGTTCAGGAAAGTGGCGACAGTTGCGCACTTCGCAGCCACCCTAAGAGCAGCGCAGGAGGGTGCAGGAGGAGGGGGCATGAGAGAAGTGGTTACCGTAGCGCCCTATTCAAAACGAGAACCCAACGCACGAGGGCTGGGAAAAACAAGCTGACATGTGAATCACAACGTTTGGCGGCCGTTTTCCTCCTACAGGTTTTCCTGGGCAACTTTGTCGAACTCCAGAGAACCGAACAAACAAATCTGAATAGCAGCCTTTGGTTATTCTTGTGACAATCGAAATGCCATGAATACCAACATTTGGTGGCCATGATCCTGCGCCGACTCTCCTGGCCAAGCTTTGTGGAGGAGGAGGGCGAGGAAGAACAAACAAATAATGATAACATTATGCTGAGAAGGAGGAAGATGGAGGAGGAACAATTTGGAAAAAGAGAGAGATAGGGGGGGAAACAAAGTGGAGAGAGATAACGCCTCTAAAGGGGGCGCGGGGAGGGGGGGGGGGGGGGCTGACCACATCACGGTGAGGAGTCCGAACGGTCATTCATTGTCCTTGGGCGCGTGGCTGAAGCGAGGTTATGCCGTGCGGATTGTTATTGTTGTTGGTGTTGTTGGTGTTGTTGTGGTTTTTGTGGTTGTTGTTGTTGCCTTTGCTGTTGTTGTCGTCGCCGTTGTTGTTGGTGTTGATGGTGTTGTTGTTGCTGTTGGTGTTGTTGCTGTTCTTGTTGTTGTTGATGTAGCTGCTACTGTTGCTGTGTATGTTGCCGCTGTTGTTGTTACTGTTGTTGTTGCTGCCTCTGTTGCTGTTATTGTTGTTACTGTTGTTGTTATGGTTGTTGTTGCTGTTGCTGCTGCTGCTGTTGCTGTTGCTGTTGTTGCCGTTGTTGTTGCTGTTGTTATTATTGTTGTTGTTGAACTCTCATTTATCTTTCTCATTGTTTTCTCATCCCCCACGCCCGGTGCACATTGTATTTTTCCGACTGAAGTACCCCTCCCAGGGCTCGCACCCTGTTTTTTTTATCAGGGAAAGTCTTGAGGCTCAAACTGTGTCGTTGGCTCCTGGTTTGGAACAACAACAACAACGGCTACCGCCTGATACTTCTTCACAATTGATTGAAGAATCGCACTTTCGCTTGGGACGTCCTGGCAATGTCCACCGGCTCCCGCTTGATACATCTTGACAATTTATTGCATAATCGCGTTCTCGCTTGGGGCTTCCTCGCAACTTACCACCGAACCCAATTCAGATGCCTGTCCTCGACACTCAGGAATCGTGCTCCCGCTAGATATTGCCTGGCGGTTCAAGCAGGACTCACGCTTCAACGACCCGCCCGCTCGACCCGCCTGTCTGGGCCTGCCCACCCGACCAGCCCGTTAATGACTGCAGTCGCCGCTCGCTGCTCATCGCCCGCCTTCGATGCCCCTCGCTGCCCGTACTGGTTCCGCGGTCGCCTTCGCTCGCTGCCCTTCGTGGCCCCGTTGTGCCCTCAGTGGCTCCGTCTCTGCCCCTTGTGGCCCCGCATTACATGCCTTTCGTGGCCCCCGGTCGCACGCGCCCGTCGTGGCCCCATACGCATGCCCTTCGTAGCCCCGCTGTCGCCCTTCGTGGCCTCCTCGCTGCCCTTCGTGGCCCCTTTGCTGCCCTAGTGCCCCGCTGTCGCCCTTTGTGGCCCCGTATACGAATGCCCTTCGTGGCCCCCGCTCGCTCGCGCCCGTCGTGGCCCTATACGCATGCCTTTCGTGGCCCCGCTGTCGCCCTTTGTGGCCCCCTCGCTGCCCTTCGTGGCCCCTGGTGCTGCCCTCAGCGGCCACGTCGCTGCCCTCTGTGGCCTCGGATTTTATGCCCTTCGTGGCCCACGCTGGCTTTTCTCACGATTCACTTCGGAATCGCGCTACCGCTCGAGACTTCCTCGCGATTCATGCATGACCCACGCTTCAGCAACCCGCCTGCTCGACCTCGCCGCCTGGGCCCGCCTTCCCGACCTGCCTGCTATGGGTCTGCCCACCCGATCTGCCCGTCTGGTTATACCACTTGTTTTCTGCTCCTTGCCCCCCTCCTGCCAATTTCTGTCGTGCTCCATTATTCTCCCTCCCCCTTCCACCCGTCCTCTCTTCCCTTGTTTTAGGGGCTGCACTAAATACACGTGGCAGGTAAGGAAGATATACCCCCAAGGGGGTACGATCGAAGACGACGAGGGCGGGTACCGAGGGTCTGGGAAAAACGTATTGCTTAGCACGTGAGCAGATCGGAGCGAACAGTCTTAAAGTGATTGTTGTTGCTGTTGTTGTTGATGTTGTTGTTGATGTTGTTGTTGCTGTTGTTTGTTGTCGTCGTCCCCCCCCCGCGATCCGACCCGCGACCCACCCGCGACCCACCCGCGACCCACCCACGACCCACCCGCGACCCATCCCGCGACCCACCAGCGACCCACCCGCGATCCACCCGCAACCCACCCATATCGCTTCAAGGAAAAATCGGTGCCTGCCGCGGGCTCACTGCATAATTTGTAAAAGTGAGGCGCCTGCGGCGGCCTTCTTCAGAGCCTTGCAGACTGCCGACGTCCTCGCCGCCCCCTTCACTCTTATCCGCAACTGCGGGGTGCTACGTATTCGAGCAGCTCGGGCCCCAGGCCAGCGTGTCGCCCGTCTGGGATTATGGCCGGCAGCCAGGAGGGAGTGTACCGTGCGCCGGCCCCCAGGGCCTGAGGATGGGGCGTGTGAGGTGCTGGCGTCGGTGTGCACGGCTGGAGTGTCCTCTCGTCCTCCTGTTGTCCTGCTGCTTCCTTCTGCTCAGCCCTCCTGCTCCTGCTCCCGCTCCTCCCTCCTCACTCCTCGACTGTTTTCTTCAGCTGCTTGCTTTTTTGTTCGGTGTTCTGCCACGAAGTCGCTGGCCGCAATGTTGCTCGATTGGGATCATGTAGAGGATGCCGTGGTCGGCGTTTTGGGGTAACGCGTCGAGTTGGGCTAGATCTGGGACCTCAAACGACCTCGAGAATTGATGCCCGCGCACCTGTGTTTTTTTGTAAGCGTGCTTCTGAGATCTGCTTTTTGCGCATTCCAGCGAGAAACTGACAGGACGGTCTCGCTCCGTGGATGACGCACTCGCGCCTGTAACGGGCAGGGAAGAGCTGCTCGTACTTCCTCGAGTGCAGATGGTGTGGAGCAGAAAGCGCTGCCTTTCCCCTTCTGTGTCACAGAGCTCTTCTCATCGGCACGTCGTAGCATGACCGCTACAAAAACGGACATGCCGTGTGCGGGACGGGGCATATCCCTCCCCCCTTTCCACCTCCCTTCCATCCCTGTCCACAGTTACACATGTTAGCCAGCGTAGACTCCTAAAAGTGTGTGTCTAGCCTATCTGTTGTGCAATCTATGTGGAGCAGATTTGTGGTGCAATCCATGTTGTGCAACCACTGTTGTACAATATACGTTGTGCAATATATGTGGCGCGATCTATGTTGTGCCTATATGTGGTGCCATCTATGTGGTGCAAAGTATGCCGTACAACCTTATACGTGGGGCAATCTATCATATTGAAGACGCCTGCGGCGAATCACCGCCGCCCCCTGCCTTCTAGAATCGCCCATTTGGCCGAGCGTTGTGGCAAGAGCTCTGCCAAGCTATTGGACCATGTCTTCCCCAAACCGTTGTGGAAACCCTTCGGGGAACACTTGGGAGAGGATGGCGGGGAAGATCAGGAGGAGGCGGAGGAGGAGGCGGTGGTGGTGGAGGAGGAGGAGGAGGAGGAGGAGGAGGAGGAGGAGGAGGAGGAGGAGGAGAGGGGCATCTTGGGAGCTTCTGGGAGCCTTTTGGAGGCATCTTGGGGGCCTCCTTGGGCCTCCTTGGGGGCCTTTGGGGGCTTCTCGGGGGCCTCTTTGGCCGTCTTGGTGTGGATTCCTGGCCCGTCCTGACGCCGTCGGAAGCTGTCTTGGGGGCCTCTCTGGGCCGAGTTGGGGCCTTCTTGCTTGGGGTGCTCCAGGGCCGTCTTGGAGGCCGTCTTGGGCGCCTTAGAGGCCGTTTGGGCCCTATTGGGGCCCTCTTGGGGCCGCCGTTGGGGCCTCTTGGGCCGTTCTGGTGCCATCCTGGAGGCCTATTGGGCAATCTTTGGGCGATATTTTGGGGCTCTTGGGCCGTCTTGGGCCGTCGGAAGGCAGACAAAGAGCAAACACGAACATCCTTCAAACACCGGAGGAACATCGTCTTGGGGCGGTCCTGGGGGCCTCTGGGGCCATCTGAGAGCGTCGGAAGCCCGAAAACGCGAGAACGCGAAACACATCGAAGAACACACGGAACGTCAATGCTTTGTTCTTCTTTGAGCCCTCTTGGGGGTCCATTTGGAGCGCTTGTGGGGCTTCTTTGGGGCATCTTGGAGCGCTCTTGGGCTGTCTTGGAGGCCTCTTATACCCTCTTGGGCGCTCTCTGGGGCCCTCTTGGCCAGTCTTGGGGCCCTCTGGTTTCTGGAAAGGTCACCCGAACCAGCCCAGGAGCGCGCGGGAGCGCACAGGAAATTTGAGAATCTGGGCCCCCAGCCTTTAGAATACTAGGTAGAATCCCCTAGTCCTGAGCACAGAGAACAAAGCACACACGAGAGCCTGGGGGTAGTTCCACTTCGTGCCTCGTGGCCAGGCGGCAGATATGTGGTGTGGTATATGTGATGTAGCCTGTGTGGCGCACTCGTTATATGGTACAACTTTTCTTATTTTTGCACAAACGAGTTGAGACATCCCGTGCTCTTGCAAACAACCCACCACCCACCCGCAACTTGAATTGCAAAACCCACGCGGTGGCGATTGCGATAAGTGCTTGCGTTTGCTGGTGCATCCCTGCGGCCGCGCTAATCCAAGCACGCGCGCGCAGCGGCCAGCTAGTTTGGCGCGACCGACGCGGCCGCGGTGGCGCTGACCGCTGGGCACATCCTAGCGGGCACTTCAGTGCGAGTCGGCGACTTAACGACGACGGCGCGGCCAGCGCGGGCGCCGATGCTGATCACGCCGGCGACAGTGACGGCGTCCTCGCGTCGGCGATGAAGGTTGTGAAAGAGTTCGACATGCGCGCGCGGCCGACGCGCGAGAGAGATCCACATTGTATTACTTGGCACGGATCGTGCCCCCCCCCAGCGCGCGCTGAAGGGCGTGCGAATGATTCGACATGCGGCGCAACATTCCATGACCATGTTGAAAACCGATGGTTGTCTTAAGGATTCGCAAGAGCGCGAACGCAGGTTTTTTTGTTGAAAGCTGATGTTGCGAAACCATGAGCTTTATATGCTTTGTGGACCCGATTTTGACAGCCCTACGGAACCAAGGGTTGTTGACGGATTCTGGCATGCGCGCGCGTCGGCTCGCGCGTACTTCGTCACATTCTTTGTCAAAGGATTCTCGCGACGGCACGCGCGCAAGGGCGTTCGAATGGTTTCGACATGCGCGCGCGAAGCCCGTTTGGTAGCATTTTTCGAGAATGCTGGAAAAAAAACGCCGGGTCTTCCTAAGATTTCGCATGAGCGCGCGCGCAAGTTTTTTTGTTGTTGTTTTTCTTTTTTGAAAATCTGTGTTGCGAAACCCTGTGGTTTTATCTGTTTCTTGGACACTCGATTTCAAAATCATTAAGAAACCTACGGTTTTTGAAGGATTTGGGCATTCGCGCGCGACGACGCGCGCGTGCGCACTTCGTCAGATGTGTTGCACGGGGTTATTGAAAACTAATGGTTTTTGAAAACGAGTGCGCGCATAGTGTTTTGTGCAGAGGATGGCGGGGGGGGGTACCGGCCCGGCTGGGATGGTATGACTTTGTTTTTACGTTGGACGATGGGGCAACACCATCTGTAAATTGCAATACGAAAAGGGGAACGGATAATCCCGGGGGGTTGTATAAAAGAGAGAGCGTCTGTTACAGTCTATGTTGTGCAATATTTGTGGTGAAGGCTAGGTCCAGACGACGGGCGGCGACGGGGTGGCGACGAAACCGAGCGGAGCGGAGCTGAACAGTCGCGAAGCGACGCAACAAAAACCTCAACCATTCTGGGATTGTACATTTGGGGGGGAGACCCTTGAGAAATCGATCGACATACTCCCGACGAGTGCGGGTGATCCGATCTAGTTGGCAGGGGGAGGCAAGCAGTCTAAGTTGCTCCTTACCCATGGCTCCACAATCCTGGCACAACCAAAAGGAGTCGGCTTGCGAAAAGAGTAGACTGTGACTCTCATGCGCCCATCCACCCCCGATGTGACCCTAAAGCATTTGAGAGACCGAGGCAGCACGTCATCAATGCGAACGGGCTTCGCACATTCTGACTGCAGCCAAAGATTCAACGAGGCTTTGCTAGAAGAAGAGTAGCAGCGGCGGCACGCAATCCCCGCCTCGGTGAGCTGGTGGGCGGAGGAGAACAGACCGACCGCTGCGGCCGAGGGCGGCCGCGGGGGGGGGACGAGGGGGAAGGACGACAACCTCGCCTGGCACCTCAGGAGCGGGGGTGTCAGGTCCAACCTGAGCCGAGAAGACATCCAGCTGGGCCATCAGGAGTCGCTTCCTGACCAAAGCTGCCTTATCCTCCACTTCCACCACCCTAGCTGCCTGCCCATCAGGCACACGATACGTCTCAGCATACAAATCTACGATCTCGTCGGCCACTAGATTCCCGAGCCAAAGCTCCCAAGGAACGCTTTGCTCGTGAACCTCAGTCGGAGAGAAGTGCGAAGGGACCCAACCCACTGAAAGAAGATCGGGCCCCTCTCAACCAAGAGCTTCCAGATCCCCCTCCAGATGGGCCCAAGAGACCCCGCTGGCTCCATAAAGGCACGGCTGATCCACCCTTATACACTGCGAAGTTGTCCGTAACATACTTCATGTATCCCTTGCTGAAGCGTATGGCGACCTCCAGCCCGCGGAATTCACCGTGTGGCACTGTCTGCACATCTCCGCATAAAGGACCTGCGATAGTAGGGCCGACGATTGGAGGATCGAGAGTCCTGAGCGTAACCACCGACAGCCCAACACGCTTCAGGAGCTCAGAACGGGAATCGCCCCCCCCCCCCCCCCCCCCCCCCCCCGGTTCGTGGCCGAAACGAACGATGCCTTGTGCCAGTGCGGCTTGAGGGTGGCGACGAAGCGGCGACGGGGCGGCGACGGCGACCACGGAGCCGCCAGACCGCCACGCAAGCCCAGACGATTGGCGGCGACGAGGCGGCGACGGGGCGGCGACGGCGACTACGGATCCGCCAGACCGCCACGCAGGCCCAGTTCCATAGACGACAATTAAGAACCCTTGAAGGCAAGCACTGTTTAGCGAATCATGGAAAATACTCTCCTTGCCCCCCTGACGTTGTCCGGATGCAGTCCCGCTTGCTCCGCGTTCTCAGCTTAAACACAGGATTCTAATGTTTAATGTGTCTTACGCTTTTTTTGCAATATGATTGTCTTCGGAGTTTCAAAATGGTGTTCCCGCTGCGGCGTTGGCCTCATTTTCGGATCGGCGCTTTGCTCCCGTCATTCAGAATGGCGCTCTCGCCCCTAACACAGGCCGTTTTTCTGGATCCGAGTCCTTTTTCACCGTTGTCGTCCCCCTCCTTTCCCCTCCTCCGCCTTCCACTTGTCCTCCTGCTCCGCCCGCTCCTTCACTCCAGTTTCTGCTGCTGTTGTTCGTCCTCGTCTTCCTCTTTCCACATCCTCCTCCTGTTCCTCCTGCTCGTCCTCCTGCTCACCCGCCAACTCCTCCTATGTACGCAGCTCCCCTTTTTTTCCGATTGAGCATAACACGATAAGGGTACTTGTTGTTGGAATTCCAGGTCGGCTATGACACGCGTCCGCGGATAGAGACAACATCCGCGGAATGGGAAGGGGTCGGAGGGTGGGACAGGATGTCAGATGTGGCACGGGCGCGCCCAGCTTGCCCCCCCCTCTTCCCCTCCCCCTCCCCCTCCCCCCGTCCCTCTCTCATCTTGATCTCGATAAAAGAGCGCGCAGCGGGACCAATCATAGGGCTCGAACGCACGGATCTATCTCGAGGAGGACGCAGATTGGGGTGAGGGAGCAGGAAGGAGGATATTGAGAAGGGAGGAGGGGGAGGAAGAGGAGGAAGAGGAGGAGGAGGACAGAGGGACAGGGCGAGAGGGAGGGAGGGGGAGGCAGGAGGTCAAGGAGGAGGAGGGAAGGAGGAGGACAATGGGGAGGGAGGAAGAGGAGTGTGGGGTACGCGGGGGGGGGGGGGGCAGTATGAGTGAGGGGGGAGAAGAAGGCAGCAGGCCGACGAGGAGACGACGCGGCGTAGGCGGCAGAGGAAACAACAGCTTCAGAAACGGGGCAACAGGCTCTCATCGGAGGGAGCCAGGGGGGGGGTAAATGGGGAGGGGGCGGACGAAGAGTAGTGGGGCAGGTGGAGGGGAGAATGCGGAGATCGGGAGCGTGAGAGGGAGAGGCTTGATGGGTTCCTCCACCTCCTCCTGCTCTTCCTCCTGCTCTTCCTCCTCCTCCTCTTCTTCCTCCTCAGCCCTCCTCCCTCCTCCTTCTTCCCCAGAGTTATGGGAATCCTTCTTAGAATCTTCTTTGTTCCTGATCTTCCTCCCTCGCTCCCTTCCTCCCTCCCTCCTCGCCACTCCTTCTTCCTGTTCCCGTTTCTTACTCACTTCTCACTCCCTTCACCTCCTTCTTTCCCTTTGGCAGTGAGTGGTAAATACTGCTGGCAAGAACTTACGGGTAGACAGCGGCGACGGCGAGGGCGGCGGCAACGGTGACTGCGCTGGCGACGGCGACAGCGACGATGGCGACGGCGACGTCACACCTGTTTTCTGCTCGAGCTGTTGTAAGGCTCGCGCTCGGCAAGAATGCAGCGCTGGAGCGCACCCTTGTTTTCGGCATGGGTTGCTGGGGCGTCCTCGGTCGATGAAAACTCAGGCGCTGGAGCGACACCCCGCTTCTGGGCTGACTGTAGAGAGCAATGAAGAGGGGGTGGAGGGGAGGGGAGGGAGGGGAGAGTGCGGCGGCTCGGGGTGCGAGCATCGCGTTCACGCTTCATGTTCAGCAGGGCTGCATCGATCACCCGAGAGGTACCGGATACGTGCACATGCGTCTTGAATTCCCACAAACAACTAACTCATTATTGTATTGATTGCACCTCTTCCCATCTCACTTCTTCGTATCCTCCCTGCATCGTGGAAGGAGATAGCTACACAAACATAAGTTGATGGAGCCCCGTGCGGAGTTCACGGCTGGGCGCTGGGTCACCCTCCCTGGCGCGCGGCGCCGGCGGCGCCGCCAGGGGGGGCAACCGCCGACCCCAGAAATCCGCGCTGACCTCCGACATGTTATGTTCATGTCGCTTGTTCTTCTCCTCTTCCTCCTCCCTCCGGCTCCCTGGCTCCCTGCTGTTGCCCCGGGTGCTGGCTCCTTGGGTGTTTGGCCGCAGGAGGTCGCGCGAGGCACGGTGTTGGAAGAGCTTCCCGCACTTGGCGGCGCCCACAGGGAGGTGGCGCGGGGGAGCGGCCGTCCAAGAAGCCGGGGTGTCTTCAAGAAGGCAGGCGGCTTCTGAGAATCCCTCCTGGCTTCTGGGAAGCCTCCTTAGAAGGGCGCTAGGCCCTTCTAAGACTAAGACGGCCCCGCCTTCTAAGCAGCCCCCCGCCTTGTCAGAACCCCCCACCCCTTGCGCCACTCCATTGGTCTGCGCCGGTCCTCTCGAGCCCACACCGACCCTGTCTTGCCGCACAGTTCCGCAGTGTCCTGCTCCCTTCGCCGCCCTCCAGAGGCGGGGGCCGACAACGTCGCCGAGGGCTGGTCCGAGCAGAAGAAGGCCCTTTGCGCCCGCGGCGGGCGGGCCGTCGAGGCAGAAGCTGTCCCTCCTCCCCCGAGAAGGGGGCGCGAAGTGGGGTGCTTGGGCCTTGTGGCCACACGGGGCACTGCGGAACGCTTCGGGGGCATGGGAGGGTAGCTTGGAGCTGGGAGGGGACGCACCCGCCACACCGATCTGCGACCGCACCCAGGTCACCGTTTCCTACGCTACGCTTTTGCCGATGAGGAGGGATGGAGGGAGGGAGGGAAGGACGCAGGGAGGAAAACCGCGTGTGTGGCAATTGGCGCCAGAATGAAGAGTTGACAAGGTGTGGAGGTTTTTTTGGGCCCCTCCCTGCAGCCGTCTTCGTTGGCCGAGGGGCTGCAAGGAGTCCTCGGTCCCCTCCAGCGGCTACTGACGCCATAATTGTAGGTGGGAGGTGGAACCCGCGCAGCGGAGGAGGAGGAGGAGGAGGAGGAGGAGGAGGAGAAGGAGTGAGTGAGTGGGTGAGTGAGTGAGTGAGTGAGTCCCAGGACGACGTCCAAAACCATCCTAAAAACGGAGCCCCTTCTGTGCTCTCTTGACCTGCTCGGCTTTGCTGTAGGCCTTCGGCCACAACCCCTGCCTGAGCCGATCGAGATACGTGATCTGGGTCGGGGTGGGGTTACGCGTACAAAGCTTACCCAGCCCAACGCTGCTGGTCACAAAACATGCCACACGCACAACATAACCACACAAGCACATCAACGTGAAACCTGAGGTTATGGCTCCTGCATGCTACACCCCCCGCGATGTGCAACTCACGACCCAGGGGCAACGCACGGAGGGAATCGTCCACCTGAACTAATTCATAGCACGGTGCCTTCAGCCACTTATTGAGCTCACTTAAGGACGACGAGCCCCTACATCTGACACATTTCCTGCCAGACTCGTCCAACGCATGAGAGCTGCACAACGTGGCCAGCGCAGAGGCTCTGGGCTTCGGAATGAGGACGGGCGGGGGAGGAGGGAGAGGGGGAGGAGGCACGCCCATTCCCTCACTCACAACAACATTCCTCTCTCCTTGGGCGCGCCTGGCCTGCCTAGCCGCCTCCTCCTCGGCCTTGATCGCGTCCAGGTGCGCCCGCAGGAGGCGCATCCTCACGCGGAAGGCCTGGTGCTCGACACGAGCCAGGCGGCCGCGGTCAGCGGCGCTGACTCTCGCTTGGGCCGCTGCCTCACCTGCAACAACGTCCACCATCGTATTACCCTGCACCAGCCAACTGGGAGTTCCTGCCACAACGAGCTCCTCCCCTGTGTGGTGAGAATTCACAAAGAGGACAACAAAGTGGCTGGGGTCACGTCCCGACAGCTTGGTCCCGATCTGAGCCCACACATCTGCAAGTTCACCCTTAGCGGGGGACTCATATTCTTTGTTATACCAGCCAGGGCACACATTGAGGTTGTCCGTGACATATACAGCATGGTCAAGAGTGATCTCCAACGCAAGCAATAACATACGCAGCTCACCCCGCGGGACAGACTGGTTGCGGCCCACCAGGGGCCCCATCACCACGGATTGCACCTCCAGGATGGCCTCCGAGTGGACCTGCACAAGCCCGCACCCCACACGCCTCAGCCGAGATTCCCGAGAGTCAGGGCCCCCACTAGCGTCGCCAAGCAGCACCACAGGCGAGGAAGCGGATCCAGGCCCCAAGATCCCCTCCAAGACGCCGTCGTTGCTGCTGGCAACCGAAACCCAGACAGCCCAGTTCTCCTCCTCGGCGGGGGGTGGCGCCCACGTCCACTCGCGCGGGATCACCCCTCGAAGCCAGAATGCTGCGTCCATCTCGTGCTGGGCCACGGCTTGCGGCAGCAAATCATCGGACTGCGTGTATGCCTCCGCCTCCCTATTCATAGGGCACGCCCAGCTTCGGTGTAGGGAGGTCTCCACCGCACCGTTGCACCGAGGACACTGTGGGGGTATATGCACATGGGAGGCCATAGCTGCGCGCCGTTCCCTCGGCCATGCTCCTCCAGCGGCAATCGTGGCCATGCTCTCGGCCATGCGGCGGCCTTGCGGCAGGGCTTCCAGATACTCAGGGCGACCTGCCACGATGTGGGGTCTGCCCCCTGCTCCCGCCCAGCGCCACGAAAGTGTCTCGACGCCGGCTTCCAATACAACTGCTCAGAAGATAAATTAAAGTCAGCGAACAACCCCGCTGATATTTTTCAAAGCCATCTGTTCGTGATACTTTTCCGCAGGGAATTCCCAAGAGACTTCATCTGACAGGCGCCACTTTGTCGGGGTCTCGGGGTACCAGCCGCGCCCCAACAACGTGATAATAGTTGCCGACATGGGCCCTCTGGCCCATCGAGATCGGCGGCAGGGTGGCATATCCAGCAGCTTAGATAACAAAAGAGGCCACGCTCTGTACACAGACGGTCGGATATCAGGAACTTGAAACCGTTGCTGTAGCCGCAACGATAGCACCTCAGCTGGAAGGGCAACCCCTGGGTCACGAGAGCCCTCGCGAATGGCTAAGAGGGGCGCGATGCAGGTTCCCTTGCCCACCGCACTGCATGCGGCCGCCAACTTCCTACGACGCTGCTGGAGTTTGCGCCCAAACGTTCCATGTCTAGCCTGGCCGTAGTTGCAAGCCGCCTGCGACCCAAGACGCTCCAGCTGAGACGTGACCTTATACGTTTTGGGTGCCATGGCGAACCTGACGACCCTAGAATGAAGCTTAGCGTGTTTCAGCCCGCGCTTAGTTCTAGTGGCCCTCGCATGCCTACGACCTCCACCCTGGTCGACACCCAAGAAGCCCGCCTGCAACGCCGCCTGAATGACATGCCCCCTTCGACGAACTCTGCGTGCAAACTCGCGTGCCTCATGTGCGCGCGAACACGCCGCAACGGATTTCGCAGCAATGGGCGCATACAACTCTTTCAACTCATCAGCCGCGTCGGCAATACAATTGGCCATCTGACCCACAAGAGCTCGCCTGGGGCCCAGCGGCGCCTGAGACAAATCATCAATCCAGCGTCGATGAGATACGCGCCCATGATTGCGAACGATCTTGGCCAGAACATAATGCGCCATGCACTTCGCGAACCTGGTGCCTCCTCTCAATCCTTGGATAATGCTACAAGTAGCAAGGAAAGGTTCGCTGACTGCCCCCATCTGCTCGAGGGCTCTGGGAGCCATGCACTGGGCCAGCTCCAGAAACAAACGTGCGGGGGGGGGGGGTATCCTGGGGCAGGCGCTTTCGTCGCCAGCAGATCCCACTCGATATTGCCATAGACCCCCCTGGGTATCGGTGAGCCCGCGCGCATAGGGAGTGCTCAAAACGCCCGAGACCTCCTCCTGCAACGCACGATGAAACGCCTCGCGGAGAGAAGCGTTCCCCGCGACTGCAGCGTCCCAATCGTGCTCAGCTAAGCCGCACCATTATCCCACGTGCTCCTCTCTAGTGGCAGACCACAGGCGACCTAATAGAGAGGTGATTCCACTGGCCCGATCTCCATCCTGCTTATTGGGAATCAACTTCCCAAACACCAGCTGTGTCTGAAAGGGCCAGGACTGGGTCTGCTCAATGGAATTGAGAAGTTCAGCTAGCTCCTGCTGCGCTGCCCACGGTAATCGCTCGACATCCACTGGAGACATTCTGTCAGCCCCCAGCGCCGTGGGTGCCTTGATACGGTGGGCAGCCGAGCGTACACCCTCTGTGATGGGCGGCATGGTGTCCTGCTGGGCTGCCTCCCTGGTCGCCTCGAATGCGGACGCTACTTGTCTGGTCCGAAGGCTATGGGGGGCCCAGACTTGCTGCCACTTCTTGCTCTTGCAGTCCAGGATATCCTTGGGGTGGATCACCGCTGCGCTGTCCTGCAGCAATTCCAAGGGTGGTAGCTGATTCCCCTTCATGCTGCGGCGCAGCGCCCCGACTGAGGTCTGCTGGGTGATCCAATCTTTGAACTCGGTGAGGCGCCAGCCGCTGAGCCTGCTCAACGAACGACTCCAGGACGGGCAGCGCCAGCTCACTTACGTTCTGCAAGACCTGCGCCCACTTCTGGCTGTCCGCGTCCTTCACGGGGCGGGGGGGCCGACGGACGCCCACTGGTCGACTGTGAACCAGGTGCACGCACGCCGTCTGGATCATCTCCAGCTCGCGCGCCCCGTTGCCCCTCTGCCGATGCCGGAGAGCCTGCTGTAGAAGCGTGGCCGCGCGCTTCCACCAGCAGGCAACGCGGTCACGAAGAGGGGCGGCTCGACGTCGCCCCGCTTGCCGTACCTCCTCAACTACGAAACTGCAGCCGTCGCCCCGACTGGGGCCTGCAGGGGTGGCCACGCCGTGATGCTGACAGATAGCTCTCTCCACAGCGCGTACCCACACAGAGTACCATGAAGATATGAAAAGCGCTGGCTGAGGGTTGAGCCAAAATGCTACGGAGGCGAGGAAGAGCGGAGGCATCTGGCTGCACGAGCAACTGGTGAATGACACCGCGTGGCGGTTGCTCTCCCAGCACCCCGCGAAAACACGAAACTCGCAGGCGGGTTCAACCTCCGACGCGTTGGCCCCCTGCGGCGCACTGGCCTGGTCGAGGAGTGCACAGCCGCGATTACGGGGTTTCTCAGAAAGACACTGACACTGAACAGATGAATGCACGTCAGAAGCACTGCTACTCTGCTCCTGTCCAAGGCCATGGCTCACGGAACAATTGTTGTCCTGCGCAACATTGAAAACGTGCGGACCACCGAAGACCGTCTGATCGGCCCAGGGGTCCTCCTCGTCAGGCTCGAATTGGCCACCGAGGCCCTGATCATCCTCAGACGGGGGAGCGGTGGCCTCTCTCTCTCTCTCTCTCTCTCTCTCTCTCTCTCTCTCTCTCTCTCTCTCTCTCTCTCTCTCTCTCTCTCATCTGATGCCTTGGCTTCTGGAAACCTGATGCCACCGAGCATGGCTCCAAAGACCTGCTGCCGCTTCTCTCGGGCTGTAGCCATCGGCATGGCTCTCTCAGCCTTGGTCCTAGAGGTCTTCGACCCCTTCTGCGGCAGCGCTCTAGGTCTGGGAGTCTGGGGGAGGCGGCCTGGTGCCTCGAGGCGCCGAGTGAGAAGCTGCTTCCCAGAACTCCGAATCGTGGCGGCGACCCCCAGGTGGGGTCGCCACGGTACAGACAGGACTGCCTGGCATCCCAGCACGAATGGCACTGTCGCCTCACTCATGACACAATAACCCAGCAGCGAGCCTGCGCCCTGGTCGCAAGTGCGCGACACTGGGGGGGGGGGGGGGGGGGGCGAGCAGCACTCTGCCATGAACTCGTCCGAGAAATCCAGAATCGTGCAAAGCTTGCGGTGACACATTCCAGTCCCCCAATGCCAGCCATGGTAACTGCAAGGGCGCCAGTAATGCCCCTATACGTTGAAATCGTGCTACATTCTGTCCTGACATTCCCATAGAACAATGCCCATACAGGACCACGAGCACGAAGGGTAACCCTGCGCAGTGGATGGCGGCGGCAACGAACCCGTCCTTCGCCTGGCTCCCTGGAGCCCGCAGTTCGGGAACGTCCGCCTCCACCAATGAGGCCACCTGCAGGTGCGACCGCGCGAAGATGACCTCCCCGCCCTCGTTCGCCTTCTCCTCATTTGATGTGGTTCTGTGCCGACCAGTCGCCCTGGCCGAATTGAAAATCATGCGCGTGCCTTGCGTTCGAGCCTGCTTGTCCCACTTGCGCTGCACGGACTCGCCAAGATGAGTCTCCACGCACCCCATGGAAGCATGCTGCGAACACTGCTGCGTAAGATACGTCCAAGCCTGATCCCCCATGGCCGTGACGTTGACAAAGAAGATGGATGACGGTTGGCCCCTTCCAGCATTATCCTGCGGACAATTGCTGCTATCGCGCAAAATTGGCGCCTGGCCACGAGCTGCCTGCACGTCGTTCTCGCCGCCAGGCGCTGACCATCAGGCCTGCGCAGCCTCGGGCGCCGCCGCTTGCACGGGGGGGCCCACCTGCGCCTTGGCCTTCTCAGGCGCCGCCGCCGCCGCGTGCTTGGCCGCGGTGATCTTGGCCGCCTCCTCCTGCACCTTCGCCTGCGTCGCCGCCTCGGGGTTCACCTCCCCCGCCGCTGGCGAGCCGCCTGCTGCCTGGACAGTAGCCTGGCCAGGCGCGGCGCTAGCCGCGGGCCCGCTAGCAGCGGCGGCGGCAGCACGTGGCGCCTCCGCCTCCGCGGGACTCGCACTCCCCTCAGGCACAGGAACGCCCTCGCCGTCCAGCTCCTCCGCGCGGCTCTTCTTCGCCAGACGGCCTCGGATGGCTTCGCGCATCTGGGCGGCCCGCTGGAGCCGCCGCCCTTGCACCTCTGCCTCGCGGTTGGTGAGCCCGCGCTGCAGCTCGTGCAGGTCCGAGTGGATATTCTTGAGCTGTGACTTCTCTCCTTCCTCGCACTCGAGGCGGTCGACGTCGGCGAGCAGCTCCTCGTCCCGACCAACCTCGAAGAGCTTGTTCGCTCTAGCCTTGCCGACTGCAACGCCCTCCGCCCGCGCGAGGGCCTCCACAGCGCCGCGCCGCGCCAGCTCCGCAGCAGCCAGCACCAGCGCCGCCTGGGCCTCCTTGGCCTCGGCCTTCGCCAGGGCGGTCTGAAGTCGCCGCACGTTGGCGATGGCCTGGTCGTGGTTGTGGTTGGCGTCACGATGCGCAGCGTCCGCCTTCTGCAGGGCGAGGGCTGCCGAGGGAGCTGCCGTCGGCTTCGCAGCGGCCGCCTCCTGCAACGACGCAACTCGCATCTGCAGGAAACGCCTGAGCTCCTCATCCTTCGTCTCCTGCATGGCCTCACGCAGGTGGTCCACGACCTTATCTGTCTCACTCCTCTGGGCCCAGGGGGGCTTCCTGCTTGGGGCTGGAGAGGCACCTCGACTCGACGGGGACGTGCCTTCCTTACCTTCCAGGGAGTCGGAGAAGGTGATTCGGCGTGGACTCTTCCCCCTTCTGATCCTTGGGCACGAACACCTTGACCTTGGCTCCGCACGGACAGAGGTTCCTTTTCTTGGCTAGCATATCACTGCACTCACATGCCCGGCATGCTTGACAACGACTCCACAAGCGGGATGCGGACATCCCTCGCGTTGACATCTCACTGAAATCTCCTGCTTTGGTCGACAACCCTGGGGATGGGCCCAGGACTGAAGTGCTTCAAGCGCCACGGGCAGGCACAGGAGACCCGGGAGGTACGGTATCGGAGTGACCCAGCACCCTCCTCAAGCCAGGATGGCTTGAGAGGACAAGGAGAAGGAGGAGGAGGAGGAGGAGGAGGAGGAGGAGGGAACAGTGGTGTCCGCGGTTCGGCCGGCACGGCTGCTTCGGAGTCGGCCGCGAACGCCTCGGTTCGGTTCGGTCGGTTTTTGCGTCGCTGCTTCTTTCTGGGGGCTGTTTCCGGCCCGCTGATTTCGGGGGTTTTCGGGGCGTCGGTGTCGCCGTAAACGTTTGTGGGGGAGAAAACGCGAGAGAAAGACGGAGCAAGAGAAAGAGGATGGCGTAAAACGGAGGGATGAGGATAAGGATGAGGGATGGGGATGCGGATGATGATGGGGATGATGATGATGATGATGATGATGATGATGATGACGATGATGATGATGATGATGGTCATGATGATGATGATGATGATGGTGGTGATAATGATGATGGTGATGGTTATAATGATGACCGCGATGACGATGACGATAGCGATGACGATGACGATGACGATGACGACGATAATGATGATGATTATGATGATGATGGTGATGATAATGGTGATGATGCCAATGGTGGTTGTGGTGATGAGGGCGATGGTTACGGTAATCGCAACGACTATGATGCGAATGATGGTGATGATGATGATGATGATGATGATGCTGATGATGATGATGATGGTGGCGATGATGATGCTGATGATGCTGATGATGCTGATGCTGAGGATGCTGATGCTGATGCTGCTGCTGATGGTGGTGATGATTACGATGACGATGACGCTGGCGATGACTATGACGATGGCGATGACAATGACGATGACGATGTCGACGATGCTGATGACGATGCTGATGATGATGATGGCGATTGTGATTGTGGTGATGAGGGCGATGGTTACGGTGATCGCAACGATTATGATGTGGATGATCATGATGATGATGGTGGCAATGATGATGATGCTGCTGATGATGATGTTTATCCTGATGTGGATGCTGATGCTAATGCTGATGTTGCTTATGATGATAACGATGACGATGGCGACGGCGATGACGATGACGACGACGTTGACGATGACGATGACGACGATGCGGATGATGATGCTGACGAGATCGAGGATGATGGTGATGATGGTGATTGTGGTGTTGGGGGCGATGGTTACGGTGACCGGGACGGTTATGATGCGGATGATGATGACGATGATGATGATGATGATGTTGACCCTGATGCTGACGCTAATGATAACGATGCGATGACGATGGCGATGACGATGACGACGACGATGACGATGACGATGACGATGACGACGATGCTGATGATGCTGCTGATGATGGTGACGATGGTGATTGTGGTGATGGGGGTGCTCGTTACGGTGCGCGCAACTGTTATGATGCGAATGATGGTGATGATGATGTTGCTGATGAGGTGACGATGATGGTGATGATGATGATGGTGACGATGGTGATTGTGGTGATGAGGGCGATGGTTACGGTGATCGCAACGATTATGATGCGGATGATGATGACGCCGACGATGATGATGATGATGATGGTGATGCTGATGATGCTGATGATGCTGATGATGCTGGTGCTGATGATGATGATGCTGATGCTGATGCTGATGATGATGATGATGACGCAAAACATGGCGATGACGATGACGATGCTGATGACAAAGACGATGACGACGATGCTGATGACGATGCTAATGATGCTGATGATGATGATGAAGATGATGATGGTGACGATGGTGATTGTGGTGATGAGGGCGATGCTTACTGTGATCGCAGCGATTGTAATGCGAATGATGATGATGGTGGTGATGATGATGCTGATGATGCTGATGCTGATGCTGATGCTGATGCTGATGCTGATGCTGATGCTGATGCTGATGCTGATGCTGATGCTGCTGACGATGATGCTGATGATGCTGATGGTGCTGCTAATGCTGCTGATGATAAGGATGATGACGATGCTGATGGCGAAGCTGATGATGCTGATGGTGACGATGATGATGCTGATGATTATAATGATGATGATGCTGACGATGCTGATGATGCTGATGTTGACGATGGAGATCCTGATGCTAATGCTTATGCTGATGTTGATTATGATGGTAATGATGATGATGACGATGACGATGGCGATGACTACGACGATGACGATGACGATGACGATAATGATGATGGTGATGATGATGCTGCTGATGATGGTGACGATGGTGATTGTGGTGATGGGGGTGATGGTTACGGTGAGCGCAGCTGTTATGATGCGAATGATGGTGATGATGATGTTGTTGATGCTGCTAATGATGCTGATGGTGCTGCTGCTGATGATGATGTTGCTGATGCTGATGCTAATGATGCTGCTGATGCTGCTTAGGATGCTGATGCTGATGCTGATGATGATGGTTGCGATGCTGCTGATGGTAATTAATGTTGATGCTGATCCTGCTGTTGATGATGCTGATGCTGGTTATGATCGCGATGATGATGCTGATGATGATGATGGTGATGATGGTGTTGCTTGTGATGATCATGCGAATGCTGACGCTGATGATGATGATGATGCTGGTGATGATGCTGATGATGACGATGTTGATGCTGATACTGATGATGCTGATGCTGATGATGCGGATTATAATGATGATGCATGTTATGATGAAACGATGATGTTGATGATGACGTTTATGTTGATGGTGTTGATGATGATGCTGATGATGACCATGATGGTGCTGATGATAATGGTGCTCATGATGCTGATGATGCTTTTGATGATGATAACGATGGCGATGCTGATGATGATGATGATGATGATCATGCTTGTGATGATGGTTATGAAACTGATGATGACGATGATGATAATGCTGATGATGATGTTGATGCTGCTGATGATGCTGATGATGACGATAATGATGATGATGCTGTGGATGATGATGATTATGATGATCCTGGTGATGGCGATGATGCTGATGATGATGGCGATCATGGTGATGATGATGCTGATACTGCTGCTGATGATGTTGGTGATGATGATGATGTAGTTGATGATGTTAATGATGCTGATACTGATGCTGATGCTGCTGATGATGCTGACGATGATGCTGATAATGGTGAAGCTAATGATGCTGATGATGGTGATGATGATGCTGCTGATGATGATGATTTTGATGATGATGCTGATGAAGCTGGTGATGGTGCTGATGATGCTGGTCAAGTTGATGCTGGTGATGATGATAATGCTGATGACAATGATGATGCTGATGATGCTGATGATGATGCTGATGATGCTGATGCCGATGCTGCTGATGATGCCGATGCTGATGATGCTGATGCTGATGATGCTGATGATGCTGATGCTGATGATGGCGATGTCCTTGGTGACCCGGGCCGCGACGTTGGGGCGGTTGCGTGAGCTGCGCATGCTCGAGCGGGCGGGATCCCGATGTTGATGATGATGATGATGATGATGATGATGATCATGATGATGATGCTGATGACGATGCTTCTGATTAGGATGCGATTGATGCTGATGCTGATGATGATGAAGCCGTTCTTGATGATGATGCGAATGACGATGAAGATGCTGATGATGCGTATTTTCATGATGATGTTGATGATGCTGATGATATTGATGTTGATGGTGTTGATGATGATGCTGATGATGCTCATGATGATGCTGGTGATGATGGTGTTGATGATGCTGATGATGCTGGTGACGCTGATGCTGATGCTGATGATAATGATGATGTCGGCATTGCTGATGATGTTGATGGCGAGGGTGATAATGATGATGATGATGATGATGATGATGATGATGATGATGATGATGATGATGATGATGATGATAGTGCTCATGATGATGTTGATGATGCTGATGATTATGATGCAGATGATGATGCTGACGATGATGACGATAATGATCTGGATGATGATGCTGTTGATAATGATCATTATGATGATCCTGATGATGACGATGCTGGTGATGATGGTGATGATGATGCTGATGTTGCTGCTGATGATGATGATGTTGTTGATGTTGTTGATGATGCTGATACACATGCTGATGCTGATGATGCTGATGATGATGGTGAAGCTGATGCTGATGATGCTGATGATGATGGTGATGACGATGACGATGATGCTGCTGATGGTGTTGATGATGATGCTCATGATGCTGATGATGCTGATGATGATGCTGATGATGCTGATGATGCTGATGCAGATAATGCTGATGATGAGTATGATGCTGATAATGACGATGCTGATGATGCTGATGCGTATGCTGCTAATGATGCTGATGATGCTGATGCTGATGACCATGCTGATGATGATGCTGATGATGCTGATGATGATGATGCTGATGATGGCTATGTCCTTGGTGACCCGTTCCACGACGTTGCCGTGGTTGCGGGAGCTGCGCATGCTCGAGCGGGTGGGGTCCCGAGGGTGATGATGATGATGATGCTGATGATGCTGATGATGCTGATCATGTTGTCGACGATGCCGATTATGCTGATAATTACGATGCTGATGCTGATGATGCTGATTATGATGCTGCTGCTGCTGATGATGATGATGCGAATGATGCTGATGATGATCATGCTGATGCTGATGCTGATGATGCTGATGGTGATGCTGATGATGATGCTGATGATGATGCGTATCATGACGATGATGCTGACAGTGCTGATGATGATGTTGATGATGATGCTGATGATGATGGTGCTGATGATGCTGATGATGATGTCGATGGTGCAGATGATGCTGATGCTGATGCTGATGACGATGATGATGATGCTGATGATGCTGATGCTGATGATGCTGATCATGTTGCTGACGATAACGATGAAGATGATAATGATGATTATAATGATGATGCTCATGATGCTGATGCTGATGCTGCTAATGATGCTGATGATGCTGATAATGCTGATGCCGATGCTGCTGATGATGCTGATGCTGATGATACTGCTGATACTGATACTGATGCTGATGATGCTGATTCTGATGACCACGGAGATAGTGAAGATGATGCTGTTGATCATGATGGTGATGATGATTATGATGATCCTGATGATGACGATGATGCTGATGATGATGCCGATGATGGTGATGATGATGCTGATGGTGCTGCTGATGATGCTGATGATGATAATGATGATGCTGTTGATGCTGTTATGCTGCTGATACTGATGATGATGCTGATGCTGCTGACGATGCTGACCATGATGGTGATGGTGAAGCTGATGATGGTGATGTTGATGATGATGATGATGATGATGATGGTGATGATGCTGCTAATGATGATGATCTTGATGATGATCATGCTGATGATGCTGATGCTGATGCTGATGATGCTGATCATGTTTATGCAGATGATGCTGACGATGATAATGATGGTGATCATGATGATGCTGATGATGCTGATGCTGATGCTGCTAATGATGCTGATGATGCCGATGTTGCTGATGATGATGTTGCTGGTGATGATGATGCTGATGATGCTGATGCTGATGATGGCGATGTCCTTGGTGACCTGGGCCGCGACGTTGCCGCGGTTGCGTGAGCTCCGCATGCTCGAGCGGGCGGGGTCCCGAGGAGCGCAAATCGGACCGGCGGGCCGCCGCGTTTCCCGGGTGGGACTTGCGCAGCGACGCCGACGCCGACGGGCGGCGTCACGCTCAGAACAGACGCGCGACAGGAGCGAGCAACGCGCGGCAGGTGCCAAACGTCAATGATGATGGGCTGGCGGAAATGGCGCAACGTCGGTGGGCGCTCCAGCGCTGCCTTTGTGGCCCCCTTGAACGATATCTCAACAGGGTGGTTTGCTGGCTGGTTGGCTGGCTGATTTGTTGGCTGGCGCGTCGGCTCGTTGTTAGCGGAAATTGTCATCTGATGGCTGGATGGTTGTCCAAATGGCTATTCTGGTGATCGGTTTACAGGCTGGCTTGTTCGTTGGCTGGCTAGGCTAAGTGGCTAAATGAGTGGCTTGTTTGTTAGCTTGTCGGCCGCGTGCCGGGCTGGTTGGCTGATTGGGTGGCTGGTTGGCTGGCTGGCTGTCAAGTTGGCTGTTTGATGGGTTATCTGGTTGTCGGTTGGTTGGTTGGTGAACTCGTTGGTTAGATGCGGCCGCGTGCTTGGCCATATGGCTAGCTAGTTGGTTGGCTGGTTTACTTTGGGCGTGGGGCCAGTAAGTGTCGTCTATGCGCTTTTGCGATGGGGCGTTTGTTGTTTGTTGCGTCATTGTTGGCGCGCGGCCAAGGCGCATCTAGAGCGCGCTCACATCAAACATGTTTTGGTGGCGTTCTGGTTTGACCTTGGCCAGCGCCAGGCGAGACGCGTGGCAGGCCATACTCTCCGTTTCGTCTCCGCCCGCCCTCCTCTTGCCCGCCACCCTCCCTCCATGATGTGTCTCATGGCCATGGTGTCTCGCCCCCCGCTTTCTCTTCGCGGTGGCAGACCAGATCTTGGAGACGGGCACTGACTTTTGATTCGCATAGCGGTTCGGCGGCCATAGCGTGAGAAAGTTGGAGCGAAGGTATTGCGTTGAGCCATTTATGTTCGATGGCGTGCGTCATGTGCGCGCTTCCGCCAGTGGAAGCAAGCAGCGTGATGTGGCGCTGCCCACGCGGGCGCCGATGCCGGCCTTTCTGTGCCCTTGAGAAATTGCCAGTTTTCCTTCCCTCCCCCCCCAGCACCCTCCCCTCCTCATCATCCTCCCTCCCATGCCCTCTCCCCGCCTGCCCATCCTCCCTCATCTCCCCCTCCCCCCCCCGTCTTCCCCCTCAAAAATTGTTGCGCCTCCCATCCCCATCCCCCGTTGTTCCATTCTCTCCTCCTCCCCTCTCCTCCCTTTTCTTTCCTCCTCGCTCCTCGCCGCCACTCCCCCTCCTCGCCGCCACTCTGTTCCTGCCCCGCCGCCCGCCGCGGTGCGAGGAGTGGTGTTGCGCCGTGCACTCGGCGGGGTGTCCCGAGTCCAGCCAGGCCTTGGTGCAGTAATTCGGGCGAGGTCGACTGAGTCTTCTCCATATTGTTGCATGTTTCGCCCTCCATCCTCACTGTTCCTCCCTCCTCCGCCCTCTTTTCCATACTCTCCTCCTCCTCCTTTTTCATCGTTCCTCCCTCCTCCTCCTCACCCTCCTGATCATTCCTCCCGGTGCTCCCTGCCCCTGTTCCGCACGTGAGGAAAGAGGACGGAGTATGAGCAGGAGGAGGAGGAGGAGGAGGAGGAGGAGGAGGAGGGGGGGCAGGGGCGCGAAGAAGGAATTGAGCAGGAGGAGGAAGAGGAGAAGGAGGATAAAGGGAATGATGAGAATAATGAGGAAACGGACGAGGAGGATGAAGGATGAAGGAGGAAGAGGAAGAGTAAGTGATGATGGGAACGAGTTGGAAGAGGACGAGGAGGAGGTGTGATGAGGGAGTGCATGAAGATGAAACTGAACATAGTTCAGGAATGGTGATGATGACGGTGGTGATGATGATTAGCACGATGTCGAATATATGTGAAATGCTGCAGATATTCAAAGGGTCCGACTGAATACATGCCGATGGCGTCATCACGGTGATCTAAGGGTGCGCATCAGTACGAAACATGATGGCAAGGTGTGTGTGTGTGTGTGTGCGCTCGCCCCTTTTCCTTCTCACATGATTTGTCCTCGTTGTTCTTCGATACAGTTCGTAATGGGCATTGCTGAATTATTGTGCTGGCCTGTTGACGTCTTCAGCGGCCCGCGAAAGCGAACGTGTGTGTGCGTGTGTGGGTGCGTGTGTTTTCCCACACTGCTTGCCTGTCCGCCTACGCTACAAACGACTCCCAGATCCCCGCCATGGGTCGCTCTTGCCACGCGTAGGCATCAAGCCTTTAGATTTTACACCCTGAGGCACCGCTCGCTGGAAGGCACTTATTGCCTTCATCCTTTCGGTTGGAAATCCTGGTCGCCTTATGAATTGGGAGGGCGCAAAGACTCGTTTTTGACAGCCTTTTGAACTCTTACCGCTTGACATCTGAAAACCAAACGTGTTTCGCAAAAAAATAAATGTGGAACACTTTTCTTGCAAAAAGCAATCATGGTTGAACGCCTTTTCTTTCAAAAAGCAAACTTGTGGAACAGTTTTTCCTGCTAGAAGCAAACAGGTGGAACACTTTTTCTGTGCAGAAGCAATCGTCCAACGTGCGTTTTTCAGTGAAAAGCAAAAGTTCGATAACACCAACACTGCAGGGGCAGGACGCAACATCGCATGACGAGCGTACCACACCGGAGGATGTCAGCATGTTCGCGCAGCACGAACATGATGACATCCTCCGCTGTGGTAGTGACAGTATGACATGATGAACATGATCAGTAACAGTCGGACAAAGAGCATGAATCATGTTTTTTGTCCTACTGTTCCTCTTCGTCTTGCTCCTCCACTTCATTGCGCCTCTGCTTCCCTTCCTCGTGCTTTCCTCGTGTTCTCCTTGCTCCTCCTGGTCCCCCTCCGCCAACTCGACGCTATACCTATACGACCACCCTTCGGGTGATAAGGAGGTTCGGGGGGGGAGGAACCAACGTCTCACTCGATCGGTCTCACTATCGATCTCACTATCGATCTCACTACCGGTCTCGCTCGATCGATCTCCCTCGATCGATCTCACAATCGATCTCACTTGATATATCTCACAATTAATTTGACGATCGATCTCACAATCGATCTCACAATCGATCTCACAATCGATATCACATTCGGTCTCACTATCGATTGCACTATCGATATCACAACCGCTCTCACAATCAACGTCGTCATCATCATCATCAACAACAACATCAACATCAACATCATCATCACCAACATCATCATAATCGGGACACCGTCCTCATCATCAACACCAACATCATCATCACGGTCATCAACATCATCGGGACACCACCATCATCATCATCACCATCATCACAATCATCATCATCATCAGCAGCATCGGGACACAGTCATCGTCATTATCATCATCATCAGCAGCATCATCATCATCGGGACACCATCATGATCACCATCGTTAGCATCATCATCATCATCGGAACACCATCATCATCATCTCATCCTCATCGTCGACATCATCATCACCAGCATCATCAACATCATCATCATCATCAGCATAGTCGTCATCATCGGGGCACCATCATCATCATTAACAACAACATCATCATCAACATCATCATCATCATCACCATCGGGACGCCATCATCATCAACATCATCACAATCACCATCATAATAATCATCATCATCGGGGCGCCATAATCATCATCAACTTCATCATCATCAACATCATCATCTTCATTGGGACACAATCATAATCAGCATCATCAACATCAACATCTTCATACTCATCACCATCGGGACACCATCATCGTCATCATCATGATCATCAACATAATCATCATGATCATCATCATCCTCATCATCGGGACACCATCAGCATCATCATCATCGTCATCATCATCATCATCCACATCATCATCATCATCATCGCGGGACACCGCGGGACACCGGCGGGACACCACGGGGCACCGCGGGACACCGCGGGACTTTCGCGGGACACCGGCGGGACACCGCGGGCCACCGGCCGCCCGGAAGGGAGACATTTGGTCCGGCCGCGCTTCAGCCACACAGGACTTTCGCGGGGCACCGGCGGGGCACCGCGCGCCACCGGCCGCCCGGCGGAGAATCATTTGGTCCGGCCGCGCCTCAGCCACAGGAGACTTTCTCTCGCCCGCCCTCGCAGCTTCGCCTCGCCCGCACGCGCGGCACGCACGAACGCGAAACCGAAATCGATTTCCCGGTAGGGGGGCTCTCCGTTCCACTTCGATCTCACCCCCTCACCTCCGACCCTCCGCGTCCTCTTCTTTTTGTTCCTCCCCTTCCTCCGCCTCCTCCTCCTCCTCCCCCCCCACTCTTCCCCCCTTTCGCCTTTGCCCGCCCCCGCAGCTCCGCGGTCGAGCCGCGACGCTCGGGGGCGAGGGGGCGCGGGCGTCGAAGCCGCGATGGACGACGAGGACGCATCTCTCTCTCTCTCTCTCTCTGTTTTTTGTTTTGTTCTTCTTTCGTTCTCTCTCTCTCTCTCTCGCTTTCCCTCTTAGAGGGGGGTGGCAAGGAAAACAGAGGGACAGATGGAGAGATATAGAGAGAGCGGGGCCGCCAATGGGCAACCGATCGGATAAAGAAAAGAGAGAGAGAGAGAGAGAAGGGGGCAGAGAGAGAGGCATCCTTTTCCTCAACTGCATATTCCTTCATCCCTCTCTCTCTCTCTCCTTCTTCCTTTCCTCGGTGCATCCGTGGCCAGTGTCAGGAATTCGACATGTTGGGGAACATGGAGGCGCATGAGGGGCTCGAGGCTTCCGAGGAGGCTGGCTTCGACTGGCTGGAAGAAATGGAGGCGCATTGGTGGGTCTTCCCGTCCCCCCATCATCCTGCTAGCCTCCAGAGCGTCGCGGGGGCGCGAGTATAATCGTGCGTCGCGCGTGATCGGGCGGAACTCCTCGGGAGAGGGAGATGCGCGGGGTCCGCCCGCAGGCGGAGCTGGAGCTGCACGAAGAGGACGACCTGGAGGAGATGGTCGCTGCCGGTGTCGTCGTCGAGGATTGCAACGGTTGGATGGGGAAGAGCAGGGGAGGGAACGGCAGGATGTGCAAAGGGAAGGAGGGGGAAGTCGGAGGAAAGGAAGGGACGGGCGGAGGAGAAGGGTGGGGGCCGCGCCCATCCTCGCCCTCCTCGTCTTCATCGTCCTCCTCCAGTCTCCTCGTCTGCCATTCCTTCCATCCTTCCTCTCGTTCCTTCTTCCTTATCTTCCTCCGCCTCCGCGCCATATCCTTTGCCGCCGCGCGAGGACGTGGCCGCGCGCGGCGACCCCGAGAAGCCCGTCGGCACAGGTGCCGTTGCCGCGCGTGCGCGCGCGGCGCATTCTGCTGGCTGCCGCGGGCTGGTGTGCCAGGCCAGCTGGGGCCATCGAAATCACCATCATCGTCTTAGTTCATGATTTAATTGTGTCATCCTCATCAACATCATCCAACATCACCAACTTCACCTCGCCCGTCCTCAGCGCCATCCGTCATGGGGCTGAGGGCGATGATAAGGATCAGCGTCGATCGCAGCCCCCAATCCCGACCCTTGTGCCTGGGCCATTCCGCCTCGGAGGCTCGCGAAGATCTACGAGGGTCGCGACGAGGAGAGAGTCAACGCTATCAAGAAGCTGTCCCTGCGCCGCGCTGATGGTGGACAATCCAGAGAAGGCGGGCGCGGGAGGCAATGCTTCCGCCTGCTGTCGAGCTGCTCGCCTCCTGGGCCCAATGGTTTGGAGCCCGGGGCGGGGGCTGCGACCGTCTGGTTGCATTCCAAGCAACGGCGTTTGGGATTTGAGATCCAGAAATTCGGTATCCAGAAATGCTTCCAAGCGCGCCTGGCCTCTCTCGCCGCGCGCTCAAGGTGCCATCCAGATCCCCAGCGGCCTCGCGATCGTCTTGCCCAAGGGCGCCAAGTCGCGGCATGTCATGAGTTGGTGCATGCTGGTGAAGCTTAGCTTTGGCAGGACAGGTTCGCGCGCGCGCGGCCGAATACTTCGGACGCAGCGCGTGGACCAATCGGAAGACGGTCGCGCGTCTCGCCAACGTAGTTATGGAGAGACAATGTTGGCAGTCACGTGAGCTTGTGAGGTCGTTCCAGGCTAATCGATGCGCGGAGCTTCGCCCCGAATCGGCACCTCGACGACATTGCCACCCAGTGTATTATGCGAGGTGAGGTTGAGTGCAGCGTGGGTCTCACTGGGGGGCGGGTGGGGGCATTTTCACAGGCTGAGGTGCGAGCGAACAAATTATCGAAAGAGTGCTTATTTATTATGTTTTTTTTTTTTTTTGGGGGGGGGGGGCGCGCCCGCCTTGCGACGCGCCCCGTCGCGAGGCATTGCGAGTCGTTCAATCGTGATTACGTGATATCGTCACTGATGTGGGACGAAAGGTCAGCTAGTTCAGCTGGGCGTTGTCCACGACGCGACCCCGCTTCAGCAAGCTTCGTCGCGGGAGGTGCCACATGTGCGTTTGCTACTGTTCGCTGCTCGGCGCGCCGCCCGTGGGGGGGGGGGGGGGGGGGCGGGGCCAGCGCGGCCGATCAGCCACAAGTGGGGGTGGGTGGCCTTCTTGGCGACGCTAGTCGGGGTCGTCGCGGAACCTGCCAAGCGAGACCCCTGCCCCATGACAGTGCCCCTTCTGCCTCCGCCTCCTTTCGACAGCCCGCCTTGGCCGTGCAGCCGACGCGCGCAGTGAGGACGTGCGCCTTTTCTAGGGTGCCCGCGCGCCCTTGCCTCTGCGGCCCGTCAGCCCCCTGCCCAAAAACATCCCAACTTCGGTCTCCGAAGGTTCACCGCCCGTCCTTACTATGCGTTCTCACTGTAGTGATATGGGGTTCTAAAGCCGCAGCCAGGGCTAATCCATGAGAAGGCGCGCGCGCTGCGCTTCCAGATTGCGGTCGGCAGCGTCGCAGGGGCCAAAATGTTTCGCGGGTTCACTACCCCGCCGCTGCCGCTGACAAACAACAGATCGAAGCGCTTGTACAGCGGCCTGTTCTTTCACCCGCCCATGGCCCCCTTTGGCGAATGCCTGCGCAAATTGAAAGGCTTGGCCAGGCTGAGCCTCGACGCGCATGAAGCCGACGGTCATTTGGGAAACGAGAAGCTTCACTACTTCCTCTACGGGCAGGGGCCCGTGGCTTCCAAAAACAAATAGGGCAGACGTTGCTGCTTTGGGGGGCCCGAGGAACGCCATGGTTTCGAGCGCTCGGAAGGATCATTTTAGATCGCCTTTCGAACGCCCGAAACTGCCCCCTCGCCCGAAGATTAGATATGACATGGCCATCGGCAAACCCGGGGCAGGAACGAGCTCTTCTGGAGAGCCGGCCAACCGCGCTCACTGATCTGATGTTGCGCCGCAGTCACGCGACAAACTTGCGCATGACGTTCGCCGCGCCCGGCGTGACTCCGTCGCCCGACTCTGGCGGCAAGATGGTGGCCTCTGTTTTACCGTTGTTTGTTTCACCGCATGGGCGGGCACTTCCTGCGGTTTATTGCGGGGGCCCGCATAGCGGTTGGCGAGCTTTTGGATTGGCAGGTCCGCCCAACCATGGAAGCGAGAGTTGAGGCCGGGCAGGCGGGCTCCGCGACGTCGTCGCCCGAAGTCGCCCGTGCGGGCGCGAAGACTATCGCGCCCCGCGCGTTGCGGCCCCGGCTGCAGCGCTGCTTTTCTTTTGGGCGATGGCGCGAAGGCGCGGAGATAAGGGCGCTTCGCGCGTCGCGACGTGCGACTGTGGAATGTCAAGCGTTTTTGCAGTTGTCTGGCATCGATCCTCTAGAGCTGCGCCCAGGGCCTTCGGGCCGTCCGTTTCAACGCACGCAGCCGTTCGCAGGGGGCCAGGGGTCTTGAGTCTTGAGGCCAAAGGTTTGGGGCCGGGGAGATGTCGCCTTGGATGTTGGGCCGTGCGTAAAGACCCCGAAGCATGGCGTCTCGCGTCGTGAAGTGCGACTGTAGTAGTTGTAGGAGTAGTAGGAGTAGCCGAAGTAGTAGTCGAAGAAGTACCAGTAGTAGTAGTCGTAGTAGTAGTAGTAGTAGTAGTAGTAGTAGTAGTAGTAGTCGTAGTCGTAGTCGTAGTCGTAGTAGTAGTAGTAGTAGTAGTAGTAGTAGTAGTAGTCGTAGTCGTAGTAGTAGTAGTAGTAGTAGTAGTAGTAGTAGTAGTAGTAGTAGTAGTAGTAGTAGTAGTGACAGTAGTCGTAGTAGTAGTAGTAGCAGCAGCAGCAGGAGTAGTAGTAGTAGTAGTAGTAGTTATAGTACTAGTAATAATTGTAGCAGTATTAATTGCAATCGTAATGGTGGAAGTCATACTTGTAGCAGCATCAGCAGCAGTAGTGGCAGTGGTAGTGGTAGTGGCTGTGGTAGAAGTAGTGGTAGTGGTAGTGGTAGTGGTAGTGGTAGTGGTAGTGGTAGTGGTAGTGGTAGTGGTAGTGGTAGTGGTAGTAGTTGTAGTAGGAGTAGGACTTGTAGCAGCAGCAGCATTAACAAACAACATCACTTGCCAGAGCTCTCACGTCGTTGCTGCCCCCCCTTCTATGGGCGCTGGGCTCCGGGGCCGAGCCCGCCAGCTATGCGATCGACAACTTGCCCCTGGATGGCCGGGAGATGGCGAAAGGCTACGCCGAAGGCAGCGGGGGGGGGCGCCCGAGAATTCTGAGCGGGCTGCGCAATAGTGGGCCGAAGGGCTCGGCTCGCGTGTAGAGCCAGGCGTTCCACGATATGATACCGACGTTGCCTCGCGCGCCTTCTTGCGCTTCGTTCGAAGACCCCATCAGGCGGCCCCCGGGCTGTTCAGAAAGAGATGAGGATCAAGCGCTGCTTTGCAGTGTTATTATCTGGGCGTTATTGGAAACGAGAGAAGTGGGCCCATGCATGCCGCGGATGCTGCAAAGATCGAACTGAGGCTGCAGATGAAGTGACACGTGGCATTGTGCACGCAATCTTTGCTTCGCCCCCAGTGGTTCCTAAGATCCAGGACTGGGCGATATCAAGACCTTGCCTTGATTTTCTCATGGCGGCTGAGCACCGAGGCGCGCCGGAGACAAGTTGGCGTCGTGTCCGGCGGGCCGCCGAGCACTCGCGGGACGATCCCGAATACCGCCCAGCAGGGCAGGGCATCGACTGGAGGGCTGTGGCGGGCCAGCGGTGCAATCGCGGCCTGAGGAGCTCTGGGGTCGAAACCTGTTCGCACCGCTCTCTGTTTACCTCGCCCTCTCCCTTGCCTTTAACCAGAATTCGTCGGGGGGAGATTTCGGCGACGCGAAGTTCAAATCCGCCCCCTTGCATCCCGGCTCGCGGGCCCCTGGCTGCTTCTCCGCTCGCGGGGCCCTGTCTCATCTGTACTCTCGTTTCGTTGAATATCCCCCTCAGTCTACAAGGTGGGGCCGTCGTTCGATTGATAGGCTGACCAGTCAATCGCCGCCGGGGCGTTGTCCTGCGAGCTGGGGCGTTTCCGCAGGACGATGCTCGCGATCGTCGTGGAGCCCACCCGTCGTATGCATTCCCGTTTTCTCCGTTGTGCTCGTGACTTTCAGACGATCAGCGGCGGCCCCGCTGGCTAGACGAGGTTTCCAACTGCCGGAGCATCGGGCTGAGAGTTCTGCAATATGATTCGTTGCTTCTTCGTGGCGATGGAAGTCGCCCTCGCCTCCTGCAGCAGCAGGCTGCGGGGTTTGCAAGGCCGCAATGCCCCGGGGGCCCCTGGGCGCCCCGCGCACGGTGGGAGGGCAGCGCGAAGCATAGGGGTCAAGACTTGCGCCCAGGCTGACTGCATGAGCGTCGGCCATTGGGTGGAGGAGCGCCCGCAGCAGGCACGTGAAGTTCGACGGCGCATCCTGCGTGCCATGCGGATGGTCTACCGGCGCCACTTCAAGCTGATGAACTAACTCATGGCCATGGAAACGCTTCGGCATATGTGATTTGAGAAATTATCAGCTCCAATGTTCTGAGATCATCCGCCAATTCTATGCTGCGGGTATTTGCTGCAAGCCAGCAGGCTTCGCACGTGAGTTGCAGGCGGCATCGCTTGGGGGGGGGGGGGGGGGATCGCGCGTCTGCTGCCGTGCTTGCTTTCTGCAGTCAGCGCGCATAGTAAGGGCGGTCGCCTTTTCTAGGGTGCCTTTTTGTTTGGCCCTTGCCCCTGCATCCCGTCCTTTTGCCGTTTCCACTGGGGTTTTGGTCGCCCGCCGCCCCTAGACATTCCAATTTCGGTCTCCAAGGGTCTTGCGTCCGTGCCACCCGTCCTCATTGTAAGCGCAAGTCCTCGTTCGCATCTGACCCCGTGGCTAGATCTATACATCACTAATCCCCCCTGTCTACTAGGCTGAAAAAGTCGCATGCTCTGAGATCAGGATGGTTCGGGGGAAAGGGGTGATCGCCCTCAACAGATACCTGCAGCAGGTGTCTGTAATGCGGGCTGCCTTCGAAGCCGACTTGTTGCTGCATCAGTGGTTCTTCCTGTGCGCGGCTCTCTTGACTGCCGCGAGCGTCGCTGCAATCGAGAGGCGTCGCGCCGCCCATCGGGCGCAGATTCGAGGCGGGCAGAAACCGCGGCTCATGTTTGCTGCAGACAGCGCGCCTGCTGAAGCCAAGCACCGCGCGCAGATGCAGGCCCGTCTCGAGAAGGAGCGCTTGGACAAAGCAAATCGCAAGGATGCGGCTGGAGTTCAGGCAAGGCAGGGCGCTGCTCCGATTGGAGGTGGAGGCGTCAGAGTTCGACAGAGGTCTGGCACCGAGGGCTTGAGTAAGTTAGAGGTGTTCCAGAGGAGATGGCTTCAGACGGGGCGCAACGAGGGCGGTCGCCGCAGCGCTTCGCAATGTTGGGGCTTGGTGACGTCCGCATTCGCAGCTGCATCTCCTGCAGCCCGCGCCGAGTGCGCGTCGTTTTCTGGGGCCTGCTTGCGCGCCGCGCTTGCGCGACGGTCGGAGAAGCAGGAGCCCCGGGCATCAGATATCATTTCCTGCTTTATACCCCAGACCTTGTCGTATTTTTCTGAAGAGCCCCAACCAGTCTGGCCCCAGGCGTTCCAAACCCAAGCAGCTCTCAACATGTATTTCGCAGTTACTGGCGCCCGAATGTTGCTGCAACGCCTCCGGTAGAGGCCTCCTAGATGGGGTCCGAGTAGATGGGGTCGGGGGATCTCGCCGCATCGCCGATGCATCGGCCATGCGCCGGCGACTTCTGCGATGCATCGGCGAAGTCGTCGTGGAGAAGAGTGGGGCCCACATCGAGCCGCATCGCCGATGCATCGGCGACGCGGCGCGATCCTCCGACACCATCTACTCCGACCCTATCTACGAGGCTTAGATCTGGAGGAATGCAAGAACAGGAAAAGGAAAGCGCCGGGCGCCGACGAGCGAGTCCCATTGGCCCTCCTTGATGGCAGCGTTCCAGATGAAGTCGATGAAGAGGTGCCAATATTCCCGAGTGGGTTTGGCAGATATTTCTTGCAGCAAGACGCCATTGCAACGAAAGCGTTGGATCTTCCCATCTTGCCCGCCCAGTTCCCCCTGAATGAGAGTCTCGTGGGCAACTCACTTGGCAATGATGCACCCATGGGTATGCGCTATTCCAACTGGCAGAACATGTCAAAATACGGTTGCCACAGGTCATCCTATGCCAGAGGAAGTCGAACATCCTGTTCACTGTGGCGCTCTGTGCCGGTCATTCTGGTGGCAGCGCAAATGAGCGCAATCTTTGCCCAACCAGTTTCCTTCTGCCCTCCTGTCCTCTGCCCTACTCTGTTCTAGAGGGGCCGGTAGGTCATGCGCAGTCATTGATTGCGGTGTCTTCCCGAGGTCCACTACTGAGGAAGCCGTGCTTGACTTCGAGCAGAGATGGGTGAAATCCTCGGCGCGTCTAGTGGGGCTGCTCAGCCCCCAGGGCAAGGTTGCCGACGGGCTGCGCGCAGACATCGCGCTTGCTGTCCAGAAGTGCAGCAGCGACGGCGTCGCCGAGACATCTGTTTGCGACGTTAGGCTGCAGCAGCGGCCGCCAGGCAGAACGTGACAGAAACCTCCGCCTCCTCGGCCTGTCCACCTCCCCTCCTTTTCCCAGCCTGTCCACCTCCTGCCGTTGCCCATGGGTCCTCCTCCTCCTCCTTCTCCTCCTCCTCCTCCTCCTCTTCCGCCTCCTCGTCGAGCAGGGGGCGGGGGGGCGAGGCCGGGCTCTAGCGGGCCATGCCCCCCCCGCGAGGCCCATCACGACGAGACCTTGCACTTCGCCCGGTTGCGGAAGATCCATGGAGAGGCGCGCCCTTCATTTCATGTTGTGTCATGTTCCATTGCCATCGTGCAGCGTTGGCCCCTCTTTCCTTCGCGGCCGCCTCCTCCCTTCTGTTCGCCTTCTCCACTTGCGCCGGCGTCGTCCTCATCGCCGTCGCGTTTCTCATTGTCCTCGCGCGGCAATCTCGGCATTCTCATCGCGCGTTTCGCGGCCGCGAGGAGGAACTCTCAGATTTCTCGCGGCCTTGCAAGAAATCCAGCCGAAGTGCCCGAAGACCTAGACTTGATCTAGATCGTCTACCTTCCCTTGCGGTATGCACACTTCGCAAGGTAGCGCAGCGTCTCCAAGAACTCGGGGCCTGCGCTCTGGCTTGCAATGTCCTGCCTACGCAGATTGCATAAGGCGGCCCAAGTGGGCGAGAGCAACCGAAAGGAGAGGAACGGCGCGATGCGTTGTAATTTTTCTGGGAACAAGCTAGCTAGCAGCTAGCATCTAGCAGCTAGATGCTAGATCTTGAATCACTTGTCCACGTCCCAATCCGCGTGCTCACTTCCGTGGCGCGTGATTTGTTTGAGTCGTTCTACGATGCGGGATGCATCATGCTGGCCCCCTCGCCCCATCATCCCCTTTCCTTTCCTGCTCGCCCCCCTCTTCTCCCCTCCCTCCCGACTACCCCCTCGCCTTCCTGCCCTCCCGTGCTTTTCCCTCGCGCCAATGGCTCGCGCCATCGCGGCCCTGGCGAGGCCGAGCCGCCGTTCATAGGCGCCGTCCTGCACCGCTTCAGGGATGATTTCGCGGGGCCCCGCAAGGCGGTTTGCCCGCCGCTGCCCCAGGCAGGCGGGCCAGAGCACGGACGGGGTCAGAGGAGGAGAGCAGGGTCGGGGGTAATGCTGAGGGTCGATTTCAGAGTTGTTGCTCATTCCAACGCGCTCTCATCGCGCGGTGCATTCGCCGTTCTAGCTGGCAGTTTGGCCCCGCCCTGCCGAGGCATTACTTGCCCCGCTGGCAGCGGGGCGCGCGAAGCCCTGGTAGGGCGGAACGGAGCTCCTGAAACTGACCGGCTAGGCCGACGCGGGCACGTGCGAAGCCATGGACCAGGGCCCCTCCAGTGCAAGGCGCTGCTTCACTGAGCTCGGCGACGTCGTTAGCAAGGTAAACTGACGGGGGGAAGTCGGACACATCGGTCACTCATCCGCGTTTCGTGCTCGCGTCTCGCTGCAGGTCGCAAGCCAAGACGCCGTCGAATAGGGGGGAGTAAAGCCCGGGGAAGCGATTCATTCGCTCGGCAACCACAATTCCCGAAACACGCAGTTACGCAATACTTCCAAACTTGGCCAATCTAACCCTGGGCCCTAGAGTGACACGGACAACCTCCAAGCATACTGGGTCAGAACATATCGACGACCCAATGCCCGACATGATCCCGGTCAAGTTTGACGGTGTCTATTTCCGCTTGCTAAATGTTTCTCTCGGAAAGGTGACAGCCCCCCCGTTGGATTGGGGCTTCGGGGCGGGGGCAGCTGGCCTCGACGAGCGCGTTATCATGGGGGCGTTGCCCAGCGGCCCCGCGGAAGTCACCTTCGCGCCCCCCAAGCCTGAGATGCGAGAGCGTCGGCCGAAGCCAAGACCTGGCCCCGAGGGGCCCCCTCGGCGCGGGCGGTGGCGGAGGGGGTGATTTTGATTCGTTGGAAGATACTCTGCATCATCACCAGGCTTGCTGCGCGGAGGCTGCCCGCTTCTCCCATCGGCGCAAAGCCCAAGCTCGTCGACTGATGCAGGGATTTAGAACCATCGTGGAAGAGTTCGATCCAGCGGAGGCCATCGGCACCCTAAAAACATGTTATCGCCCCCCCGACACTGCCCAAGGGCCCGATGTTTATCTCAAATGTAACGAAAAGGCATGTTAAAGTCTAGGGTCTAGTGTCTACGGGTTGCATGTGCAGGCTTTTCCGGGGCGAGGCGGGCATGTCCGACCTTGCTGCAATCCCAGGCGCAGAAGATGAGGCGGGGGGGAGATGAGGCTTCTGGGCACTCAGACACTGGCTCAGCCGCTGACAGTGGGAGCGAGAAGGGCCCCCTGGGATTGCCGGACATCCCGCGCGAAGAATGCAAGGAAGGCTGCAGCCATTCCACCCCGGGACTAGCACAGCGAGATTGAAGCTAAAGCAGGAAGATGAAGGGAAGGGGGAGGAGGAGGACGACGACAACGACGCCGAGAGGAGGACGAAGAGGATGGTGAGGATAATCGTGAAAACATGCGGATGCGGAGGCCCATGAGGAGGCGTCGGGTAATTTGGAAAGGGAAGATCTGGGCGTCTAGGGTTTGGTGGCCCGTGCGGCGGGCTTCGCGGGCGGCTTGCTTCGTTGCCCTGCAGAGACGACACTGGCATGCGGCGGTAGAATTGCAAATCCACTGGCGAGCGGTTTGGCAACATCAACAGGCTTGGGGACGTCTCCCTCGGAGCCACGTGCTTCCTGCACAAGGCCCAAGGTTGTTTCTGCGCGGTGTCCAAACCACCGCCGGGGTCCGAGAGCCGAGCGTCCTTGGGATTTGAGGTCACTGAGGAACGGATGGAGAGGGACTTGGTCGATTGGCTAGTCGGCGGTGTCGGGGTCAGTCAGGAACAGCGCCAACGCTTTGCCACATACTTCATTACAAAAGAGATGTGTACAAGATGAAGCTGAGGGGTGGGCCTGCGAAGTAGCCCGCTTGTCTTCCAGATTTCAGAATCAGCGTTGAATGCATAGGCCCACGCTGCACTTGTCTTGTGTCGGTGCCCTTTCGGGCACGTAGGCTGAGCATGTCAATGCCTGGGGAATGCGGGCTGAGCCGGGATGGCCGCGGCCCGCAAGACTGGGCGGTCACGCATGCGCGTGGTAGCTGGCACTTGACCGGCAGTCATGCGCAATGTTCTGGGCCAGGCGCAGGAGCAAAAGAGGAGAGGGGGAGGGGGGCGAGGAAGGAGGGGGGGGGCGGAGGCAAAGGTAGGATGAGGAGGGGGGAGGGCTAGGATTGCGCTTTGTCGAAAGGACGGGGCTACGTGGGTTGGAGCACATTTCAGATGCCGCGAAAACTCCGCAAAGTTTTCCTCGCGACCACCGACAAGTATTCACGCGACTCCTGACAGGTCCCCGCGCGAGCCCCGAAAGGTTTCCACGCGGCCCCCGAAAAGGTTTCCACGCGAACCCCGAAAAGGTTTCCACGCGACCCCTGGCAGTTTTCCACCACGCGGCCCCCGAAAGGTTCCCACGCGAGCCCCGAAAGGTTTCCACGCGACCCCCGAAAGGTCCCCACGCGGCCCCCGAAAGGTTTCCACGCGGCCCCCGAAAGGTTTCCACGCGAGCCCCGAAGGCTTCCCACGCGAACCTCGAAAGTGCCCCACGCGAGCCCCGAAAGGTTTCCACGCGAGCCCCGAAAGGTTCCCACGCGACCCCCGACAGTTTTCCACGCGAGCCCCGAAAGTTTGCCACGCGAGCCCTGAAAGTTTCCCACGCGACCCCCGACAGTTTTCCACGCGAGCCCTTACAGTTTTCCACGCGAGCCCTGAAAGTTCCCCACGCGACACCCGACAGTTTCCCACGCGAGCCCCGAAAGTTCTGCACGCGACCCCTGGGTGCATCCAAATAACGAGGAAAACCCTAGCGTTTCCTCGGTTATGGGGGGGGGACTTTCGGAGCTCGCGTGGAAAACTTGCGGGGCTCGCGTGGAAAACTTTCGTGGTTCGCGTGGAAAACTTTCGGGGGTCGCGTGGAAAACTTTCGGGGCTGGCGTGGGAAACTGTCGGGGCTCGCGTGGAAACCTTTCGGGGCTCGCGTGGGCAACTTTCGGGGCTCGCGTGGAAAGCTTTCGGGGCTCGCGTGGAAACCTTTCGGGGCTCGCGTGGAAACCTTTCGGGGCTCGTGTGGGGCACTTTCGAGGTTCGCGTGGCAAGCTTTCGGGGCTCGCGTGGGGACCTTTCGGGGGCCGCGTGGAAACCTTTCGGGGGCCGCGTGGGGACCTTTCGGGGGTCGCGTGGAAACCTTTCGGGGGTCGCGTGGAAACCTCTCAGGGGCCGCGTGGAGACCCTCGGAGGCGACGGCCGCCAGGCCTCTGAAGGCCGCCGAGGGCGTCCGCGAGGGCCACCGATGGCCGCCGGGAGTCCCCGAGGGCCGCCGAGGGCCGCCGATGGCTTCCGATGGGGGCCGCCCGAGTGCCTCCGACCGCCGCCGAGGGCCGTTGGGGGTCCCCGAGGGCTGCCGGGGGCCCCCGGGGGCCGCCGTAGGCTTCCGAGAGCCGCCGGGGGCTTCCGAGTCGACCGCCGCCGAGGGCCGCCAGGGGTGCCCGAGGGCCGCCGAAGGGTTCCGAGGGCCGCTGGGGGCCTCCGAGTGCCTCCGACCGCCGCCGAGCGCCGCCGGGTGCTTCCGAAAGCTTCCGAGTGCTTCCGACCGCCGCCGAGGGCCGCCAGGGGCATCCGAAGGCCGCCGAAGGCCTCCGAGGGCCGTCGAGGGCGCCGGGCAGGCGCGCCATGGGGCCGCCCGAGGAGCCCCGGCGCAGTGCCGTGGCGATGCGGCGTCGGGTTCCCAGTGCTCCTCCTCGCTCTCCCCCGCCCCACTCCTCGGGCATGGGTCGGGGGGCCTTCAAACCTGGAGGTGCGGAGTGGTCCTCGGGAGCGCCACCCCTTGCAATTTTTTCATATCCCTCTCCCCGCCCTCCTCCTCTTCTCCACGCGCTCGCCCACGCTCGCATTCCTCTGCCCCCCCCCCCCTCTTGTTTTCCACCTCCCCCCAGCTAACTGCGACCGCGACGTTCGATTCAAGGCGAGGGCCCGGCGCCCAGCAGCCGCGCTTCCCCTTGGAAGTGCATCCCAACGGCCCATGGCCAAGCAAAAACCCAGATTTCAAAAGAAACCAGCCAGCGTGAAGGCCCTGAAGAGATCTCCAGCGGACCAGGAACCATACCAGCACTGTCTGAGAACGTGGATCAACTCTAGGATGATTTGCTGGAGCGTGAGTTCCCTGATCCAGAAGGCGCGCATGGCTGGGCAGATCTTCCAGGACCTCGTCGAATGGGGCCCCACTCTCCCAGGGCCCCGTTCGCTTCCGATGTTTTCTCGCGCGGGGGGGGGGGGGGGGGCGCGCCGGGGCGAGGGCGCAGCCTGCCGCCGAATGCTCTGTCGTTCCTGCCCCCTGCCTCTCCCCAGCCTTCCCGCGGCCATCCTCAGAGCATTCCCCTTTGACATCGCTCCCTTCTTCGTCATTCCTCACTGACCTCCTGCCTCCAATTCTCGCGCTATGCGTTAAAATGCCCGCGCGCGCGCGCGCGTTGCCGTTGCCTGCCCAGCGCCCAACGGGGCAACGCAGAGCCTCGCTGGGAATCAGCACGCCCATGCTGGCAATTCCATCTGCAAGCCTCACAACGACGTCGCGCGTTGGATGAAGGGGGCCCGGCGCCGATTCTCGATCGACGCCCGCGCGGAGATTGCCGAATATTTCTTTGGCGCAGAAGGCCCTGCGCACTCTATCGCCGCGGCTTGCGCTGGCACGGGCGCGGCGGCAGTGATCGCCCGCGGCTTCGCGGGGGCCATCGCCCAGATCTTCGGCGCAGATTGCCGCGCCTTCTCGCGCGAGAAGGACAAAAATAAGAGGGCGTTCATCAAACCTATCGTCGGAGACAAGGTCCCCCTCCTATTCCGCGACACCAGCTGCTTACGCCGCGGCAGTGGGTTCTTGTCGCGCGACGAAATGACGGAGGATACGCGCGCGCGTGCCCCGCTCTTCCTCCTCGCAGCACCTCCGACTTTTCCTTTTCATAATCGTCCTCCTCGCCATTATCCTCGCCCTTCGTCGCCGTCCTCCTTCCATTGTTTCCCTCATCCTCCCCCTTCATCCTCGCCCTCCTCCTCTTCCGCGGACCGCCCGGGCGACCCCCCCGGCGGCGGACCTCGCGCGCGGGTTTTTTTTGCGACGACGCAAGCATCGAGAACCCGCGCAGTGGAGACAATGGCAAGGTCGGCATTACACACGCGCACGCATACATACCTACGCACAAACACTTACAGCTTTACCCCCCCCCCCCCCCCCCCCCCCACACACACACACACACACACACACACACACACACACACACACACACACACACACACACACACACACACACACACACACACACACACACACACACACGCATAGTCCTAGGCATGCCTATGTCGTGCATCACATGTGTATATGCGCAAATTTTGCACAACATTCGAAACCTTTGCCGCGTGTCAAACAGATTGACCTCCGGGCTAGGTCGCCCTGAAATTCGCGAGTGTCCTGCGCTTGGGTCACCGCCCGACTGTGTGAAAGGGGAGTTTATGTGTCCTGCAGGTCATTGAGAACGCCGACGAGCGGACTGGCTCCGCGCTCAGGGACGTGGCCATGCGGGCTGGACAAGAAGCTATGAAACGAGAGGTCTTCCGGTCACTGACTCTTGAGAACGTGGAGGGCACGATGAGAAAACCCCCTGGCGTGGATGAAAATTGTGATGGACACTTTCCTAGCTGGACTACTGCGACGCCGTGATCAGGCACGTTGGCATGGTGACTATCCCGTTTCTACTTTCCCTGCATATGTTCGGGTCACCAGTGTCCAGTTGGCGTCTTTGGCTGATGTGTGATGAGGGTCGCATCCGGGCCTGCGCGTGCCAATGCATGGGCCGCTTGGTCGCGAGCAGCGACCTGCCACCGCGTGGCCTGGGCGACTTCATCCTGCCAGACGGCCGCGACTTCTTGGCGCACGAGGCCGCTGCTTGCAAGGCTAGGCGCGCCAGGCGGGCTCAACTCGAACTCGTGAAAGTCGTGGAAGGATCAGGCATGTGGGCCGCTAAGTCTATCGTTGCTCTCGAGCGCAGGGGCATTGACTCGAGCGCGCCCGCGGCCCCCCAGCCATCTGTCTTCGAGGAGAACCCTTTCCTCCACGGGCCGACTGAGCGCCAGTTCGACACGCTGCGCAAGAACAACGTCAGCTTCCCCGGGCAGATGCGCCGCGTGATCGACCTGAACAAGGATGGGCGCGATCAACGCTTATTCCCTGCCGTCCTGTGGCGTTGCGTCTTTATTTGTGTATGCAGCGCCCTGCATATCCCGCAGTCCGAGTCCTGTATGCTGCGTGGTTGGGCCATTCGCCAGGGGCATTCTGGCTTCTTAGCTCTTGATTTCGAGCATATGTTTTTCGCCACCATCGCCTTGCCATGCCCTTCAACATGTGCCCCCTAGCACGCCCCATCCGCTTTCGTCGTGGTGTCTCCTGGCACGCATTTCATCGCCGCTCGTTGCTGCGCCCGATACTCAATTACCCGACCCACGCCGCTGGCGGGGGGGGCTACTTGATCGTCGCGCCTAGCCGGCATAACTACGTGACTGACAAATGCCGCGTGCTGCGCGGCGTGGAGGGCCTCGCCCAGCAATCCATCTATTTCGGGGGGGGCAACACAAGCTGGGCGCTTTCACCTCGGGTTTTCTCCTGGACCTCGCTGGGGGCGCTTTCAATGGCCTCTGCAATGCCGCCATCCTGTTGGTCCGCCACGCCGCCCTCAGCCGCGCATGGAAATGCAGGCACAATAATCGCCTCATCTATGCACCCCTCCTGGCTGACGGCCAGGACATGGCTGAGGAGGAGGAGGGGGGCTCTTTCGATGTCATGTTCACGTGGCCAGGGGGCGCGAGGTAGGTCGGTCTCTAGGGGAGTTGCTCATTCATGTGATGTTGCGCTGGCAGGGCGCCGGCGGTTTGGAGTGCAAGGGCGCCAACTGTGACGCTGCTGACATAGTGCGCGGGCCGGCCCTTGCAAGTATAATGCAATAACATGGGTCCCTCCAGGCAACGCCGCCCCGCTCCCTTTTCCTCTCCGCTCGGGGCCCCGGCCCTCCACCCCCTTCAACTAGCCCCGCCCCGCCCCCCCCCCCCGCCCTTCTCCCCCGCTGCCCCGCGCGTCGGTGAACATAAGCAGCAGTTCGCCTCGTGTGTGGGCGCGACCTAGATAATCTAGAGTGAAGTCTTATGCACTAGTGTATTATTGTATTGATCGGTATGCTTGGGTGTTGTGAGTGCTGCGCATTTCCTTGGAGCAGCTGCTGCTGCTGCTGCTGCCCCGGATGGTTGCCGCCATTTGGGTTCTTCTAGGATTCAGTCTTTTGACTGTTCTGACCAATCTGCCCGCGGGTGAACGGCCCTCGCGGCGTTCCAGGCCCCCTGGCTCTCTTATTTCACGGGCGGACTAGGCGGGGCGAGCTGCGCGCCCCCAGCGGCGGGCGCTGCCGCCGGCGAGGTCCCCAGGGGGGCCCCAGGCTTCAAGGGCTGTGGGTGCCCGGCTGCCCCGGGCACGCGCGCGCTGACGCGCCCGCTGCGGGGGGGGGGGGAGGGCGGGGGGATGGGGGGATCTTATGCGCCGAGGCGCGCGCGAAGCGATCTCCCCTGGCCACCCCGGCCCCTGATGGGCCGGTCAGGTCTTGCCGCGGACCCCGCAACCGCCCCAACCCGGACAAGAAGAAGGTGCAGATCGCCCCCCACCTCGGCTCCAGGTCTGACAGGCGCAATGAGCGCCTCTGTCGCCTATCCGCCCCACGCCGCACCAGACCCGATGTCAGAGCGGCGGCGGACAAGGCAAAGCTCCAGAAGGAATTTGCGACTGATGACGACAGATACAATGGGCACATGGAGGTTTCATCGGGAAACGGATCCCTGCCCCTGCTTGCAACTCCCCAGGTAAGTTTGGGCAGGGAAGGTCAAGCCCCCAATGTTTTTCATTTGCCCGACCCCTCGGCGCGCGTCGGAGACAGAGAGGGCCGCGAATGGCGAGGAGCCGCGCAGATACAAGAAGCGCATCGGGGATCACGAGGTGGACGTTCCCAAGACTACTGTACTCACCGACGTTTCTACAGGTGCTTCGCTGAAGAAACTCTTCGGCATCCACAGGACAATTTGCGCGTTTGAGAAGCGCTTTAAGCGGAAGCCGACCGCGGCTGCCCCCCCAATGAGACCAGGAGGAGAGGAGGCCGCCTCGCCTTCCAGATGCACGCGAAGTTGCAAACGGAGAAAGGGGCAAGAGGGGGAGTGGCCCGCGAGGCCCCCCCATTCACGTTCACTCATTCGTGTTTCCTTGCAGTCAACGAGCATAGTAAGGGCGCGCGCCTTTTCTAGTGCCCCCCCGTGCCCTTGCCTCTGCGGCCCGCCCTTTGCCGTTTCCATTGTGGTTTTGGTCGCCCGCCGCCCCAAAACATCCCACTTTCGATTTCCAATGGTCTTGCGTCCTTACCAACCGTCCTTACTATGCGTTTTCTCTGTGCGCGCTCTCTCCGCGACGGGCTGAGATCTCCGCATTCGAGATCGGCGACGTCAGGGTCACCGGCCCCTTGCTGCCGAGGCGATTTGACGAGAAGGAAGGTGTCGCAAGCGAGGTGTGGGACTACCTAGACGCTGAGACTACCAAAGCTCGGTTCTGGCGGACAGTGACAATATGATTCGCGGCGAGGACATCCAGCATCATTGGACAGCGGCCCAGGGCGCCTTCAAGGTCGACGCCGCGGAGCAGGAGGAACACGACGGCGCGGCGATCACGGCGTTGAGCGGCGAGGCCAAGAAGGAGAAGGTCACTAAGCCCGCCGGTGAGTGCACTGATTCGTTCGACTTCGGCGTTGCTGCGTCTACGGGCCAGGGCGTCGGCGGCGGCCGCGAGCGGGTGGCAGGCGCTGGCGGCGGGCAGTCGGCAGGCGGCGGCAGCAGCGGAGTTGGCGGAGGCAGCAGTTCCAACGGCGGGGGGCGCGCCGGCGCTGGCGGCGGGGGGCAGCGCGGCGGATTGAACGGCCGAGCGCCCAGAGAGGTCACCCAATCCGAAAAGATAGTGCTGGGGGCCCAGCAGCTTCAGCGCTCGCTGACAGCCCCGCCCACCAGCGCGGCCCAGACCAACAAAACTGCCAAGGCCATGAAAGATAAAATCGCTGAGCGCGCCACCCCGGCCCTGATCCAGATCAACGCGAAGGACTGCGACCCAGCCCGGCAGTTCGACGAGCTTCCCGGCATGAAGGTAATGACGGAGCTGCAGTCCTCAGTCGGCCTGTTCATTGGTTTATGTGAGTTCATGGAATGCATCGCCTCACCCAACCCATCGGGCAGTAATGCATGGGCGACCCTTCAGAAGACCCAGTCGGAACACAGGGAGTTCAAGGCCGAAGGTGGCATGACTGAATACCTCATGCGGCTCGAGCTCTCGCACCTTTTCGCGGCGCAGAATTGGGAAGGCATCATTGAGTCCATGAACCCAGAAGGGCCTGGTGATGTGGATGAGCTCTGCCTCGAGACGCTGCCTCAGCCGCCTCGCGCAGAGTTCCAAGACAGGAGCATGACCAAATTGTGCGCCGATCTATTCAGGGATCCATCGGAAGACGGCGATGCAAAGCTCCAGGTCGTGGATGAGGCTCTCGAGAAAATCAATTACATCCAGACTGTCCAGACTGCTGCGGGTCAGGTGGCGGAGTCGGTGTCTCTCATTTTTGAGTTGACAGAGGTTCGCGCGATGATGGGTCCTATGGCAGAGACAACAGATTTTCAGGGCATGAAGGACGCGATACACTGGTTCCGCATCACGAAGGCAGCCCGCCTCCACAAGAGCGTCGTGTTCTTCCCTGCTGGCATTAAGATCATGGCCGCTGCGACTGCCGCAGTTTCTCAGCGGGCGAAGGACGAAGCGCACGGTGCTACCATAATCAGCCTGTTTGACTCCATTCGTTATTTGCCAGATATTCCTACGGAGTGCGCAGCTATGGAAGCGGTGTTTGAGCAGCACCGTCCGGTGTGCGCGTCGCTGTATACGACCCTCTCGGCAGTCAGCTTGGACTTCCAGACGAGGCGCGAGACGGCTCTGTTCCTCGCCAGGGACAAGTTCGAGAAGGCTGCCGAGCACGTCAAGACCGCCATCAACACGTACGACCACGGTGTCATGTCGAGATTCTTCCAATGTCTCACTTCCGAATTCATTCGATGCACTCGGGCGTCAGAGTCGGGCACCTTGATGAAGGTCGACACGTCTACAGTCACCAGTTCGCTGAGGAAGATTTGTGCGAACCTTTTGCTTCCGTCGGAGAAGGTGAAAGGCATCTGCGCCGAAGGTGATTGCACGGGGGCTGACGCCGATGTCGCATCTCACTTGGACAGCAGTCACCCAATCTCTTTCGTGGGGCCCCATCCCAAGTTCACGGTCCAAGGTCCATCCCCCTCCTGGGGGTGCGAGCTTACAGTCAACATCAATAGTAAGGACGCGGGCCTTTCCTAAGGGCACCCTTGGCTCCCGGGGCCACGGCCGCCTGCCTCCCAAGATATCCAAACTTCGGCTTCCAAGGGTCTTGCGTCCTTACCGCGCGTCCTCCATATAGATTTGGATTATGCTGTAGTCATATAGCGGGAGGGGGGGGGCATCTCAGGCCTCTGGGGGCATAAGTGGTAGCTCTGGCACGCCTCGGGCTGCGGCGAGGAGGAGAAGGATGCGGAGGGGGGAACGGGCGGGGCGGAGGAGGTGGATGGGGGGCATCTTGCAACTTACGCTGCGATATCAGAAGGACCCGCGCACTCTCTTGGAGAACTCACTGGGCGCCTTGATTGACCCAGAGCACGAGCTCAGCCTCGACGGCGACAGCATCAGCAATGACTTGTTCTCGCTCCTCCGTTTAGCGACGCACGCGCCCCCCGTGATCGGGGGCGCCCCGGGGCGGGGACCTTTCTGCCAAGTCCTCTTCGCCATCTTCGACAAGATGCTGCGCGCCATCGTCTCCCGGGAACTTCAGTGCCCCAGCGGCTGCGACTGCCCCGTTTCTTTTGTCAACTGGAACGTAAGTATCGAGGAGCTGCGCAAAAACATCATCAAGTATATCCAGCAGATTTTTGAGGCCAGCTGGCTGTTTTGAACGGGGGGCAGCGATTGCGGCAACATCCAGGAAAGCACGGCACACATCGTAATTATCTGATACTTACGGTGCGTTTCGTTAAGCACTCATCCCAGGTCACTGCCGAGCGACGTGTCGAAGAAGATCGCGATGGCTCAGAATTTGATCAATGGGATGCCCAAGCCGTGGATGGTTTCTAAGGACGTGGATCTTCTCATGCCCGTGGGCGGCCCTGGTTCCGAGAGTCAGAAGGACCTTGTTTTTGTGTCTCATTTTGCGCTCGTGCGATCAGATCTCCGATCGCCGATTCGGCCCCCAGCCTCATGCTCGCGATCTGGTGGCAGGTGGAGAGGCAAAAGATGGAAGAAGGGGGCGGTGGGAATTTATTTTGACGGCCTTTCAGACAGCGCTACTGCGACTGATGGCCACTGCGGCCGTGGACGAAAATGAAATACGCTATCCAATTTCACCGTCAACCTTTTTTCTGATTGGCGCGTACCCGGCCCCTTACAAGTTGGCCTGGCCATCGGCAGCCCTTCCGGCGCCTGCTCTTCCGACGGCCATGGCCGAGTTCGGCGCCCAGGCAGCCGTGGGCGCGCTGTGTCGGATCAATTCCTTCTGCCAGGAGCTCGCAGCATTCAAAGCGTTCTTGGACGCCGACGTCGAAATTTCCAAGGTGGAGAAATATTACCGCGCTCAGACTTCTGCTGCTGGCGAGGCGGGGTCGTCGACTACACTGACGATGGAAGCCGCCTTGGCGAACGCGGCGGCTGCTTTGGAGAGCCTCCGTTGCCTCGCCCTGGAGGGGCACGCCGGATGCTTCATTGCGGTGGACCAAGACATCAGGACGAGGATTGACAACGCCATGAACCGGGCGCCGATGAAGGACGTGAAAGCGCCCGTGGAGGCGCTTGCTGAGGTGGACGGGCTTAATCATCTCATCGCCCCTACTTTCAGCTCTCATCTACATCTCCCGAGGTTCGCCCCGCCTTGCCTGTTGACGTTCCAATGTTGACTTCTCCCTGCTCTGGGATGGAGCCCTCAGGGGCGCGGTCGCCTCTTCACCCCTCTATTTCCCCGCCCCCCCCCCCGTCGCTTCCTGCAGCCGCCCAGCCGCCCCGACAGGCGACGAAGGGCAGCTTGCAGAAGGGGGTCTTATCGCACTGTTCCAGCGGCCAGGCCAAGGAGCTGCACGATCTGACGAAGAGCCTCGACAGCCTCAAGCCGGTCAAGAGCTGGCTCGACGACATGAAGGACTTCCTGGGCGCTTCGTTCCGCGATGATCTCGCCGCCGCAGGTGGGCCCTCGAGTGGCCTTGACCAGCAAACACCTCCTGATCATCCTCCGCATAGCAAGTTCCTCCCCCATCCACCTGCTTCTCTTCCTCCTCCTGTCTCCTACTTCTACCTCCTCCTCCTCCTCCTCCTCCTCCACCTCTTCAGTGTTCAAAGACTTCCTCGCTCCCCCCCTTCCCTCCCCCTCCAGGATGGCATTCCAGTTCAAGTGCGCGGAAGGAGGAGGAGGGCGCCCTCTTCTTCCAGCGCCCTTCAAGTTGAATGCCTGCCCGACCGCGCCAGGCGGCGCTCGCGCGGCGGCCGTCGAGGCCGCCGCGATTTGCGCCGCAGTACAATGCCTGCGCCGCCCCTTGAAGGAGCAGGGGGCCCATCCGAATCTTGCCCGCCGTGCGAGGGCCATGGCGGTGGCTGAGCATGTCCCTCTTCCAGCTAACTTGCAGTTGTTTACACAGGGCCGTCGCCGCCTCCCGCGGATTGCGGCGCCCAGCAAAAATCAGCAACGAAATCGGAGGAGAGCCCAGCGTGCCTGACCTTGCACTCGAGGAAGGGAACGCGGTTCTGGACGAAGTAGCTGCCATCGTGGACGCACCCCCCCCCGAACCGCTGCCATCTGGGCGTTCGGCAACGGGGGGGGGGGCAGGGGGGAACAAAGGGAAGGCGCGCCCTTTGCGCGCCTGCGATGCTTGGGCCACTTGTGTTTTGTTTTGTACGATTTCCCTTTTTGTTTCCCCTCGTTGCCGAGCGCCCGACATCGGAAGCTCCTGCTGGGGTTGCCGAGCCTCCTGGGGCTGCCGCGCCTGCTGGGGCTGCAAGACCTGCCGGGGCTTCCAAGCCTGCCGGGGCTTCAAGGGCAAAGAGGCCCTTTCCCACTGATGGCCCAGTGGACGCCCCCAAATCGACGATGCGAGCCAAGTCGAGTGGGTTGGATCCGCGGCTTAGCGCGGGCCCGGTGCCGGATTTTGAATATTCAGAGTTTCTCAATGAGCGTCGAGGGGCGCGTCGCCCCCGCCGACGGCCCCACGTCGGGCCCCGTCGCGGGCAGCCACCGCACGCCGAAGGCGTTCCGACCACCGTCGCGGCGCGACGACGAGGCGAGGTTGGCCTCCGTCGGGGGGGGGGCCCTCACGCTTATCAAGAAACCCAGAGTAGGACATGTGCTGTTGGTTTTTGTTTTGGCGCGCTCTGTGCAAAGGCATGCGCAGTGGCCAGAGTCGACGGGGCTGCCTCAGGGTTAGCTATCCCTGATTTGGCCCTGTTAGATTGTTCTTGCGAGGGGGCGAGAGGGTAGAGGGATAGGGGCGAGAGGGGGAGGGGGAGACAAGGGAAGGAAGGGAGGAGCGAGGTGCGGAACGGAAGGCTATCCCAACCATTGCTTGCCGAGCGCTAGTTGCTAGCGCCCCCCTCGCGCGTCGCCGAAGGGGGCAAACCGACGCGGTCGAGATCAGGAAGATTAAAAGGACGGGCTCGCTGCGAGCGAGCCCCCCTTTCCCCTCCCGCGTCGTCGTCGGTCATTGCCGTCGTCATAGAGGCCTCTTCGATAGGGTCGAAGTAGATGAGGTTGAAGGATCGCGCCGCATCGCCGATGCATCGGCGATTCATCGGCGACGCATTGGCGATGCACTGTCGATGCACTGGCGACATCGACGCCGTCGGCGTGGAGAACATCGGGTTGCATATCAAGCCGCATCGCCGATGCATCGGCGACGCGGCGCGCTCCGACTCCATCTACTCCGACCCCATCGAGGAGACCCAGACGTCAGGCGTCCGTCGCCAGGCGTCCGTCGTCTACCAGGGCACCACCTGCGGCCGAGGAGGCGGGGCCGCCGCGGCCTCCCCGCTGTGGCCCTAAGCTATGGGGGGCCTCCTATCCCTCCTCCCTCAAACCTCCCTCCCCTTCCCCCGTCCCTTCCTCGCCCCCACCACCTCGCGTGGCTATAGCATGTATCTGTTGATGCACAATCGTTGCGTTTGCTTTTGGTTGATCCTTGCAGCGCGAAGCGTTTGCTTTTACGGCCCCAAAGAGTTGTCCACGTCATTGCTTTTTAGCGCACAGACGGTATCCACGCCATAGCTTGTAGCGCCCCAATTGTTTTCCACGCGATTGCTTTTCGGCGCCCCAGAAGTTTTCCACGCGATCGCTTTTTGGCCACATAGTTGCCTCTAGGGGCAAGTTTATATGTATATATATATATATATATATATATATATATAAACGAGGGCACCTCCCCTCCAGCTTATAGGCCCTCTTAATTCCGTCTTTAGCGTCGACCAGCGTAGACTAGCGTATGGGAGTCGATGAGATAGCGGCTTTAGCGTCGGCTCGCAAGAGCCGACAGGATGGCATGGGAGGCCCCCGTGAGTTGCCATCGAAATTCTTCTGACGCTGACATGGACGAACTGTTCGGGCAAAGCCTCAGTCAGCAGCGTCGGCTTGCTCCCCGTTGCGCCAAGTATGCCCGCGGGCGCCACCGCCGGGGGCAGCGGGGGTGTCGTGCTCCGCCTCTCCTTCGTCCAGTTGTCGGTGGTTCAAAGATGGGGTCCTGGGGGCGTAAGTCCACCCTCGGACCCCTTCCTATCCTTAGGTCCCCATCCCTCAGGACCCTATCTTTGAACCGCTGATGTCGTCGCCCTCCCCCCGGGTCCGTTTCCGCCCTGCATTGTTCTCGTTTCGTTTGCGCTTGAGAGTTCTGTCGGTCTGCCTTCGCCTCGTGCACGTCGGTCGCAGGGGCGGTTTTTTCGTTCGCGTGCGCTCTGTGGGAAAAGTGCGTGCTCGGGCGTACCTTACGCTGCAAGGTCACACCAGTGATACCGCGTTTTCGCTACGCCGAGGCTGCACACGCCCCTAGGCCCAACCTCGACCACACCTGTGCCCTATGCGTCGGGTTTCCTTTGCACCCTTTGTGTTTCAGAGCTTGGTGGATTGAAATCGTGGGCTCGGTCTTTTCACAGGTGTGTGTGTGTGTGTGTGTATGTCAATGCGGGCGTGTGTGCGTGTGAAACTGCCTGCGTTGGGTGGAAACGTTGATTTTGAGTGGGTGGACGTGCTGCTGGAACAGTCCAGTATGTTTTTCTCCTCATCCTCCTGTTCGTCTTTTGCTTCTGCGCTTGCCGAGTCGAAGGGAGGGGGCTGCGAATCTGGTGCTGCATGGCAGCAGCGGGAATCTCCGCTCTGCGTTGCACCGCGAAGGTATCACACTGACTCTGCATTGCCTTCATACCAGCTGTTGTGCCGCTGGCCTTATTGAGGCAGGGCCCCTCGTTCTCCACACCTCGATGTTTCAGTCCCCCGCATTCCTTTGGAATAGCAGGGCTGAAACGGCGAGATATGGATCGATTCATCAACGTTGTCTTCGTTGCAAGGTTATTCTCATTATGTACGTTCCTCGCGTTCCTCTTCCATTCTCGATGTCCGTCCTGCCTTTGCCCCGTCATCTGGTTTCGTTTTTTTTGTGGTTTGTGTATGTGTATATATATATGCATGTACATATATATATATATGTATGTGTATATATATGTATATATATGTATATATGTGTACAAATGGCGCGTGCGTGCCCAGGTTCATACAAAAAGCAATGGGCAGTCAACGATGGGGTTGCCACAGCGTACGATTAGACTAAATGCCGAGACATAGCCTGTTGGGCATGAACATCAAAAGTTAGAGTACAGCTGGAAACATACACTGGCAACAGGAGAAAACAGATACTAGGACAAGCAGAGAAAAAGTTAGAGACTACATTGGACTATACTAGGACTAAACACAAGATGTGCATCACAGCTACGCGCGAAATCGCAGCATATCGTTGTGCTGTTTCCCAACAATCCTTTGTTGTTGGGCTCTCGTGTTGAATAGAGCGCCCCGCGTTCTCCGACCTTCTCCTCCCGCTGCCCCCTCCTCCCATCCCATCCATGCCTTTACCTCCGCATGCCACTGTTTCGGCATACTCCCCACACGCTTCGTGGCCCCATCGGGAGTTCCGCCGAAGGCCCCAGCGGCAGCGTCCGCATGGCGTACTCGCACCCAAGTCGGCACACCCGTCACACGCTTCGTGGCCCCATAGCCTGATGCGAGGTCAAAGGCGGGATGCGAACGACGCGCACGCGTCCGACGCCCCTTGGGCCCAGGCGGCGCCGCTTTATTTCACTGTCCCAGACTTGAGGCACTATCGCATCCAAGTGTAGGAAAAGGAGACGTCCACATCTTTCGGCGACGCACCCTCTATTTCCATGTCTTATCTCTTGCCTACCCGCTCATACCTACAGCATGGATAAGCTACGGGATACTGTCAGCTATGGGATACAGTCGTACGCCTGAGGCGTGATGTATGGCGCGGCTTACCACACCCCTTTCGATTCACAGTGCCCCCGAAAGCGAGTTTCGCGCAGCGGGGCATTTGCTCAGAGTTCCAGCTTCAGGAGGGAAGGTCTCGCTGTCGATCGACCACCAGCTGTCCTTCGCGATTCTTGCATCCCACGCCTCACGCAATCATATTGGAACAAACCGAATAATTTCTCTCCGTATGTTGCTGGGAGCACACGCAGCGAACATCAGCTGAGCAGTTTTGCCCGTGGCACTGCTGTCTGCTAGGTGTTCGCACAAATTCGCACAGCCGGCTGAAAGTACGTCCGGATAACATACCGCATCGCGCAGCTATTGGCATACAAAGAAAGCGTGGGACCAGTGCGCAGCATCGTTGAGCATGCGTTGGAGAAGTCTGATCCTACAGGGCTGGGTGATGTTCATGTGGAGTCGACCGTGGTGAGCCGAAGTCTTTTGAGATCTACCACGCTGCCTTGTACCGATAGATGTTTCTGAGCATGTAGCTTGCCTTGTCTCGTCGCTTTGTCGCCTCCCCTCTCGTTTCCTGTCCTCCCGCGGTGTCGTTTCTGCGCTTTGGGCCCGTCGTTGCTTCCCCCTCGGCCTCGTCTTCCTCCTCCTCTCCCTCGTTCCCGCGTCGCCCTCCTGAAAACAGAAATCCGCCGTAACATCCGGAGTCGGCGGGGGAAAAAAAAATGTTTCTGAGCATGTAGGCCGCCGCGCCTAAAGGCAGCCGTTGACTTTCCAGCACGCGCGCTCGACCATGAAAAGGCTGCCTCTATTGCTAAGGCCTTACGGCCGGTGCCGCCGACCCTGAAGACGACGACGACGACGACGAATGCGAGGAGAAGGAGGAGGAGGAGTAGGAGGAGGAGGAGGAGGAGGAGGAGGAGGAGGAGGAGAGGAGGAGGAGGAGGAGGAGGGGGATTAAGGTGGAAGGGAGCAGGAGAAGGCGAAGGAGATGTTCCCCTTGTGGGCCGAGGGAGTCGTAGCAGAGACAGACAGGGAGCCTTGTGGCCTGCGGCCCTTCCCGCCACCGTGCTAGGGTTGTGGTTGAAAGGCCTCTTGGATGTTTTCGGGCCTGTTGGGGCCTCTGTTGGGCCTCCTGGGCGTCTTGGGGGCCTCTTCGGGCCCCTCGAGGGGCTCGCCTTCCGGGGGCGTCTTGGGGCGGGAATCTCGAAATGTCGGTTCGTGGTCCTCTTCGGCCCGGGAGATCTCGGCGGCGCGCGATGATGGGTGGAAATCGGGGGCCTCTTGGGGCCCGCTTTGGGGCCTTTGGGGGTTTCCTGAGGCCGCCTTGAGGGCCTCTTGGAGGCTTCCTGGGGGCCTCTTGGGGGCCTCTTGGGCCCGAGGGCTCGAAGTGTCCGTTCGCGTCCCCGCCTGGCACGCTCTTGGAGCGCTCCTGGGGGTTGCTTGGGCCGTCCTGGGGGCGTCTGACTGCTCTTGGGCATTTGTGGGACTCTCTAAGAGACCTCTGGGGCCGTCTCGAGGTGTTCTTGTAAGCCTCTTGGGCCGGTTTGGATCGTCGGGAAGCAGAAGAGGCCAGAAAGCCTAAATCGTTCCAAAACGCATAGGACATCATTTTTGGGGAAACCATCGGAAATCAATGAGTGTTGCCGCATGGGGGCCGTCTTGGGAGTGATCCTAGATGCTTCTGGGGGCGTCTTGCACGCCTCTCGACCCGTCTGGAATTGACAGATCGTTCGGCGATTCGGGGCACTCTTGGACCTTCATGGGGGCCTCTTAGAGCACTCTTGGCGCGTCTTGGCGCTTTTTTGGGGCTCCGGGACGCCCAGGGGCGGATGCGTATCTGACCCCCCCCCTTCGGCGGGGGAGGGATCAAAGGGAAGGCTTCCCTTCGACAAGTACGACGTCGCTACGGTTTTCTTTCGCTGGCAGGCTTGAAGAGGAGGGTGCAGGGAAAGGGGACGACGGAGACGCAGGGAAAGAGGGCAACGGATGTGTCCACTGAGCGCACGCCGACAAGGGGTCCACACGCCGACAGGGTCGGCGGATTTCGCCCAGTCAGTAGGAAATGGCGAGGGGGAAGATGACCAGGTGGAGGTGGTGGATGAGAATGAGAGCGAACCCCCGGCACTCCCCGTGATGGAAGCCGGCAGTGATAGAAGCCTGCGGGCGCGCAAGGAAAATGGCGTTCTTCTGAAGCCTACGGTGGTTCTCACTCGAGGGGGGCAGCGAAGAGGAGCTGGCGTCCCAGAGGATCAAGCCCATGCTGGCATTCCCGGGGGTCCAGCGGCGGGAGTCTTGAACGCGAGGGTATTGCGAATGCGTATGAAACAAAATGCCAGTGACAGCAAATACCACCAACCACATTTTACGTCAGCGATCCAGAAATGCTGCACCAGCTCCGTGACATCGTAGCCGTGCAAGTATTCCCAGAAGCTTCTCCAGGAACATCCAACATTGCGTCCCGAGTGTTTCTGGAGGGCATTTCTGGGAACATCCAAGACAGGCTGTGGACCAGCATTATCAAAAGTTTCTCTGGGAATAGCGGAGCAGTTCGTCTGACCACCTTGAGGGGAAGAGGAGGAGGAGGGCGACGAGAAGGAGAAGGAAAATGACGAAGACAAAAATGGGAATGAGGAACACCTGGAGGAGGTGGGCGTGATACGGGACAGTGGCATTCCAGAGCATCAAGCCCACCCTGACATTCCTCGGAGTCTTGCGGCGTGAGTCTTGGAAACGGGGATCCAGCACAGGGGTGTCCAAAACCCTCCAGCATTGCAATCCACCAGCCAAAGCGTACTGCAGCACAGTGGCAGCAAAGTTCGCCACCCATGTTTTATGCCGCATCACCTAGGTGGCAACTTAGCCGCCCAATGTTCCAGAAACCTCTCCAGAAACATCGACAATTGTGCACCAGCTCGTGCTCCCAGAGGCCTCTCTAAAAAACATTCAAGACGGGTTGTCGGCCCATGTTCCCAGAAGCCTTTGCCGGAACGTCACAATTATGCCCGTCTTGGCAAACCCGCACGAGTAGGAGGAGGAAGGGAAGGAGGAAGACGCCGACGGGGAAAAGGACGATGAGAAGAACGCGGAGGAGGAGGAGGAGGAGGAGGTGGATACAATTCCAAAGCAGTGAGCCCGTTCTGGCATGTGTGCATCCGGGAATCATTCAATGGGTGGGAGCACACTCGTGGAGAAAGAGGGCAGGAGAGCCTGCCCGACTTTTCTATCATCCTTGGTGCAATTTGCCGCCTCGGCTTGCGAGTTTGTTCATGGCTCCGGGTCTGATAGAACCTGAGCGCGCGAAGCGCGCGCGTGGTTCTCTGTCTCTCTGTCGCTCTCTCTCTCTCTCTCTTTGTCCCTCTCTCTCTCTCACTCGTTCTCTCTTTCTCTTTCTTTCTCTTACACACAATGTTTGCTTTGGTGCTTCTCCCCACCAGACAGGTTGGGGCTGTTAGATTTTAAGAACAGGCCCCCTGGCCAACCCCATCCTGCATACCGCGGCCGCCAGACCTCAAATTGTCCCGATGATCCTCGAGAATTCTGGGTGTCTCGCCGCGCCCAGCCAACCCACCCTGCACACCGCGGCTGCCAGACCCCAAGTTGTCCCGATGATACCCGAGAATCCCGGGTGTCCCGCCTCGCGCCCGGCCAACCCCACCCTGCATACCGCGGCCGCCAGACTCCAAGTTGTCCCGATGATCCCCGAGAGTCCCGGGTGTCCCGCCTCGTGCCTTCGACGAACACGGCAGAACGCAACATGACAGAACAGAACATGACAGAACCGAACAAAGCATAACATGACACGACATAACAGAACATAGCAATGCCATGACAAATTAGAGCATAACATAACATCGCATAACATACCAGAACAGAACATGACATAACCGACGACAACAGAACACAGCATAGCAAAACATAACTTAGCATAACATCAAACACACCTTGACATACCAGATCACATCATGACACAGCATCGCAGAACATGTCATAACACGACAGCAGGGCATAGCGACGACGAGCACGACATAACACAACATGACACAACAACCCATGACATAACATAACAAGAGCATGACAAACAAAAACGTAACATACCATAGAAGTGCCATGAACAAATAGAGCATAGCAGACCATAACATAACATACCAGAGCAGAACATGACATGACAGAAGACGACATAACACAACATTACGGAACAGAGCCAAGCATAACACAACACAATTTGACAGAACATAGCATAGCATGGCACAGCATCACAGCACATATCATACCACGACAGCATAGCATAGCGACGATGAACACGACAGAACACAGCATGAAACAACATATCATGCCAGAACACAACACGATCATGACATGCCATATCTATAGTATGACTAGATAGGGCATAGCAGGACATCAAACTACATACTAGAGAAGAACATGACTTAACATAAGACGACAATATATAAGATAACATAACATAGCCGAGCCTACCATAACACACTTTGACATACCATATTATGCCATGACACACCATCACAGAACATACCATCACACGGCAGCAGAGCATAGCGACACATACTAGCAGAGTGGATCATAATATACTACACAGAGCCGAACCGTCAACAAAAAAAAGAGCACAGAACACACCAGAACAGAAACTAACATACCAGAAGACGACAGAACACAACGTAACATAACGAAAGCGCGCCAGTGGATGTCCCTGAATACACAAAAGGGGGGGGTGCTCGCAGAACCCCACCCCACCCCTTCCCCCCTTCAAAAGGGGGGGGGAGAATCCCCCCCCCCCCCCCCCCCTTGGCGCTGGAGAGGGGGGGGGGGGGTCGAACCCCCCCCTCCCCCCCTTTGCGTTGAACAGAACAGGGGGCTGGCGAGGGGTCTTCTCAGGAAGCGAGTAGAAGGTCGTGAGTAGAGACTAGAGCGTTTTGAGTAGCGATTGGTGAATAGTGGGTATTTGCTAGTGAGCAGTGCGCAGTGAGTCGTGAATAGTGAGTAGTGAGTAGTGTGTAATGTGTAGTGGTAGTAGTGAGTAAGTAGTGCGTAGATACTAATGAGTAGTGAGTAGTGAGTAGTGGGTAGAGAATAGTGGGGAGGACGTAGTGAGTAAGGAATTGTGAGTAGTGAGTAGTGAGGAATGAGTAGTGTGTACTGAGTAGTGCATAGTGAGTAGTAAGCAGGGAGTAGGGATGAGGGAGCAGACAGTAGCGAACAGCGAGGAGTGAGTAGTGAGTAGTGAGTAGTGCGCAGGGAGCAGAGAGTAGTGAGTAGTGGTGAGTAGTGAGTTGGGAGCAGTGAGTAGGGAGTTGGAAGTAGTGAGTAGTGAATAGTGAAAGCGTAGTGAGCAGTGAGTAGTGGTTAGTGAATAGTGCGTATTGGGTAGCGAGTAGGACGTAGGGAGTAATGAGTAATGAGTAGTGAGTAGTGAGTACTATGTAGGGAGTAGGGAGTAGGGACTAGCGACTAGCGAGTAATGGATAGTGAGTAGTGAATTGTGGGCAGTGAGTAGTGAGTAGTGAAGTGTGAGTAGTGAGTGGTAAATAGTAGTTAGTGGGTAGTGAGTAGTAATTCTTGATTAGTGAGTAGTGTGTAGTGAGTTGTGTTTAATGAGTAGTGAGTACTGAATAGTGGGTAGTGAATAGTGAGTAGTTTGTAGTGAGTACTGAGTAGTGAATAGGGAGTAGGGAGTAGTGGGTAGTGGGGGTAGTGAGTCGCGAGTAGTGAGTACTGAGTAGCGAAGTGAGTGGTAAGAAGTGAGTACTGGGTAGCGAAGAATGAATTGTGGGTAGTGAGTGGTGCGTACTGAGTAGTGAGTACTGTTTGGGGTTAGGGCTTGGGTTTGGGGTTAGGATTAGGGGTCAGGGTAAGGGTGAGGATTAGTGTTAGGGGTGGTAGGGGTCGGGTTCCGGAGAGCGGGGGCGCCGTGGCGAAAGGGGGTGAGGGGGGGGGTTCGAATTTGGCGGCCAAAGGAGGGAAGGGGGGGGGGGTCGGAACCCTCCCCCCCTTTTGAAAGGGGGAGAGGGGAGGGGATCCCCGACGACGGACCGGGAAAGGGGGGAAGGGGGGAAAGAGGGTTCCCCGACGACGGATCGGGAAGGGGGGAGGGAGGGGGGAGTCCCCGACGACGGATCGGGGAAAGGGGGGAGGGGTCCCCCCCCCCTCGGGGACATCCAGCGGCGCGCCCTCTAAAATAACAGAGCCGAGCATAACACAACACACCGTGACACATAACCCATCATATCATAGCATCACAGCACCACAGACCATATCAGAACCCGACAGCAAGACATAGCGAACCATATTAGCAGAGCAGCTCATAGTATACTCAACTGAGCCGAGCTGACAACAGCATCACGGAACAGAGCATACGGTAACATATCTTGGCGTGACATTCCATGCCATAACATAGTGCCACAGAGCAGATCATGCCATACCATATCAAAGCCTCTGGTGTCAGAAATGATCATGAGATAACACACTCAATTACAAGAGAAACATCTAAGTAAATAGTACTATAAACAACAGACGAAACATCTAATGCCACAGGCGTCGCGACGTCGTGCCGGCCCGTCGAAAACATAACAGGACAGATTATAACATATCATGAAAGAAAGTGACTACATGGAATACGATTGAACGGTTCTTGGATCCAGAAGCGGCAGTTGTCGACCAATTCGGCGACCGCGCGCCGTCGGGAATAAACGCTTCAGGTTTCGGTGGGAATCTTTCGAAGCAAGATAATTTAGTTGTCTTTTTTTCTCTCTCTTTCTCTCTCTCTCTCTCTCTCCTCTCTCTTTCCCATCCCGCCTGCATGCGAAACTTGAAAGGTCAGGGGGCATGGCGGGAAACGACAGTGCGGCCTTGTGTATGCAAACGTTTGTAACTATCGATGTGCACGCGCTCACACGTCCAGATTATATGGCGATTCGCTCTCGTTCGCGCCTTACGTCTCGTTGCCTGCTTCGTGTGATGTGGCTGCGTCGGGCCTTCCAGATGCGGTCCTCCTCATTGTTGGTTCTTTCCACCCGACGCACTCTCGCTTTCCATCTTGTAGGTGAGATGGCACCGCTTACCCAGAGTGGTGGGCACGACGCGCCAGAGAAAAAAAAACCATCCAAACTAACCCCTCTCCCTTTCCTCTCCCTTCGCGTGGCCCTTTTCCTCTTCGTTCTTGTAGTCCGTTGTCGTTTTGATTCGGCGAGTTTAGTATCGATTTGCATGTGGTGGTGCGGGCAGCACCGTCCGCCCTGCAGAACCTGGCCATACATCCAGGCGAACACATCGGAGCTGACGGTGCGCTGTGCTTACAAGCGCGGCGAGCGTGGAACCACGGGCTCCGGGATTTGTGAATTTTTCGTTTGGGGAGAGGGACAAAGGGCATTGGAAGGAGGGGGCAGAGCGGATTCGCAGGGGGAGAGGGCGACTTGTATTCTTCGTGCTGAAATTCGCGCATCTGCCGTCGCGTTTGTACCCGACTTCGCGCCCTGATGAGTCGTGATTGCGATTCGGCGTTCGCTTGGCGATCCACTGAAGTGTTTTGGGTGCCTCGTGATGCAATGTGTGAAACTGGTGCTGGGTGTGGATTTGAAGCAGTTCGTTTGCGATACCTTCAGTGCAGGTTCCTGTATCAAACGTCATAGCCCTTTGAGTCGTCTGCAGGAGTAGTTCGTCACGTACTTAGTATCGTACAAAGCGCAGTAAGTACGATCATAATGCTAGTCTTTTTTTCTGTCGTCCCCGACGATTGCTTAGCTTCTCTTGAAAACTTCGGTACAGCGCTGCGTACATTGTTTCGGCTGTCAGTTGATAAGCTATGGGCAAGTTGTGCTTCCTACACGATGTCGCAAATGCGCAGGATTGTCTGCCTCCATATTTTCATTGCGCGACCTTCAGCTCATCGCAAATTGGCGTCATGATGTTCAGGCATATCGCCACTTAGCGCATCCCTGTCGTTGCGGATGGGGAGGAGGAGGAGGAAGAGGAGGAGGAGGAGGAAGAGGAGGAGGAGGAGGACGAGGAGGACGAGGGGACGAGGAGGCGGAGGTGTCAGAACATGGCCCTGCGACTGGGTGAGGAGCATCGCGATACAGTGAAGTCGAGCAGTTGTCGTTACCGACGCTGTTTAACTGAAGCACTCAACAGTGGCACAGACGTTTTGTTCCGCTGTTTACAGACATCGCCTATCACCCTTGAATCGTGCCCGCGCAGTCTCCTCAGGAGCCGCACGGTCGCGGAGCGAGGTTACTGGCAGCCGCGGCAGCATCGGCCGCTCATCCAAGAGGTTCGCTCCAGGAGTTAAACGCGCCCCACGGCCGAGACCCATGGCTTAATCTAAACCCAGCAAGGTTCAGTGAGCTGTGCGAAGCCGCGTTCTACGGGAGTGACTACAGTTAGGTGAAAGTGGCAGTGAAGGCTATCCATGAGGGGGTGGAAGAGTTCATCGAGAGGCAGACCGCAGCTGGAGTCAGGACCCCTCACCAACGAGGATGGTTACAAGTTGCCACGGATGACCCAGACATCAACTCTTCCTGCTCGTCAGCATCGTTGTACGCAGAAGGGAAAGCAAAGAAACTTCAGTTAAGAATCAAGAGCGTGGAGGACCAAACGAAAGTGCAGAAAAGCATGATGGATCAGGCAACGATGATCGTCGAAACGAGAGCGGGAGGCAGAAACAGGTCAGGAGGACACCAGAAGCCGGTTAGTAAACATAAAGCCACGCAGCAGCTCAAGTTTTTCTCCCGCGACCGAGCCAAAGTCCGCGAGTGGAATGGAGCATTGTTGGTTGAACGCCTCGGCGCATGTGAACCCACAGCACCAGAAGGCGTTCAATATTTTAGGTGGCAAGTTGGATACCATGGGCGGGACGTTGCAGGACGAGGATGACGATGAACTGTTTAGAATCCTTAACCGTCGGTTAACGGCATCAAGATACGCAAGAACCATCGCAGCAAAACAGCATGAGGACGACGATCAATTAGAATTCGATATTACCGGTGAAATTGTATAGCCGCACTGGACGAGGACACGTGGTACGTCTGGAATTACAAACCGGAGGGAGTGGAACCCAGAGGAAAGCTTAAAGGACGCAGGGAAGGCGATATATTGCCAGCGCCCCGCATGTATGAATATGTATGTATGCGTGTATACACACACATATATATATATATATAGGTATGTATATACATACAGGAATGCATTGGCACGTCGCGCCATGCACCTTGGGTCTTGAATTTTGGCATGCAGGCGGAATGGCAGGAAGGTCAAACAGACAATCTAAGGATAACTCCTTGTTGCCTTTTCCGGCATCGCCGGTGTAACAATAGTATTCGTGATCCTTTCTCCATGTGTTTTTCCTCGTTCTCGCCCTACCCTGCGAATTCTTCCCCATCCTCAGCTCTTGTTGCGGAGGCTCCTCCTTGGAGAACCTCTGGTGGCCCCACGGAAGTTTTTCAGGTTTTCTTGAAGCCTTCTAGCCTTGTGGAGGCCTCCTGGGCGTGTTCTGGGTGCCTCTGGAGGCTTCCTCGGGCCACCCTGCCTCCAACCGCGGTCTCCCTGAGCGACCGGGTCACGATTTGGAAGGCTTCGGAGGGCGTCTTGGAGCCATCTTTGGCCGATGGGGTTTTCTTAGGCCATCTTGAACCCTGTTGTGCCGTCTTGGGGCTCTCTTGAACATGGTTTTGGAACGATTTTCGAGCCTCCCAGGCGGTCTCAGACGCCCAGAAGACCAAAGAACAGGGCATTCCCCAAATCATGCAAACAATATGAAAATCATTGTGTTTCTGCGCTTGGGAAGCCTCTTGAGGGTCTTTTTGGGGTCGTCTTCAGGCGTCTGGTGGGTATCTGGGGCCTCTTGGGGCCCTCGGGTGGGCGTTCGGCCGCCCTCCAGAACGGTTTGGGCCCGTTGCCTAGGCCCAGCAAGGGCTTCTAGGAGCTCTGAAACGCCTGGGGGGCCTGTTGCAGGGGCGTCCAGGGGGCCCCCGGGGCCATGGATCCTGGTGGTCCAGAAGGTCCTGGGGGCCCGGGGATCAGGGGGGTCCGATTGGGCCCGGGGATCAGGGGGGTCCGATTTCGGGGGGGTCGTCCAGGGTAATATAACATTGTGAAATTTACTCCCGCAACAGCACCGTTGTGACAAGCGTCCCCGCCACACAGCGCCACCGATTGATGAGATAAAGGCCTCGCGCTCTTTGATCGAACATGCGAGGCGGTCGCACAGTAGCAGTGCTCAAAGAGGCCCCTTGTGGGTATACAGAGAGCCAGACACAGCAGCGGCACGCTTGCATCACGCTAACACAGAGCATACGAGAGCGTGAGAGGGCCTTGCGTTTTTAGATACGGATGTTAGTTCAAACCCTTCTGACATAAAGAATATACCTCAACCGACGCAACATGGAAAGGCACAAACCGATGGGTTCTGCCGCATACGAAACTTGACGCCCAACTGGCGCGATATATACGAAACTCAACGCCAAACTGGCGCGAGACAATGAGAAATTCATGCAAGAACTGAAATCAGAGTAAACCTCTCACTCACGTAGCCTCCTGCTCTTCGCCTGGGCCTGCATGCTGCTTCGTCCCGACTCCAACTGAGTCTGCCTTACGCCTTACCTTCAAGTCCCGTCTCATCGCCGCCTTACGGTTTCTGAACTCCTTCATCTCCGTGTTGGCGTTGTTATTGTACTCGCTGCTGTACAACACCCGCTGGAGGACCTGGTCGTCCAGCGCATCACCCTTAGTCAAAGGGTCTGCCAGCATCACGCTGGTGTCCACCCAACGTAGCTCATCTCCACCCCTCGCCAATAGCTGGTTCAGCGCCGCAAGCTCGATGCCCACGCGCTTATCCTGGGGCCGTGCCCACGTCAATGCTCAGGTGTTCCACCACGCTCTTGGCATCGCACATCCACAGTGCGTGGATATCCTTCGTCCGACTCTCCCCTTCGGCAGCGTGGAGTTTTGGATCACGACTCCCGAGCAACACTGCCGTGAACCAACATCTCGGTGCCCGTCGCCAGCGCATACGTCTCCGGCGCCATGGTGCTCCAGCAAACGCGTTTCTCGACTTGACTCTTCCACTCCATGACGTATATCTCCGTGTTGCCGTGTTGCCGTTCTCGTCCAGCGGTGTCATCACCCCGACCACTCGCTTTGCTGGCTGCGAACAGGCTCCGATTTGCAGCACGACGTCCTGGACATTCGCGCGCGCCGAGGCCGTGCTCACGAACACGCGTGCATTCTGCCAGTCCACAGCCTCCGCGAAGTATGACCTTCCGATCCGCAAACTCGTGTGCTTGTTACACTCGAACAGGTCGTTCACCGTCGGTGAAACGAAAGTTGACTGTCCATTCGAACTCGCAAGAAAAAAAGAAACATATCTGGACTTGTCTGTCGCTGCAACCATGATCGATTCCCATATCGCCCACGTAGCATGGACATTCCGGGTGGAGTACATGATGCATCCCGCTGTCGCTTCTTGCTCGGTGCGATCTGGATATGGGTGATATTATTGGCGCACCCCTTCTGCCCATTCTCCACGGTCCCATCGCTGCTCTGCTCGATCATATTGCCGCAGTGCTGAATATTCAGCACCTCGTCCTGGTCAACGTCCACCAGGCTCTAGAGGGTCTTGAGGCTCTGGTCGTAGTGCTTGCCGTAGCCCGCCATCAAGATGTCGCCAACGCGCGTCGTGCACATGCCGACTAGCCCTCCCTCATGCCATCTTCCAGTTGCTGGTAATCAGATTCTTATCGCCTTCTTCCACCACCCACGCGCAGCGTCGCCAGAGCCGTAGATCGGGACGTTTGCACGCAGCAGCGATCCTTCAGGAAGGGAAACTCCGAACATGCCACCAGACGGTGGCCTGAGGTACAGCTCGCGATCTATGACGTCCCCCTGCAGGTAGGCGCTCTTCGCATCCATGTTTCGTACCACGCGAGCTGGCCCATCACGATGTCCACCAGATGCCGCCCAGGCCACTGCCATATGTTGGGCCAGAAGGCTCCCAGTTGGCGCATCTCGCCGGTAGTTGGAGTCCTTCTCCAGATTGCCCAGCACCACCAGTCTCGCCTTCAGCTTGACGGGAGGTTTGTTCTCGTCCGCCCGCATCGCCTCGCTATTGTCCGTGAGTGCGAATCGTGCCGGCACAGCCTGCACATGCCGCGGCAATTCACGGACTTGCTTCGCGGTGAGGATCTCGACCGCATCGCAGTGACACCACTTGTTCGATTTCTTCTTCTTGGTCTCATCGAGTGCCCCCTTCAAGCGCTTCGGGTTTTCTCGCTCCTTGAGCTCGCGTCGTCCAGGCTCTCCCCATGCGTCTCCCGAGCTGCTTCTCCAGCGTCTTGCTGACGGGCGTGCCTTCAGCCTTCGCCGCGCGCGCCATCTCGATCTCTTCGCTGCGCTCGGTCAGGAAACGGATCCACAGTCGGTCGCGCGCCTCGCAATTGCGGCCCTCCGCAATGAGCGCCGACGACGCGCCGACCAGCGCGCGCCCGCTTCGAACGAAATCTGCCTCTTCTGACCGCCGACCTCGCTCGGCAATAGAGGGCGCATCTTGGCCTCGCCGGTCGAGCTCTCGCCCTCTGTGTCCGCTATGGGGCCCTTGTCATCGGGCGCATTGGCGTCTGGGCCCTCTTGTCCGTTCGGATGCTTGTCCTCGAGTTCGCTCTCGTCGTCAATCCCCATGGTCGTCGGCCCCGTCTCGGGCACGGGTGCCGCCGCGATCGGCGCGCCCGACTTCTCCGACAGTTTATCTTCGGCGTCTGCCAGCTCTTCGCTCTCCTCGGTTTCATCGGGGAAAGTCGGCCTCCAACGTGCGTCTGCGTTGGTGGCCCTCGCCCGATGCTCGGCGCCGGCCTCGACTGCCGCGCCCCGTGGGATATTCCAAGCGATGATATCCTCAGGCGTCGCCGAGCGCAGCTGCTCCGGCGCCGCGAGGTTCTGCCACCCACGGCAGTTGAACCAGATGCTGCGGGCCCGGGGCCGTCCAGCATCTCCGCTCCAAACGTCGTGGCCAATTGCTCTGCTTATGCCGTGCCAGCGACCGATTGCTGGGCTATGATTCTTAGTTGGTCGCTGCGCCCGGCGCAAATACAGAGGGTTTCCTGGCGGCCGCAGTTTTCTCATCTTCGACTGCGAGCCGACATCGGTCGCCTCATGCGGCAGTCGTTGCCCACTTCGATATACGCCTTGCGCGCCGCATCTCTCCGCGCCGCCTGCTTGGCCATCGCGCCCCCAGGTGGCAGGATTGCCTCATGCGTCTCTAAACGGCTCGCTTCCAATGGATCAACCAGACTGCCTGGAATCCGCACGTCACGACCGAAAACCCATTGCACTGGAGCAAAGCCGCCTCTCCGCATCATGGAGTTCTTCGCCTTGTTCGTCTCGACCGCGCCGAGCTCTGCGTCGCCCTCGGCGGCGAGCCGCTGGCCGCAGCACGCGCGTCTCCAGAGCTCCTTCCAGACACCGCCAGCTCGCTCGCATCGCCCGAGGCGGCGGTGCTGCCCCGCGCTGGTGAACTCGCAGCGCGCCGCGCGTGCGACGATCAGCTGCTCCCTGACGTAGGCCACGTTGTTACGGGCTTGATCCATGAAAACTCTTTAGGGCGCGCCTGCCCGCGACGCCCACCTGGACATGAGCGCCTCAAATTTTCCTCGTCTGCAGGGACCCCCCCCCACCACGGTGCAGGGGCGCTGCTTGCTGGCACCCTGTCCCGTCGCACACCATGCGAAGAGTGAGACTCGAGTGCCGTTAGCCGTGTGCCCTTCGAGGACATCGATCTCGATGAGATATTTGAATTCGCGCGGCGCCACCGGCAACTTGGTAGGTCTCGACGTAGTTGGCCCTGCCAGACTGGCGCGCACGCTGCGCCACAAATGCCCTGCAGCCTTGACGGCCTTGGGCGTGGCTCGACCCTACAGTGGCAGCCTCTGGAGTGCCTCGTTCGACGGGTGCATGTGGGTGTAGTAGTGCCCTCCGTGGGCCTGCATCCACTGCCTTCCAGGCCTTGCGGACTCTTCGTCTTCAGGTCGTCGCGGTTCGTCGCGCGGTGGAGGGGGTGGCGGCGCTGGCATCGCGCCGACGTCTGGCGGGGTAGACCCCCTTGGAAGGGTTGATGTTGGCCGCTCGCCTTCGCCGGACTCGTTCGGGGCACAGCGCAAAATGGCTTTGCCGTGCCGGCGCGACATGGGCGGAGCAGGGTTGATATTTCAGTCATTCTGCTCGTGGATGCTCTGTCCGTTGTCGTCGATGCCCGCAGTCTCGCGATCTCTTGTCAGTCGCACTTGCCTCTCATGGGAGAGACTCCTCGGGTCGAACTGAGTGTCCATCCACGTATTGTGAGTAGCTCCCAGACTCGTCGGTGCACGCGTGGGCCGCGTCGACACTGGCGGAGCCCCCACGCATCGGCCTCCTGCGGACTTCGTCGTGGAGCTCGGACCTCCGCGGGGAATGCGAACTGCTCGCAGTGCCCTTCGAGTGGCCCCTCGCGCGCGCCCAGCAAGATGTCCTCTACCAGTTCCAACGGTTACCGTCCTGCTTGCTCACTCCGAGCTCCGTTTGTACGGTGTCCCTCAATCGTGTCGCATCGATGTCGCGCATCGCACTTCCGCATGGGCCTTTCCGCGAGTGCGCCCTTGTTGACCGCAAACCCACTTGGCTTCAGGTGGGGCCGTCCGCTCTCGGTGCCCCTGAGGTTCCACTGGCGCGCATCTCCCCAGACGAAGTCCATCTTCGGGCCCATCGGCACCTCCTCCAGCGCGGGGTCCCCCCAGGCGTTGCTCGCCCAGGGGTTCTCCGTCAAAACAAGCTTCCCACGCTCCAAGCGGCGCTTGGCGACCCTCGCACTGAACTCCAACAGCAGCCGCGCTTTCTCCCGATTCTTCCCCTCTCGCGCTGCGAGCGAACCTCCGCGCGCGACCTGGAGGCGGGGCCGGCCGCCCCACGGCCCATGCCGGAAAATCTCGCAATCCCTTTGTAGGGGCCCCATCCAACCCCTGGCGGGCTGGATCTACGTGCCTGCCTGCGTTTCGAAAGGGTTCGCCTGGTTTTCAACATGGCGAAAAAAGGAGGACTACGAGGATGATGAACAACGAAGAATGAGGACGAGGAGGAAGAGGGTGGCTGAGGAGGAACCAGGAGGAAGGGGATGTCTGAGGAGAAAGAAAAGAGGATGAGGATGAGGGTGGGAAGGAAGAGGAGGAGGAGGAGGAGGAGGAGGAGGAGGAGGAGGAGGAGGAGGGGGAGGACGAGGGACGAGGCGCATAGGACTTGCTGATGCAGCAGCGACGCTTCAATGAATTATCCCTTGTTCGCTGCGCGTTCCTTCCTGAGTCCTGAGATGTCCGTGCAAACACTCTTGGGGGGCTCGTCTTGGGGTCTTGAGGGGGTCGGGATCTTTGGGTATCTTTGGGTGGCTATAGTCTTGGTGTCTGAGGGCTGCCTTTGGGCGGTTATAGTCCTGGTGTCTGAGGGTATCTTTGGGTGGCTATAGTCTTGGAGTCTGAGGGTCTGTGGGGTCTTGGGCCTTGGGGAGACGTCTTGGGATCTTCGGGGGACGTCTTGGGGGTCTAGGGGCTCGTCACTTTTTCCTTACCTAGGCTCTGCCTAGAAGGGTTCTTACTCTCTTAGCCTAAAGGGGCCGGGCAGTGTAAAGCGCCCCGGGCGGTTCCCCCAGCCCCCGCCCCGCGGTTCCCCCCAGTCCCCATGGGAGCTTTAGCTTTAGCTTTAGCTTTAGCTTTAGCTTAGCTTTAGCTTAGTTGTAGCTTAGCTGCAGCTTAGCGTTTCGCTTAGCTTTTCGCTTAGCTTTTCACTAAGTTTTAGCTTAGCTTTAGCTTAGCTGTAGCTTAGCTTTAGCTTAGCTTGAGCTTAGCTTTTGTTAGCTTTAGCTTAGCTTTAGCTTAGCTTTAGCTTAGCTTTAGCTTAGCTTTAGCTTAGCTTTAGCTTAGCTGTAGCTTAGTTTTAGCTTAGTTGCTGCTCAGCGTTAGCTTAGCTGTAGCTTAGCTTTAGCGTAGCTGCTGCTCAGCGTTAGCTTAGCTTTAGCTTAGCTTTAGCTTAGCTTTAGCTTAGCCTTAGCTTAGCTGCTGCTTAGCTTTAGCGTAGCTTTAGCGTAGCGTTACTGTTACTACTAATGCTGTTTTCCTAGGGGTTCCAACTCCTAGGTAGGGTCGCACTGGGGTAATTTTTTTTGGGGGGGGGGAGGCGTCTTGGGAGCCCTCCGTCTTGCGCCTTGGGGGGCAATCGTGGGGGGCTGTCTTGCAGGCGTTTTTCCCTACCTAGGCTCTGCCTAGAAGGGCTCTTACTCTCTTAGCTACAAGGGGCCGGGCAGTGCAAAGCGCCCCGGGCGGTTCCCCCAGTCCCCTGGGAGCGGTCCCCCCCAGTCCCCTGGAAGCTTTAGCTTTAGTTTTAGCTTTAGGTTTAGCTTTAGCTTTGCTTTAGCTTAGCTGTAGCTTAGCTTTAGCTCAGCGTTTCGCTTAGCTTTTCGCTTGGCGTTTAGCTTAGCTTGAGCTTAGCTTTAGCTTAGCTTGAGCTTAGCTGCAGCTTAGCGTCAGCTTAGCTGCAGCTTATATTTAGCTTAGCGCTTCGCTTAGCTTTAGCTCAGCTTTAGCTTAGCTTTAGCTTAGCTTTAGCTTTAGCTTAGCTGTAGCTTAGCTTTAGCTTAGCTGCTGCTCAGCTTTAGCTTAGCTTTAGCTTAGCTGTAGCTGAGCTTTAGCTTAGCTTTAGCTCAGCTTTAGCTTAGCTTTAGTTTAACTTTAGCTTAGCTGTGGCTTAGCTTTAGCTTAGCTTTAGCTTAGGGTTAGTTTAGCTTTAGTTTAGCTCTAGCTTAGCTTTAGCTTAGCCTTAGCTTAGCTTTAGCTTAGCCTTAGCTTAGCGTTACTGTTGCTACTAACGCTGCTTTCCTAGGGGTTCCAACTCCGAGGTAGGGTCGCACTGTTTTTTTTGTTTGGGGGGGGGGCAATGTTGGAAGCCATCTTGACATCTTGGCATGCCGTCTCAAGATTGAGCTGCGATCGCATCGCAGCCATTTTGGCTCTGAGGCTCAGGCCATGGCAATGGCCTGGAATTCGGTTGGTTCCCATGCCCGACTCTCAATGTTTCTTTTGGTCGGGGCCCGCAGGACTGACAGACAGGGCCCCGGTAACGGATGTGTTTCTCTCAAGGCGGCGTTTTCACTTGTGGTGTGTTCTGGTCTGAATGCTCAATGCAGTGTAGTTGGGTTGAATGCGCAGTTCAGTAGTGACGCAACGCAGTGGGCTCAACGATCAGATTCAATGAACATGATTGTTGGCGTCGCCCTGGCCGCGCCCACCGGGGTTCCATCTGCTGCTGTTTTCTTGGTCTCTGCTGAGCGCGCGCCATTGGACTGCTGGTCTCAGACAAGGCGGAAGGAGGATGCTTTAGTGATGCTGCGCCTTGTTGAAACTGATGCTATGAGGCATCCAGTGCATATGTTCAACTCACAATGCAATAATCACTTTAAGTCGCTGTTCGGAGAGGTTTCCGGGGGCACGTTTAGACGATGCGTGGATGCTGGATGCGCTGGTCACGACAGCCTCTTAGAAACGATCCTGAGGTGGGAGCTCAAGCACAACATCCGAGCAGAACGAAACGATAGAGACGAACCTCTCATCACGACGATTGCGACGATGCCATTGCCTCATGCCGTTCTTTGCGCCACGAAGTGTTGGTCATCTCGGGCGTTTCCCATCGGCCGGAACCCGAGGACTTGCAATGGCATGCGGCTGTCCCTGGTGGCGCCATTATGGCGACACTTTGGCGGGGGCGCAATCCGACGAGGAGTCGCTGCGCTACCTGGCGAGGACAGGGTTCCAAAGCACACGTGCCCATGCGTCTGCCCCCCCCCCCCCCCCCCCTAAGCACCGCCCTCTAATCTCCTTAGAAAGGGGTGTCAGCGAGGAGCAGGGCGGATGGGAAGGGAAGCATTGCGAGGGCATGGATATGCTTTGGAGCCCTGGCAGGATCATGACTTGTCGATTGGTGATCTGCAAGGCGCGGCCAACACCTCACAGATCTTGTCATCCATGGTCGCCGGCGACGCTCCGATCAAAGAGGAAGCTGGCCGCCACATCGCGCGGCTGCAGAACGCGCGGAACGCAATGCTTCTCCAACAGATGGGGCAGACGCGCAGGTCGTCCAGAATGGAATCGACGATCAATGCCGCGCTGGCGTCGTCGCTCCTTCGGCAGGTGGAGAGTTTCAAAGAAGTTTGTTCGATGCATTCAAGCGGTAGTGGCTGACCGTGCTCTCTGTCGACATCTTGCGGCGCTTGTGCACAGGCCTCAAATTCTGCTTGGGGGGCGACTCTGCATCGGCACAAGTTGACTTTGCATCTTGGTTGTTGCGCTCGGCTGCAGCAGCTCAACGCAACGCTTCTGGAGGATGCAGGCATCAGCGGTTCAAATCAGACCCAGTCGCTGCGCACCTGAACCACCCCCTCCGAGAAGCCAGAGGAAGAACGGAATCGGAGGAGGTGGGGAGGAGCGCATGGGCATGGGTATGATTTGAACCATCGAGGCGGAGTCGCGTCTTGGAGGGCGCTGGATCTTTCTCCTCAAGCTGGTGTTGAATGGCTCTTGCATGGCGCATCATCGATGCGACGACATGATTTGCCGGTTTTTTTTTGATACCGATGCCGCTGTGCAGGCGCCCCGACAACGCAGCTGACCTGGTCGAGGAGCTCAGGGGGCTGCTGGTCTTAGAGGCTGGCTGTCCTGTCGGCGTTGGCAGTGGCAGGAATGGCCTCAAGTACAAGGGGGCACGCTCTTGTGCACGCGCAGGAGATTGTCTCGCCCGGGTGGCGTTCGGCATGCCATCTCCTGAATGCAACCGCGAGCGTTGCTGGGGATCTGGGCGAGGCCACTACTGTAGATTATCGCACGGACATTCGTGATACGTTCGGGCAGTGGGTCGCTGCAGAAGACGGCGACGGTGGCGGCGAGGGCGGCGAGGAGGACGCCTTCGACTTCGACTTCGGCGTCGACGGCGAGGGCCCGGCAGAAGAGTTCACTTTCGACGAGCATGCTGACATTGCAGATCACGGCTCAGGCGGACGAGATGCCGGTGATGACAGCGAGGACCAGGACCCACCTGATTACCCCTGTGATGATGACTACGTCGTCGATCTTTCGAAGTCGGCCTACACGCCAGGTCCGCATCATGTCATGCACAATTTCGCGACAGGGCTTCCGACTGTTCTGGCGTGGTGGGACGGCTTCGTAGAGCATGCGAAAAACGTGTGTAAATTGCTGAGCATGAAGTTTTCGAAGGAACGTCTTTTGCGCACATGTTTCGCTGGTGGCGCTGGGGCATTGCTCAACGACGACATTGCTGGTTTCACTGCTCGCATCTACGATGGACGATGGGGCGTTGTTCACAACGCTACCCACCTCCTGATCGACCCGAACATATCTGAACCCCTTCGCTACAGCTGGGACAAGGCTCGATACGAATTGGAGGGTGGAGTGGCGGCCCCCCGCGACGACATCGACGACCCCGATCGCAAAGGAGCCAACGTGGACAGAGTCGACGAGGCTATTCAATCAAGATTGTTCTGGGGATACGCGACAATGGTGGACATTGCAGCTACGTTATTTCTGTACCTATCTGGTTGGATCGATAGTTGTCCTTGCCATGAGTCCGACCCAACCCCAGGGGAAGCAAGTTTCCGCAGCCGGGAGAGAAAGTCGTACTGGAAGCGCATTCTGGGCAAGCCATGCCCGGTGATGTCGGCGAGCACCTGACCTTGCAGCTGGGCGTTTCTCATCATTATTGCGGCTGCTCCTGCGTGTATCTCTCAATGGGCTGCTGTTTGAGCTAGCGGCCGTGGGCGTGGTTGGGCAAGATAGGGCAACCATACTGCGAGACTTTGACTCTATGCGTCGGTACGTGCACTTCATTTTCAATATCAAGTTCGACCATTGGCAACAATTGCCACGGGTACTTGCTGGGACTGCTTCGACATCCCTTCAGATCGGTCGCGAGTGCGCAAGGCGTGCATTGGCTTTGTTTGCTGGCGCACCAGTCGGTCGTCGACATCACTTTGTGGAGATGCTACTGTGCGCTCCTGATCCCAGGGGCTATGTTGAGATGACCGCCTTCGTTGATGGTGAGGACCCTGTCAACCTGCCTTTCCTTCTACGCATGATGGCCCGCTTCAGGTTCATTTTGACGAGCGAGCGTTGGGTCGAGGCCCTGCATGCTGCAAACAAGCGCTGGTTGGCATCAGCACATGACGCAGGAGCTGTACACGTTGCATTTCACTCGTGCTTGCCAGTTCTCAAAGAGCACCTGCAGCGCGAGCCCCAGTCTTTCGATTAGCTGGCCAAGTATTGCATGAACACGAGGAACATCGTCGAATGCATCAGCGCGGTTGACTTTCGATTGCATCCCCGAGTTGTGAAATTCCAGGCAGCGGGAAAGAAAAGTGCTCTCCATCGAAAGCGCCTCAAGGAACTCGCCCGTATCATTTATCACGTCGACCCGCGCACACTTTACCCGGACTTGCCAGAGTTGCTCCCCATCGGGCTTGTGCCTCCACCACCGCCCGCGCCCCCCTGCAGGTCCAGGACACTTCTGGTTGAAATCAAACGCCCTCGCATGCAAAACAGGAGGAGAGAGGATAAGAAGAAGGAGCAGGCGGAGGGTGGAGGAGAGGTGGGGATGTCCATAATGATGGGCCTTCTAAGGGTTCGAGAGGCCATTTCAGAGTGCGTCAGGGGGCCATTCGTCTTCCTTCTCCTTCAGCTCATCATCCAATGGTGAGTCGTTCCTAGGTTGCGCCCTTCGCAGACGCATCAGAGAATGGAGGACATTGCCAACAAGCGTAAACATCTCAGCATCTTTCTTCTCTACACGTGAAAACCGATGTCACTTGTTTCGCGAAGTCTTGTCCCTGGGAAGGTCTCCAGAGTTTTGCTTGATGGTCGTTCTTCACTTTCCAAAGCTGCTCCGCCTGTGCCTCGCGTTCCTCCCCCCTACTTCTTATTATTCTCCTCCTCCTTGTTATAGTATTCATTCATTCTCCGCCTCTTTCACTTCCCCCACTATCCTTCTCCTTGTCTTCCTCCTCCTCCTCCTCCTCCTCGTCCGCCTCTTGCTCCTCAACTACATGTCCTAGTTGCTTCATGGCGCCCCGCTGCTAGGGCCGCCGCCGCCGCGCGGCGACGGTGACCCTCGCGGAGCTGGCGGTGGCGGTGGCGGCAGCAGCTCTGGCTGCAGCGGCGGCGGCCGCACGCCTGGGACTGCGCCCGGGGGCCCTGGGGCGGGCCATGGGGGCAGCGGCGGTCGCGGCGGCGGCGGTGGAGCCAGCAGCAGTGGCGCTGGTCAAATCGTTAGCTCTGGTGGCGACGAGTCTGGTGGTGGAGGCGGTGCCGCCCCGAGCGCCAGCGACGACGCTTCCTTGAAGAAGGCTGGCCGTGCTGACATATTCGAGGTCATCATGCCACTCCTTGCTGTGCGCCATCTCAGGGCCTGTGCTCAGTCTGGAGATGAAGCTATGGGGCACAAGATATTCCCCTTGGCTTTGGACCGTCCGTTCGTTGATGTAGACCTCCAGCGGCTCATCGACATCGCTGACCCGACATGTGACATCAGAAAAGCCGATGATGAATTTGATTTCGATGTCGAGATGGCCAATGACTCTCTGCCCGATGATGCACCTTCTGGCAAGATCAATGGAGGGCGGCATTTGTTTTTTACTTTCCACCATATCAAGCCTTCAGATCCGTCGCGCCACCTGAGGCGCCAAAGATTCGCGACTCCGGCAGCATTGCTATCTCGCTGCGTGCAGTCACCGGCCCGAGCTCGGAAACGCCAGCCCTGCTGATGAAAGATACTGAGGCTGGACTTGATGAATCTTCTGTGATTGCGGTGCCGTCGGCCTTCGCCCTGTCTCAGTGGCAGAGCCGAACTCGATGCACTTGTCAACCCGCGCTGTGCCGCAAATTTGGCGGCGTCGAGGCGCCGGCAGAGATTGCTGGCGAGATGGACCTTGTCATCGAGCAGCTCTTGCCATCTGCAGCGGTGAGTGGGCAGGGCGTCTTCTTCAAGGCGGAGGCGCTCACTGACGATGTGGAGCGCGCCTTGAAGGTCTTATCCGAGAAGGGCTTCGTGATTTGATCACTGGGCAACAGCTGGATGCTCAGCTCTCGTGGGAAGTTATCTTTGCAAACTTTGCAGCCCTTGGGGAATCCAGAGAATGTTGTGGTGCCGCCTGGGGTCTCGGAGAAGCCGCTCTGCGATTTGTCAAGTTTGCATTTGGCGCTTTTGTTGGATAGGGCAGGCTGGCAACGTGAAGTTGTCAAATCGAGAAGAGGACTGAAGCCTTGCACTCAGAAAGGCGCGAAAGCGTGGCATCTCAGGAAGAGTGCGAAGACCTTTTTCCCAGCAGTATTTGTGGGCGCTTCTTGATTCACCAAGGCATGGTTCGCCAGCGATGCATGTGATGCCAGGCGGCTACTACATGGCTCTCCTCAAGGGCCACGAGTGGGCGCCCCCAGCCAAACGAACGAAGACAGACGAGTTTGAGTTTGATGCTTCGGACGCGGACTACGAAGTTGAAGAGGAGGCTAATGACGAGATCGGCCCAGCAGAGGGTGAAGATGACCAAGGCGAGGCAGACGAGGAGCGCCCAGCTGAGGAACATGCAGAATCCGACAGATGTTCCGACGCTGCCTCAAGCTCAAGTAGTTCTTCGAGCTCGAGTTCTTCGAGCTCGGGATCATCGGAGTCTCCGCCTGCGCCTCCAGTCGGACGCATCCGGAAGGATAACCAGATCTGGTGAGGGTGGAGGTTCATTTATGTGTATCACAAGACGACTGGAGAGGTGACTGGACTTGAGTGCACGTGCGCATGCAAAGGTGCACATCCCAACAAGTGCAGGCGGCGGCTCTTCTGGGCAAGTATAGGCCCTGGCAACACAGAGAAGCTGTTGAAGCATTGGGTGCTCATGGGCGGACAGTGCGACGACCAGATCACACATCGTGGCATGCCGCACCCTGCAAAGCTCCCTACTTTCAAGGAGCTTGATGAGATGGATTTCACTTGACATCAGTGCTGTGCACTGCGCGCTTCACTGATGCGTAGACAATCACCCCATCCTTCTTCATTCTCTGCCCCTGCTCCTCTTGCTCCTCTAAAACTCCTCCCCCTCCAACGCTCATTCCTACGCGTCTCCGCTTTCTTCACATCGTTCTACTCGCATGGCGGGCTTATGGTCGTCAGAAGCTGGGCTGCCTTGAGGATCTCGGCACCGCCATAGGTTGTCTCAGGGCCGAAATGAGCTTTCTGGGGAGCCGTGCTCGGCTGTCTTTGGGGTATCGTGTGTCGTTGGCTGTCTTGGAGCAACCACAAGCTGTTTAAAGCCATTATAGGCTGCCTTGGGGAAGCCGCCACAGGCTCTTGGGTCAACCTGCTTGGTTCGGAGGCTCTGGGGCAACCTTAAGCTGCGCGGGGCGTGGGCCAACCTCAGGTTGGCTTGGGGCTCCAATAGGCCATCTGGGTTCTTGGGGACGCCCAACGGCATCTCTGGGAAGTCTCAAGCTACCTTGGGCAATACAAGAGCTGTCGTGGGGCCGCCCTAGGCTACCTAGGGTCTGGAGGGCCACCGTGCCTTCCTTTGGAACCGCTGAGGACCGTCTTGAGGTCATCTTGGGCTGCCCAGCGACGATCAGGCCGACTACAACATCTTAGCGCACCGTGCAACAAACAAACAGCAGGCTCGCAGGACCGACTCTGACTTTATGTTGACATTACAATCCTACGATGTTCACCATGCGCCCAGCGACCCGCCCTTTCCACTGGATGCAGCAACTTGTCATATGTGTTGAAGATTTTCTCTGCCTTTTGCAATATTCCATACATTTTGCGCGCAAGCGGGTGCGAGACCTGCGTTGTCCTACATTCCCCTGTGAGTTCGCAGGCCCGAACTTCTTTTACAGTGGAGCTTGCGTGCTTGAGACACTCCATTGTGTTTTCATATGTTTAACCTGCTCTTGTAGACGCCACTGCGCTTGGAAAAGGATTCCCGCCAATTCCAACGTGTCTGCTCCAAAAGCATTAAAATTTCAATTGTGTGGCGTTTTTCGCTTGGATGTCAACTGCTTTTGTGTAGGCTCGAAGCTTTTTACATGTATCCTGATTGTTTTCAACTTATGGTGAACATTCAACAGCAATTTGCACGACGTGCAAAGACTTCCGAGCGAATTCTAAGACTGTCAACGAATTTCAGGGATTGCAAACGCCTTCGGTCAATTTCATCATAATTCAGTTTTTTTTTTTTTCAAAAAGGTGTTCAATGATTTTCAACAGATTTCAACCATTTTCAATGTTTTCGTTGCTTTTTGTTGTGAATTTGTCAATTTCGCACTCCTTTGTGCATGGTTGGTGTTCCTCGCCCTCTTTGCGCCCGAAACGCTTAACTCATGAAATATCATGACTGATTTGCGGGGAACTTGCGGGGAACTTGCGGGGCGCGCGCGGGGAACTTGCGGGACATTTGCGGGGAATTTGCGGGGGGGGCCCAAACCGCCCAAATTACATCAAGAATAATCAAATTTCACCGGAATGTACCCGAGAGCACACCAAACATTGAAAATCATTATCATTAATATACACACACAAAACCATCATAACAACATTGCAAATCATTGACATATGCGCAAACCCATTTTTAAAATAAAAGAAACATTGAAAGTTACAGAAATATGCCCAACACAATTAAAACAACATGGAAAATCATTAACATATGCCCACACCTACCAAACAACATCGTTGAAAATCATGGAAATATGCGCAAAACCACCCAAAACACATTGAACATCACAGAAATATGCCATAAACCAAATTCAAAATTCATTGGAATCTGAACAAAACCATAAACAAACATTGAAAATCATTGAAATATGCCCAAAACCATCAAAACAATGAAAGTATTGCATTTTGTACAGAACATTTTGTTTTACAAATAAGCTACATTGAACTCGTTGAATCATTTTACGAACGTGAGAATATTGTCAACCCCACCAGGAAACCAACGCAACACCCCATCATACACCAATGACCCAAGAACAACACGAACCAAGTCGAAACATTGCGAATAATCACAAAAGTCAACCAGTAGACTTGATATTTCAAGGCACAGCGTCACTATGTTGAATTCCCCACGGCTGCTTAGCGAGCTAGGGGGATATTGCGTCATGCGCTCCCTACATTGTGAATCGTGTTTCGGTGGGAACTGGGGTCATCCATATGCGATTTGGTCTGAAGGAATGATTTTGGCCGAAGCCGATCCTGGCAACCAGTTGGGAGCTCACGAGATGGAGTCCCATCCCGACGCCTCAAGCGCAGAGGCGCCAGTTCTTCCATTGGCTGGCGACGCCCAAGGCCCGGCGATCGATGACTCCTTTGATTGGTCGCTGTGGCCTCATGATGAGCAACCGACTTCCAGCTTCGCCAGGGCGAGCAGGCTGATTCCCCGGGCGCAGCCGCGATCGAGGTCTCGCTCCCCAGTGCCAGCACCAGTGGCTGCAGTGGACCTGGATGAGGATGACTTCAAGTTCGACCACGACGGTGACGCGGACATCAGCCTCAGCCAGCACAGTCAGCACAGCGCTCACAATGTTTGGGGACGGCGACAGCACGTCGCTGCTGACAGCGACGACGGTGACAGCGAAAGCGACGGGGTTGAGCAGGAGGACGCCCCGGTGCTCATCACAACCGACTCCGACTTTGACTGCGTCGACAACCCATGGGGCGGCTACTCACCGCATGGTTTGCAAGGGAAGCTCTTTTCTGTGAAGGGAGGTTGCGCGAGAAGATGACGAAGCACCTCCCAAGCGGACCATCGTCGCTTTCAGAGTTCAAGGATCACGCGAAGCGGTGCTTGGACACAGCGTTCAGTGGGGAGGAGGGCGAGCTGAGAAAGAGAAGAGTCCTGAGTCTCTTCCAGTACGGCGTGGCCCTGCACACTGGCTTCAGCGGGATGCAAGGGGCTGAAGCCGTCATGATGATGATCAAGACGGAGCTCAAGAAGGTCGGCCTGGAGAACGAGCGGCTTATGTTCTTTCGCGCGACGGAGCCCATCCCAGCGTTGAAAGGCCTCATGATCCACGAGGAAAACCCAATGCGACCAGCCCACGTGTTCAAGACGGTTGAGCAGCTCCACATGAATGATTATGTTCACGATCTATCGCAGAGGCCTCCCGGCGGGGATCCAAGTGATCTCCGCAATTGGCACGGGGACTTCAAGGACTACCTCAAGGAGTACTTCGCCGCATTCTATGCGCGGGACAAGACCTGTCCGAACAGCGTGCTCAAGCCAGGCGTGCACGCCCCTGTTCGTTATGGGGAAACAGGAGCTCGAACAGTCCATGGTTTATAACTTCGGGCCATTGCGAGTGAACTGGGGCTCGCCGCCATGCATCCCGCGGTGCTCAACTGGCAAGAAGCAGAAGCTTACTGATAAGACGATCCCAGCGTGCGAGACATGGCTGGGGGAGGCGAAGCACTTTGACCCGGTCTCCATGGAGCAATCGCATCGCCATCCCCCAATCCTGTTCGAGGAGGCGCTGAAGGATACCCGCAAGATCGCGCGCTCCAAGTTCGGGCCTAACGATCCGGGGTGGCCAGCGGCGCGACTTCGATTCAGGGCCGCAGCGATTTCTCGACAAGCTCGCTTGGGTGGGGCCAATGCACAATAACGACGTGACAGACGACTTCTTGCGAATCTTTCACCGGCAGGTGACAACCGCAGCCAGCATCTTTGCCGAGATCGGCTCCGAGGACAACATCGAGAAGGTCATCGAGGAGCGCGCGGCCCTGAACGGGGATGATTATGATGAGAACGAGCCAGTTTGGCAGCATCTGCCTCCACATGCTGTCGACAACTTTCCGACCTACCACGAGAGGGCCGCTTGCATTGCCGGGGGGGTCGAGACGATGATGGCAGGCGCGACGTTCAACCCCAGAGTTCGCTCTGGCCGCTTTGGCCACTGGATGCCTACAATCCAGAAGAATACCAAGATGGTGGAGCTCTCCGTCACGAACGTGAACCAGGTGCACATCTCCACACCTCGCGAACTCTTCTTTGCGATGGGCTGGCCAGTCATTCAGATCCCGAAGGAGGGTGCCAAGGATGATGGCAGCCTGATCCCGAAGCCGAACCCAGATAGCTTCTTCGAGTGCATCTTTTCATAATGCCCTTCGATCAAGTCGTGCGCTCTTGGAAGTGGGATGCGCCTGGCTGCCGAAGAGGCGCGGGTCATCTACATGGCGTCCAACGCCATCCGGCGGGATGTGTTTTCGTCGATGGCGCCCCCGCTGAGCGCACCCAGCAGCAGCAGCGCTGGCACGGCGGACTCCGTGCCCCACCAGGACGGCCGCTCGGCCCTCGGAGCTGCGCCACGAGGAATCAGTCGCTGTTGGCTGAAAGCTTGTCGCCGCGAGAGCAGTTATCTAGAAGGCATCTCAGATGCCAAGGCGAGCTGAGAGCTCGCTACGAGAGAAGGGCTAGAAACGACATGTTTCCGATCGGTCTGGGCAAATGGTTTCCCCTGAGCCCCGAGGATCTTCAGACGTTATTGGATTGAGCCATGTTGGAGCGTTGCAGAGTTGAAGACTACATGCACTTCTGCCCCCACGTGCTAGGAAAACACGCACCAACAAACGAGTCAAATTCAAACGGAGGGCGGCGACATGATCTCACCCATCCACCCAAAACTACAAACATCATGGCCTTACCCACACGACATATTGCAGTCAACCATTGTTCTCATTCGTCACAGGTCATAGGCTAGGTTAGGATAGGCGCTCAGGTGAGGCGAGGTAGATTAGGTCAAGTTCTCAGCGCCGAGGCAAATCAACCCAAACATCTAGGAGACAAACAACCACAACAAACAAACCATGGAGCAAATACTCAACCCGCAACAAGTCAGCAAACTAGACAAGAAGCAGGTCGCAGTAAAAGAGAGGGGACGTCAGGGGGTCAAACGTTCGATCCCCCCCGACGCCGCCGCCGCCCCCGCCCCCGCCCCACTCCTTTGGTGACCAACGACGTGGACAAGACAGGCGCCGCGGCCGCCGCGCGCGGCGCGCGCCGTCCGCATCTCTGCATTGCTCCCGCGCTCCCACTGCCTCCTTGTCGTTCTTGTCTTTATCTCTCCCTCCCTTCCCCCTCCCTCCTCCTACTCATGCTCCCTCATCCTCCTGCTCCTCTCCCGGGGTCCCTCCCTCCTCCTCCCTGCCCCTCAGACGCCTCCACGTCCATCTCGTTTTTCTTGGGGTTTGTATTGGGAGGCCGTCTTGGTGGGCCTTCTGCAGTCTTGGTGGGCTGTCTTGGTGGGCAAGATTGGAGGATCGTCTTGGCGGATCGTCCTGGTGGGCCTTCTTGGTGGCCGTCTTGGCGGGCCTTCGTCGAGGCCGTCTTGAAGCCATCATTGGGCCTCCGTTGTCGGTTGCTAAGTTGCGCAGGTCGCAGTCGCCAGTTCGACTGCGAGCGTTGCGAGGCGACAGTTCGAGGGATCAATGCCTCAACGAGGTGGACAGAGATTTCCTCCAATGACTTTCGCTGCAAGGTTGTGGCAGAGGTGCTGTTTCAGACGCGATTGCATTCAAGCTTCGAGTGCTCCTTCAGGGAGATCTCGAACTCTCCAAACTCAACAGCTTGCGTTTGCGACTGCTCATGCTCTCACCTGCGTAAGGTTTCGGCTCAGCGGGCTCTCAGGGTGAAGGCCTAAGTTGGCCAGCAGCACAGGCGCAGCACAGATGTCCGCAACCGAACCAGTCGCCGCTGCAGGCGGCGCCGTCCCCGGCGCTGATGATCGTGAGAAGCAGACTTCGGTCGCTCCAGCCCTGCCTCAGACACCAGATGACAGAGGCGCTCAAGGTTCAGTCGTGTCCGGGCTGATGGATGCTTCAAGCAGCAAGTATGCTGCCCGCAGCGCCGGCAAGGGCAGCGCCTCGTTCGATGACGAGTTCGGCTTCAGCGAGTTCGCGTCGGGGAGGAGATTGCGGGTGGCGCCCGCGCCGCTATCGCCGCCCTCAGAGGCAACAACATCAGAGAGAGGGCAGCGGGGCCAGACGCAGCCGCGGGCGAGCCAGCGAAGCAGCCAAGGCGCAGGTCGACTGGCAAGCCGGGCCCGCTTCTTTCCTGCTCAGACAAGATTGATGGAAACAAGATGTTCTGCAACAAACACCATCGCGTCTACGAGTCTTTGGAGCGGCGCGCGTTCAAGGGAGTGAATCGCGCCAAGCCCGAGACGGAGAACGAGGAGTCCAGGTCCTTCAAGAAGATCTTCGGCTACAAGCCAGGCAGGAAGGGCGGTGAGCCGCACGATGCAGATAGGGAGCTAGCTGACGAGGTGATGACCGACGTCCTCGCCAAGCACCCAGACATAGAAGACGCCCAGAGCAGCAGGTATACCAAGTCGCGCGGTAGCGACGTCAGGTTGTCCAACTACGTCAGTCGCGAGGGCACTCAGAGGGAGAACTCTGACATCGCAGCCAGGCCCAATTGGGACAAGGAGTTTTTCGTGAGGAAGATGCAGGCCCCCCGGCCTCGGACGGAGGCCCGTTGCAACAATGAGTGGGCAGCGCTCGAGATGGGCACGCTTGGCGACCAGAAGGACATGCGCGGGCCTCCTGAAAGCCCACTTCGCCTTCCTGTTCCAGCGCGGATGGTGGGCGAGGACAAGCTCGAGCAGAAGACGACGAACTTCCACGCGCAGGAGATGATCACCAAGTCGGCGAAGGGCAAGGCCATGACTGATGAAGCCGTCGCCAGCGCAGTCAAGGATTGTCAGAGAGGCTTTGATCCACTAGCGCATGCCAGCACCATCGGCGCTGTGCAGGCGCCAGCGAGTCGGGCTATCAATGCAGGTGATGCTTGTAAGTTCGCAGCCGAGAATGGCCAAGCACGGGGCGTCCGAGCCCTCAGCAGGCGCCGAAGGCGCTGGCGACGCAGCAGCCAAAGATCCAGCAGATGCAGCATCCGCGCAGCTGTTCGCGAAGGAGTAGAAGGGGCAGGACAATGTCAAGTTCGACGTGTGTGTTACGAGGCTGACGATCGCTGAGACACAGAGGAAAACGTTCAGTTCCGAGGAGTCCAAGCTGATGGAGGCATTGACAGTTGCTTGCAAGACGATTGCGACGTGCCCAAATGCTAGTGCCGAGGAGAAGATGATGTTGCAGGAACGGTTTGATCTCGGATGTCGCGTCCGTGGCAAAAAGATCGAGCATGATTCTACCAGTGGCAGCATCACAGAGAGCGAGAACCGCGCGACAGAGTTGCTGGAGAAGATGAAGGGCCAGTCCAAGAAGACGGAGGGTCAAGAGGAGATGGGTTTCCCCGAGCACCTCAACAGCGAGGATACGTTCTGCGATTACATCCTGAAGAACATGCTCGCCTCAGCTTGCTTGTTGCCCGTTGACGACACCTCGAAGATCGTTCGGATGAAACGCATGAGCGAGCGGTGCCAGGGCACCCGGTCAGCTACTACACCAAAGGAGATCGAGGATGCCGAATCAGCGATGGAGGACTTCAAATCCAACATGGAGCAGCTCCGCAACCGCATCATCGCCATCGCCAAGGCTGCCAAGACCTCGAACGGCAACACATGCAGAATATTGCTGCCAGACAACAAGCAGATGAATCACAAGCACGAGAGGCGGCGGTTGCTGCGGCTTCAGCAGCTGCGGCAGCGTTGAGGAAGCAGATCACCACGCAGAGGATCGGAGCTCCCAAATGCATTCATCAATCTGGCCTCTCCCTTCCCGTCCTCTTCAGTCCGCAACCCCGCCAGGGAGATGAAGAAGGGGCAAGGGGGGGGGGGCGGGGCAGATTGGCGGATACAATCAATGGGAGTTCCAAGAGGAACCTCTCGTCTGGCGCGTTCTCAATCGACTGGTCTTCTGTCGGCTGCCCAGAGGCGGTCACTTACGACGACGACGAGAAGCTCAAGGTGGCGCCGGAAGGCGTCGGCCACTGCGGTTGCAGCACTCGCAAAAGAAGACGTCAAGACGGGCCTCGACGGGCACTCCGAGATGTTCCCTGCCGCAGCGAGCCAGAGGGGCGACAAAGCTGCGGCCCCCATGCAAGAGCCGCATGGCCCAGCAAACGTCGCGCCCATCTTCGAGGTCGTCACACCCAAGTCCAAGCTTGCAGATGTGACCAAACACCCGGTGGTGAATGCAGCATCGGAGAGGATTTGGTTTGTCGGGCTTCTCCCAACCTACGTGGACATGGGCTTCGAGTCAGATCTGCTGGGAAGTACCAAGTACTTCTACGAGGGCAGCATGAAGGTGATATACTTCAAGGGCGCCGACCTGAAAAGCAAGATTGGGCAGCCCGTTCAGGGGGGAAGTTTCGTCGCAGGCGCCCGCGACGCTGAAGGGCGTCGGCGCGAGCACAGCGAAGGAGTGGCGCGAGAAGATGGAGATCGGCTGCTACTGGGCGACGGTCAACGCAGGCGAGTTCGTGGTCGCGCCGCCAGGGTGGTTCGCGCGCAGCCCATGCACTCCCACGGGGCCGAGGTGCGCTGGCATCAGGAAGTTGCTGCGCGTCCAGCGGCAGGCCGCCATTGAGAACCTCGAGTCTCTCATCAGGTGCCGAGCCTGGAGAACGATCGCGCGCAGGCCGCCCTGGACATCTTGGCTGCTGGCGCCGCCTAGGCACGCAGGAGACGGCGGCCAGCAGCCAGGCGATGAGCTCGCCGAGCTCGCTGACGCAATCATTCAGCATTATTCCCATCCTCCTCGCCCACGCCCCCCCCCCCCCCCCCCCTCCACGCAGGGGCCCAGGGCAGAGGGCCAGCGCTGCATGGGGCAGGGAAGGGGCACGAGAAAGGGAAAGAGCAGGACGATGATGAGTGCAGGGGGGGAGGAAGAGGAGGAGGAGGAGGAGGGGGGGGAGGAGGAGGAGGAGGAGGTGGAGGAGGAGGAGGAGGAGGAGGGGGAAGTGGAGGGGGAGGAGGAGGAGAGGTGGAAAGAGGGGGAGGAGGAGGAGGAGAGAAAGATAATGTAGAGGACTCTCATAAACTCCGAGGCGCCGAGGCGGCGCCCTGGCCCCTCGGGAATCTCCAGGCGCGGAAACCCTACGCACCCCCATTGTCTAGTATCGTTCAGCTGTCTGCTCCGCCCCCCCGCTCCCCCCCTCGTTTGCCACCTCCATCCATTTTCCCTCCTCTGTCCACTCGATCCTCCTCTTCCTCTTTTTCCTCCTCTTGCTCCTCTTCCCCCTTCCTCCCTCCTTCCTTCCCCCCCCCTCCGCGCCCCCCTCCCCCTCCTCCTTCCGGGCGCCGCCCTTTCGCTGAGGTTCAGCCGAGATCCGCATGGGGCGCGAGATGCGAGAGAGAGCGTGCGAGAGAGAGGCTCGGGTCATGGTAACACTTGGATATATCGGAGCCGGCAAGCCCCGTCGCACGTCTTCGCGCAACGTAGAGATCGAAGGATCTTAAGATCAGGAGATCCGATCTCAAGGGATTCAAGGGCCTTTGGGCCGCGCCCGGGGCCGTTTAGAAAGACCCTGGGCCCCATTGTCCGGGAACCATGCGCACGGGGCCTCTACAACGGAATTGCAAGATTTGCCAGTCCACGCGGCCGCGGGACGATCGTCAATCGCGGGTCGTCACGGTCCAATTGCTCGAGCACTTCTTGGTTCGACGGGTCGGAGTAGTCGAAACCATTTAAGATGTCGCCATGCTGAGACACGGGCATATCCATGACCGTGGCGGCGTACCACGTGGCTCCCAGCATCCCACATAACAGGTCCTCGACGAGGGTCTGGCCAGGCTGGAGACAACTCCAGGCCTCCCTGATCACGCGTTCCTTGAGCCATCGTCCTCGCCGATCGCCGCGCACAGCCGCCCAGGCGCTCTCTTCGTCACCGAGCATCTCCGCTTGTTCCTGTCGGATGCTCTTGCCCTTGCCGGCCGTCGCGGTTCGTCGAGGCGCCTCGTGGATGGGCAGATTGCCCACTGACGCCTTCCCCATCGACGTTCCCCACGGCCCCATAAACTACAACGTCCGAACTCAATGCCGTGACGGTCTCCTTCTCCAACCGATCTGGCTGGTCAAACCTGAGTTGGCAAAGTCAGTGATCTTCGCGCCCAACCGCCCTTCGCGCGCCCTCCGCAGGTTCACTCCGCTGAGGCCGAGCTTCCTGAAGTCCGCCGTCCCCTCGACGAGGTCGATGACCATGCCCGACGCCTTCTGCATCTCGAGCGACAGCAGCATCTTCGTGGGTGACCCTGGGATTCGATTCGAACTGATCTCGCCATTCCCTCCTCTGGCGCCGATTGGTAGTGCATCCCTAAACTTCACCTCCATGCGTTTTCCTCCGCCAAACCAGTACTTCACCTTGCATGGGTGAGACTCAATGCACAACCCATGCTTATCGTTCAGATTCGCCGAGTACCGCTCCAGCCACTCGTCGCCGTGCATGGTACTCGTACACGTCGTGTCCAAACGAGCGATCTCGTCGTCGTCGCACCCACTCCGGTTGCCAATGGCGCCAGCCACGGCCGCGATTTCCTCGAAGTCTTGATCCCGGGACTCCGCGATCGACATGTAACCGAAACACTCTTCGATCTGCTTGTGATGGTACTTCTTGCTCGTCGGAAAGTACCTCTCCGCTGTTCGCGCGCCACAGTCACACTTCCAGACGATGGCATACAGGTTCCTGCAACCTTGGACCATCCCGCCATCGGGGCATCATCGGCACCGTCTGGGGTCGTCAGGCGGCCACTTCTGCTTGATGAGCCACAGCCTGATCTCACCATCTGCCTCGTCGCACTTGCCACCCGTCTTCGGCGTCCCCGGTGCATTTGCCTTTGGAGTCACTGGCGCTTGGCGGTCGTCTTGGACCGAAGTGCACTCTCCTCCGGCTCGTATGTGGGTAGTCGTTCCTCTTTCATGTGCAATCCACGCTCTACTTGTTTGCGACCCACTGCCGCTCGCTCCATTGGACGTCGCCGCGGCTGTCGCATCGGGGCAGCACCGACAGCTCCGAGCCTGGCCCTCTCGGCCGACACGCGCACCGAAACCCTCGCGCGCGCAATCCGCTACACTGCAGGGTTTGCCGCACATCTTTAGGACATTTGTGCCTGACTGGCGCCCGCTGCTCTCCCGCGGCGCCTCGACGTTGGCCATGCCCTTGCCGTCCGTGTAGTTATTCGTCGGGCTCGGCGTCGGGGATGCCGGCGCTGCCGCCGCTGCCGCTGATGACGCCGATAGCGGACCAAGCGCGCTCTGCCCAGGCGGCTCGTCCACCATCGAGTAGTGCTCCGGCGGCATGGAGCGCTTCTTGGCATTGTCTCTGTCCTTGTCCTGCTCCACGCTAGCCGCGAAACGCGCCTCCTCGGCGTCGTCGCCCGCGTCGCCCCTGGCGGCGAAGAAGCTCTTTTGAGTCCTCCCGCCACCTCGCCCTTTATTTTTTTCCGCCGCCGCTCGGTCTCCGCGCGGCGGCAGCGAGCGGACGATCTGACTCGACGCAGCCAGGATCTTCTGCCCAGTGACCGAGTGCCCCGCGCATTCGGCATCGGGTCTTCTTCTTCGACTCCTCGATCCGCTTCTTCCTATATTCCTCCGTCTCCTGCTTTCGTTCATCAACTTCCCTGGACGACTGGACCTTCGAGCGCGATCGTTCAGCTCGCGCTGGCCCCTCTGGGCGATATGCGCAGTCTGCTTCGCAACGAGACACTCGCTGAGCGCCGCCAGCTGCTCTTCTGCGTCTTCGTTGTCCGCTTCGATTTCCTCTTGTAGCTCATTCAACTCGTCCTCGATATCCGCCATGCCTTCGCCGTAGTCACCGTCATCTCCATATTCATCGTCCGGCCCTGGTTCTGCTTCATCTTCACTATGTCTCTCGGCGAGGTAGGCGCGCCTTCTCTCGTGCCTTCCTTCTCGGTGATCGCGCCCGCGTCGCGGGCGTCCTTCCGCCTTGTGTAGATCTGCGATCTGCATTCGAATGGCCTCCGTCAGCTTCTTCGGGTCGTAGATATTGCCGCAATTCGCGAGCAATTGGGATCGCTGAGCCTTGGCCAAACCATTCAGTTGCAACAGGAAATATGCCTTGCTATTGTCACTCAACTGCGTCGTCCTGTCGGCGCCCAACATCTGCCGTCGAACATTGCTGCGCTTCGTTAGCCGCGAACCCACTGCCCCCGCACTGCGTCGGCTCGAACTGTCGAAGTACCAGTCGAAAAATTCGCCCGCGCGATGTGGACCGACCCCTTGGATGGCCGCCTTCAGCGCCATCACGGTTGCCTCTATCCCTGAGTCCGTGCCCAGGTCCACCTCGTTGATGTTCGCGGCCTTGACCGCAGTGGACGCTTCGCCCCTCGGAGCATTGCAGAGCCTCGGGCCTAGCGGCTCCGTCTTCTTGAACGCGTCTTCCGTCGCGCCGACGCGCAGCGTGTCGATCCTGTCTAGGTGCTCTTCCAACTCCGGCTTGCCATCGTGCGCCGGGATTTCTTGCTCGAAGGACAGCGTCGGCGGCGTGAAGGGGGCGGTGAAAGCCAGGGAGACGATTGTCAGCGTCGTCTTGAGCAGCGCACTGGCAGCGGCGCCGCGGACCTCCGCTCCGCGCGCACCAACGTGAAATATACTCTCCCGCAACAGCACCGCTGCGACAAGCGCCCCCGTCCATGCGGCGACGCCAATTGATGGGATGAAGGCCGCGGGTTCTGTGATCGGACATGCGAGCCGGTCGCGCAGTGGCAGTGCTCAAGAAGGGCCCCGTGTGGGTATGCAGAGAGCCAGAAATAGCAGCGGCACGCTTGCATCACGCTAACACAGAGCCTGCGAGAGCGTGAGAGGGCTTTGCATTCTGAGACACGGATGTTAGTTCACAAATATATGCCTGGGAATAAACATACGCGGTGCTCTGCGGTTACCAGGGTGACTCTGACAGCTAAAATGAGCCTAGCTATGAAACCAGACGAACCGAAGAAAATCGAATATGTCGCTACCCAGTTAGAACAGTGAACGGTACTGGTCGAAGCGCTGGAAATTCACTGCCCAGCGTGCTCGTTAGTCCTAGCATTCCGCATAATTGCGATGAGAACCATCATGGCCCATGCAGCGGGCTGGTTTGAGGGGCGGCGCCAGGGGCGTTTCAAAGCGCCCGACTCTCTCAAGTCAGAAAACCACGAACAAATTGCACGCTGAATGCGCGAGGACTGGGCGCACAAGAAGAGGCTGGATGCCGACGCGCGAAACCGCGAAGGCGTTGCTGGAGCAATCGCGACCAGGAGAATACCCGGGACGCCCGCGTGGGCCGGAACGCAGAGGGTCATGTCGATGATGAACGCTACTGGTGGTTTTATGGCGCTGGCTGGGGCAACGAAGATGATCAGGAGTTGGCGCGGTTAACGAAGGCACAGATATGGGAGGAAACCGGCACAATTGCTACAAGCGCGGTTGCTTCGGACACATAGCTGCGAACTGTTGGACAGGGTGAGGCAAGGGCAGCAAAGGAAATAGTGGAATCAGAGGTGGAAACGCGTCGCGCGGACAGCATGTTACAAGGAAGAGCCAAGGTAATGCCGGAGGTTACACTAGCCACGGGGGCAAGGGGCCCAGGAGCTGGACCAAAGGAGGGCTTGTGCTCATATGTTACAAATGCGGGAGGAAGAGGCGCACCGCGGCACAGCGTAGCGCAGAGGGAACCAACGAGGCGGCGCAACACAAGGAGACAAAGCCGGAGTTAGAGAGGCCAGGACAACCCATGCCAGGATGCTACGGGTGGACCCTATGCCAGGACGCAGCGGGGTAAATCCCCCCCGCGGCACGCCTGGGCTAAGTGGGCGGGCGCAACGCTGCCATTGGAGGATGGGGGGCCGCCGGGTGAAAAATTGGCCCGGGCGCCGCGCAACAAGGGAGACGGCCGCTTTTCGGAAGTTCACAGCGCCAAATGGCGCCATACATCGGCCGAAGTAAAGTTGGTGGAGGAATTTGGAACCTGCCCTGAAGTTAACGCGGCCCCCAGCAGTGAGGCCATCGGGTCGCGCGAGACCGTTCTGGTCACTTTGGACACGGGTGCCTACGACATTGCGGGGCCGCTGAGCGTAGGGGGCCATTTCCCAGCCTGTCCCGCGGAGGCATCGCGGGCAGGAGCATTGCAGCGCCGCCGACGGCACAGCTATCAGGACCAATGGCGTAAGAGTGGCAGTGGAGAACTGCAGACACGGGGCTCGCATGAACACGCCTATTGACGTAGCCGATGCAACGTGGGCATTGTGGCCGGTGCGCGACATTGTGGAAGCGGGAATTATCATCGTGCTCAACCGACACGACAAGGAGCGACCTTGCAGTTACATGGAACGTGCAGATAATGGCCAATTGACGGCGGTAGATGGCACATGAGAAGAAAGGAACAGTCCAGTTCGACACTACATGTCACGCAGGAGCGCGGCGAAACGCGGAGGAAGCTACACGTCGGGATGGCTTCCCGAGGTGGCGCGTCTTAGCGGAGGACTTGTTCCGCGGAGTCCACCGCTGCCCGCAAGTCCCAATCGGGAATTCGTTTTCTCGGGGGGAGTAGGTGATGAAGAAGGTGATGGAGACGGGGGCAGTGAGTTAAGTGAAATAGAAGATGTAGTTGTCACGGAGGAATTCGAGTTACCCAAGAGAGCGCATTGCGATTCGGGGCCGCGCAAAGAAGAGATTGAGATCCACGACGCCGCGCGCGCACTCGCCCTGCCGCCGCCGGCGCCCCCGGCGCGCCGGGGGCAGAGCGGCCGGCAGAAACCGCGCCGAGAAGCAGCGCGAGCCGAGCGCGGGGTCACCCTTCATCGCCCATCTCATCCGCGGGAGGGCGAATCTTAGGAGGAAGACAGGGGTTGCGCGATCTTTGCCATGCATTGCCGAAGCGCTAAGCTAACTTGGAGTTAAGTGGCGCGAAAGAAAGGGCCAGGCCCATCGTAATTGATCGTGTTGGCCGACATTGCGTCGCGCCCAGGCAATTGCAAAGTCGTTTTCGAGGGCGACGGTGGGCCAGCAATCACGGCGTGAACGGAGGCCGTTCGAGGGGCGTGCGACGCGAGCCCGGGGGTGGAAGTCAGCCCAGCGGGGGGGCCCCAGGCCAGCGGAGAAATTGAGAGGGCAGTTCGAACAGCACAGGGCAGCGGATTTACCGAACCGCGGCCACGTTTCGGGCGCGCGCCATGCACTTCCAGGCGCAGAGTAAGAAGGGCACTGAGAAGTTAGAGAGCAGGCGGGGAAGTGGAGCCCCGCGCGCGGAGGTCAGCCCGGCAACCTGGCCCCAATGCAGCAGGATATGGAGTCAAAACGAGAGTCACCATCCCAATCGTGAAATTCCTTGACGGTGGCGATCGCGCGGGCGCCAGGATTATCTCTGCGCGTGGAATCGCAGCTGACAGGGTCGATCACCCGGCCATTGGGGCCCGCGCCGGGACGTTGCTGGCACGTGGCCTTTGTCAGATGAGACGCGGCACGCAAACTGCGCAACGCTGAACGCAGGCCACGCGCAATTGAACGGCTGAAACCAGGGCGACCCGAACAGTCAGGAAAGGTTAGCCGCGGCGCAATTATGGCAGGGAGAGACCAGCGCTGGGCCGCGCGTCAAAACCTAGGCAATCGATGTCATCGACGCGGTGACTTTCAGGAGCCAGGAAGCCATCGGGCAACGCGGGGCCCCGCGAACCCAGGCATACGTGCCGGGCATATGTCCGCAAGTTCATGTCCGGGGAAGAAGAGCCTGATCGGGCGGCGGGCGCGCGAGTCGCATCATTGTTATAGGCGCGGGGGAAATCGGGGCAAGTCCCGGATGGGTGGAGAAGCGCAGCAGATCGAGAGTTCGGACAATAATGGGTTGGGTGGGCAGAATTTTATGTCGAAGAAGACGAGTGTGAGCTGGTGGCCGCGACGCCTGGCGCCGCCTCTTCCACTGCGTCGGGGGCCAACAGGGCGCGAGGGGACATGGGCGGGGAGACCGACCCAGAGCGCCCCCCGGTGGATGAGGCAATAACTTTCGGAGCGGGCGCGAAAACATTCGGCGGCAGTGAACGCGGGCTCCAGTTGATGGGCGTCGCTGAAGACCTCGGCAAGTGGGTTCTTGACCGCGCGACAGGCGCACCCCGCGAGGTTAACGAGATTGGGCCGCGGGCTGCACGGGGAAAGCCGGCAGGAGATTTCATTGCGCGTCTCTGAAGCCCACTCGCCTGTTGGAGTTGCAGGTGCGGCGGACGAGGTGGGTCTCGTCCCTGAGTCGGCCATGGACCTAGGTACTCGCGATGGGCACGGCAACCTCTGGGGCGTCAACAATAGAGCAAGTGGGAGAAAAACCTAACGCGCCTTGCAACGTAAGTCGGTGATCCTTTAATCGCTAGCTCCAGCTCCACGCGTTCGGCTGCCGGCAGACAGCAGGCGTCACACGCGAGCCGTTTTGAGAGACAAAGAACGTGGGAGATTTTGAACAGTGGGTCAATGTACCTTAGCTTCGCCCTTGAGTTGTGCGCAGTACAGAGGAGAAACGGCTGTCGCGTTCCGTTCGATCACCCAGCTGGCGCGCCCAGATGGAGCGCCATAGCAGCGCAGAGATCGCCCGGGCACTCGGACGTCGACATTTACCCGGGGGGCATGTGCCAATTTGACATGAGACAAGATGCCAGTCGAGGAGAGCCCAGAGTTTAAACAGCCGTCGCGATTCATGGCCAACCGCGACTGCGCGGGAAGAGACTTGAGCTTGCCGCGCAAGAACCAACGCCGACAATTAAAGTTTACGGAATTTTGCGACCGGGTTCGCGAAGCAAATAAAGCAGGACGAGCGAGGAGGGTGTGTTTCCAAGGCAGTGGAGACAAACCCGATGCACCCTGATGCGGCGGTCGGCTCTGCCGACGAAGTCCGACGCGGAGAACCCCGGGAAGGGTCGGAGTAAGAGCGGGCGCGAAAAGACCGCAGAGCTACGAGGTTAACGACATTTGGAAATGGGCGCCTGGCATGGGGCAGCCTCGTTCGCATAATAAAGAGAAGGAGAGAAGTCAAAGGGGGGAATGTAATATCATGTCCACGTTATTTTACCAGCCCGCAGGTGATACCGGGGCCCATGAGTGGGAATGTCGAGAATCCGGAGATCAAGCGCGGTTATTTGTTCCAGGTGTGCGCGAGGCCGGTGGAAGCATTGGGGTGGTTAAGCCAGTTGAAAGTCGAGATGTCTGCGTAGTGCGACGCGACGTGCGCGGGGGGGATCAAGCACGGAGCGACGCGTCGGGGGCCGAGTTAGGCCCCGAGCTCACGCGAAAGGCCAGTTTAGAGGAGATGGGGCAGTTCAAGAAACACCAAGCACATGATTAACGGCAAGGGGGGAGACTTGGCGGGAAGTTACCAGAAAAGGGCCCATGGGCACTCGATGGGTTGACGTGGACAAAGGGGGTGGCGCCAATCCTGGATATCGATCCTGGGTAGTGACCCATCATGCTAAGCACCATTCAAAAGAGAAGACCCGATTTGCGGCCGCCCCGTCACTGGGGGCACCCCGGGGCACAACACTTGTTATTCCCCATGGCAATCACAGGAGGCATTGGGAACCAAAGGGGTTTAAATAAACGAAGGGAGTGAAACTAGGGCTGATCGACGCGAGGATGGCTCATTTGTTCTGCGCCAGCAACAACGCGCAGACTCGTCAAGCTCCCGGACGAAGTTCATGAACCTGGCATGCGCGGAAAGATATTGAAATCCACGCGCGGCGCCAGCGATATCGACGCAGCGAGCAATTCGGAGGACTCCGACATGGACGTTGCCGAGACAGTTCGAGTTACCTGCGGGTTAACCTCGCCGCGCGCGTTCAAACGCAAGAAGAGGAAAGTGTGGTTGACTGTGCATGGTGATGATCTCACACTGTTGGTAGTGACAATGATCTGGACTGGTTTGAGGGAGACAGTCGTAGGGCCAGGGGTATCGATTCGAACATTTCCACACGGTAATTGAATGGGGCCGCGATAGGCTATGGCATGAAGCTGATCGCCGACAGGGGGCAATATTTGTTGAAGAGCTCGGCCCGGGGAACAACCGAGCCATGTCCAGCGCCCCTGGGGAAAAGCTGCCTATCAACGAGATAGACGAAGAGGAGCTATCTAAGCAAGACACGCGAGCCAATTACCAAGCGCAGTATCGATCGGACATTCAGTGCGCGGTAAAAGAGTTAGCCAGGTACATGGTCGAACCTACAGTTGGGGCCTGACAAAGAATTTAGATACATGTGGTACATACTTCAAGCCCAATGTCGATGTAGTTACCCATGCAAGTACCACACTTTACCACTGGAGCTGGCGGTGTGGACCGACGCCGGCTATGCCGGCTGCAAGAACAGCCGGGCGCCAACTTGCCAGGGGGTGGTTCCGTCGGGAGAACGCATCGCGAAGTCGCGGAGCCACGCCCAGAGTGTCATTGCACTGTCCTCCAGAGAAGCGGAGTATTATGGGATGTTTAGAGGAGGGTCAGTGGGGTTGGGCCCACAAGCAGTTCTCACGGATGTCGACGTCCCCACGCAGTTCGCGATAAAGAGCGATGCCACAGCGGCAATATCAATTGCTAACCTGAGGTTTAGGAACAGTTCGACGCATTGAAGTGCGTCAGCTGCGGTTGCAGCAGAAGGTTCCAGGAGAAGACATACGATTGGAAAGAGTAGGTGCCAGCGACAATCTCGCCGACGCGTTGGCTATGCACGTCAAGAGCGATGCGCGTGTTAAGCACATGCGTACCACTACTCTAATTGCACGACAGGAGAGGCATCGCTATTGCCAGCAAAAGTATGCTAGCGCACCTTGCAGCTGTTTGTGGCCCAAGTAATTGCGGCCCAGGCTTATTGCGTTCAGCGCCGACCTTTCTCTCCTTATCCGATTATTTAACGGTGGTTGCACCGCTGCAACCGCGCGGCAAGCGGCAGCGGCGGCCCAGCTGAGCCCGGCCGGGCGTCGGGGCCCGAGGACTCAGAGGTTTTCCTAACGACTGGCGGTGTAGAAAACCCCGTGCATAGTTGCGCCCAGGGGCGCATCGCGGTTAAAAAGGTATTCCGCAAGCTGGGCGACCAGACGAGGGCCGTTGCCGGCCTGCGCAGCGACGCCGACCGCATGGCCACGGACTACTTCCGCAGCGTGAATGACCAACGAGAGCAGCTAGAGACGCGGTCGGAGACTTTGGAGGCGCAGGTCGAGGCGTCAAGCAGGACCGAAGCAGCGGATGGCAGGCGCGCCAGGCAATGTCGCAAGGCGTCTGGGAAGATGTCGGTGGTCGTCGGGCCAGCGCGCCAGATCGGGGGTGCCTTTGCCAGGCTGCCTGAGCCAGCGCGCCAGGGCGCCAAGGCGACCGTTACCTGCGCAATAAATGAAATTGAAGGCCGTGCCAGCTCAGCGCCCCGTGGCATGTTAACCAGTGCCGATATTCTTGAACCTTCCGATGGCATTCGAATTCTATCTCCGCCGACTCCCCGGGCGTTGCCCATGGCCAAGCCCCCGCCAGAGGCCGCGCCGAAGTTGCCGCCGGAGGAACTCACGGGAGCCGCGCTATTATTCAGCGCGCGGCCACTGCCCAAGACCGCGCCCCAGGGGATTTCGGAGAGGGAGAGCTTAGAAAAGTCGCTCGCATATTTGGGCTCCAGGTTGCCATCGAGCCAGCGCCTAATCTGGAAGAGGGCACCGCGGCTTGCTTAGTCGGGCGAGGCGCAGGAGGGCGAGCTCAAGCGGGACTGGTCAATTAACAGAATCTCTGACGAGCACAGGCCCCGCCCCCGCAACCGGCCGCCCAGTGGCGGGGGTGCAGCTAGCGTGGCGGGGTTGCCAGGCGGCCCCGAGGCTGGCGAGATCAGTCCTGGCCGTCGTTGCGGGGCTAGGGTGGCCGTCGGATCCAAATTTGCGTTGTCGATTCTTGATGACGGGCACTGTTCAACCTTTCATGGCAGCCCAGCGCTGTCAAATTTTGCGCGGCGGTTGCACGACGACGGTGGGCGCACCGTCGAACCCCCTCTGGACGGGCCTCTCTTGTGGGTCGTGGCCCCCTGAGCGGGCAAGAGGACCTCCCCTGCCCTTGCTCGCGGCCCGCGGTGTCTTCGGGAGTTTTGCGCGACTTGCTTGATTTGAGTTTCGCAGTTGCGGGATGTGTTTCGAATTGTCATAGCTTCTGTGACGAGCGAATCCGAATAAACCAGCGTAAGTTTTGAGATCCAAGCCAGATTCGCATTGAGTGAAGGCGTACACCATAACTCTTATTTGCGCGATGACCATTAGAACACGCAGAGGGAGAAGGAGCGCGTTTGAAACAATATTTGCGCGCGTTTTGAAACTTAAGGAGAGCGAACATAAACCCGGCATGTTAATGTCCATCCCACGTGTTTAATAATGTTGGATTATTTTGCCCTTGCGTCGCAAATGCTTGTTTATGCTTTCAGACAAAGACATGTTCCGTTTCCGTTTTGTCGATGGAAATTTCTTGGTTCGTGCATTATTATGGGTACCATGTAAAAATATGCCGCGCGGTTAGTCCATCGAGTTTCGGCCGCTGTCAAAAATTAGCAGGCAGAGGGTTGCCGGTTTAGCCGAGATGTCGTTGTTATTTTCAAGAGCTGGTTGCCCTTGGAAGTTTGTTCATGTTGTCGTCGCTTTTCCTGCGAAATCGGTTCCACAAGTGCGCGCCTGGAGTGATCTGGCGAGTTACTCAGCGAGCCCGAGGTTGGTCCGCCCTAAGCGGAAGCGCCGAAGATCGGGCATTTAAAGGCCTGCCACTGGCGGGCACAGCGCGGCCATTGGCAGGGCCGCCGTCCGCAGCGGCGCTGGCCCGTCACCGCGCTCGCGCCGTCGTCGACTGCCGCAAGCGCACTCAGTCGTGCAGGGAGAGTCAAGGGCGAGAAAGATGAGGAGCACGACCCCAATTATGATGCCATTCCGACTGAGGGAGTTAAAAGGTTTAGCGGGGCACGTTACTTTTGGCGACGACGCCCTGGATCACCGCGCATATAGACGCGCTCAGTCGCAGCGCCGCCCAGGCCCAGTCCGCTCACGGCGGCCCCCGCCTCATGCGCCGGCGTAGTGGTCCGAGTCGGTGGGGTTGCAGTCCGTCTCAGGGTTCGGGTCGGGGCTGTCCGCGCCGCCCCCGGCCCTGGCGGTTGGGTGGCGTCGCGGGCTGGTGCCCCATGAGGCAACCGTCCCTGGTGGGGCCCGAGGTAGCATAATTGGGCCGGCGCCTTTGAGGTAGCCTTTCCTGGGCCGGTGTTTATGAGGCAGCCGCTCCCTGCAGCGCGGCGCCCCCGCCCAGGTTCAGCGGCGGTGGTGGCAAATGGGTTGATCCACTTGACGCGGGGACTGGCGGGGGCGCGGGCCTGGCGGTCGCTGCCCCTGGCAAGGGGCACTGCTGCGGCCAGTGGCCCGCTCGGGCGGCCCGGGGGGCTCCGTGCCAGACTGGCGGGCGCGAGCCGCGGCGACCGTGTTGCCTGCGGCGCGGCCGATGGCGGAGTCGACCGTGAGTTTGGCGCCGTCGGCGCTTGCCGCGAAGCTAGGTGCCCCGCGGGATAGGGCGACGGCGCCGCCGCCTGGCGCCTTGGCCTGTGCCGCGCCAGGGCCGAGGACTCCAGCGTATTCTTCGCCGAAGCGGGGCGCGGCAATCGCGGGCTTCACCCTTGGGCTTGGGCCTGCTTGGGCGCCCCTAGGCGTGGCGGAGCAGCGCGGCGGCGCTGTCCATGGCGGCGCTGGCGGCAGGGCCATCCGCCTCGCGGGTTCTCGCGTTTGGGGGCGCTTTGGGCCCTTGTCGCTGGGCGCCAGGGGGGGCGGGGTCTCGGGGCCGCGCGCGTCGACCACGATGGAGCAGCGCGCAGTGTCGAACCTTATCTCTGGAGGCGGGGCCTGGCGGGGTGCTGCCATTCGAGGGATGGGTGCGTCTGTTTGGTGTTCTGGCCGTTGGCCAGTGGCTGCCTAGACGGTGGCGGAGCCATGCGGGGTCTCCAGTGACTTCGGCGTCGCCCTCGAGGGCGAGCGCGGAGACGCGGCCTCGGCGGTGGATGGCCCGTGGACGGTGCGGCGTCGGTGACGCTGATGAGTCGCCCCGTCTGATCGGGGAGTGACGCCGCGGCGCGGGCTTTGCTCGGTCAGCGTTGCGCGCGTCGCCCGCGTCGGCCGTTCTTGGGTCTAGGGCTGTTCGTGGCACGGGAGTCACATTCGCGGCTGTAGTCTGGGCGGGCGGGGTTTTTGGCGTGAGGGGCACCATTCTGGGTGCAGCTGGGTCCTGGTGGCTTGGTGGCGTGGCGGGGCCCGGCGCGCGGTCGCCCCTGCTCTGCGAGCTCCTGTCGCGCCCGTCAGTGGCACCATTCGTTTTGTTTGAACGCCTTCGCGAACGGGGCGCGCTGCGCTGGCGCTGCTGCGTCGGGCGCCACGAGGCCGGGGCAGCTTTGTCGAGCCGACCGGGGCTCCCTCGCGGATGGCGCGCTGGACCTGAAACCGCCCGCGCGGGGTCGTCGCGCCGTGAGAGTTTTGACGTCGACCCAGTGGTTGATGTCGTGGTGGGCGCGGACGGCGAACAATTGCATGACGTTATTCACCATGACAGAGGCTCTGTCGGCTGCGGCCACGCCTGACGCGACGCACCGCCATGCGCCGCGCGCCGCGAATGAGTTCCCTGTTCGTGGCGCTGTTTTGCAGTTGGAGTGGGTCAGAGTAGAATCAGGCGCAGCCGCCATCTCCGAATAGGGTTCGCTGGGCGTTGTAGGGCGGCTCGTCACGCATAAGTGTGGTCGGTGGCGCCGCCCTGGTGGGCCGATGAGATCCGCTTGGTTGTCTCTGACTTGTTGGTCTCGGTCTCAGTGGCGTGCCATGTTGGGCCGTCGGAAGCCGCGTGGCTGGCCCTCCGATGGGCTTTGGCGGTGCCTGATGGCAGGGCCCCGATGACCGCGGCTTGACGGGGCCCCTGTCCCAGCGCGAAGGGCGCGCAGATCGGTTGCGGATCGGGCGGCAGGGGTCCCAAGCTGGTGATCTGATTGGAAACCTTAGGAGGGTCCTTGTGTTCGCGCGCTCGCTGCGAGTGTCATGCCGATGGCATGGCTGTTGAAGCCGCGCGTGCTCGGGCCGTTGCCTGCGAGGGCAGCGCAGGAGCACGCCCACTTTGCGAACTGGTCGGTCACGCGTGGGCGCGTGGGCCACGTGAGTCATGCGTCGGTGCCCCGTCGGCGCCAGATGTAGCATGGCGATTCGCGGATGTCGGGGCTATGTTGCGCGCATTGCATGTGGCGGGCGCAGTAGAGGCGTTGAAGGAGCAGGTGTGTGTTTCACGCAGGCCCATCGACCTTCAACCGCGGTGGTTTGCCCGACGCGGAGGCGCCAGGGGGCCACGGGGCCCCAGCTGTCATCCGCGCACGCAATTGCTTCATTGGGCCAGGCCATCTGGGACTTGAGCGCACCCGGCCATGTTGCAGTGTCCGCAGCGTCCAGGTCGAGTAGGATGGAGCGCGGGGGGCTTCGCGAGGTGCCGGTCAGGCGTTTTGGCGCCCAGACGTAAGAGCCGTTGGCGTTGAAGAAGTCCCAACAGTGGTACTCGGTGTCAGGTTGTGTTCGGCAAATTTGCCTCGTGAGACCTCCTGCGAGATAAGTGCCATCAGTAGGTTGGCGTTGGTGGTCGGGCAGCGCGTGGATGCATCAGTTAGTGACACATGGTGCGTCGTGGCGAGGGGGTCGAGGGTGAATCGTTCGAGGAGGGTGGCGACGTCGACGCCCTAGCTGCTGGCGGCTTGAAGAGGACTGCGTTGCTTACTCAAGGGCCGCGTTTTCGCCGTCGGAGATGGCTATCGGGTCTGGCCGTTGGCGTTGACGTTGGCGCTTTCGCAACGCAGGGCTAGCTGTGCGTGAGCCGTCAGAGCTGCGGGCGCGGCTGCCTCCGTCGCGACTGGGGGGGTCGTTGGTCGACCCGGTATTCTCGCATTCGTGGGTTTTTTGATGATTGGAGGCCCGGAGTACTTGGGCGCGGCGTGGAGGTTCGAGCCCCGGGCCCTGGGTCGCGGGTTGGACTTCGGCTGTGGTTCGTGTTAGTGTTGCTAGTGGGCCGAATGATCTATCGGGGGGGGGGATGTTGCGGCTCCAGGGGCGGGGCGGTTGCGGGCCTTCGGGCGGTTGCGATTCTTTTTGTAGATGGTACCGAGGGCTGCTGCCAGGCTGATTTGGTCCTGCGCCTTCACCGACGGTGAGGGCTCTCGTTCTGGCGCTGGTGCGAGGACTGCCCGCTTGGCACCGGGCCTCATGGTGTTTCTTCCCCGTGCAATGGAGGGAGGCAGGCTTGTCCAGGTTAGCGCGCGGGGTGGCCGAATCGTCGGGGGGCGACCGTGGCGCTGGGCTGGAAGGTCTTTGAACCAATTGGCGCCGCTGCGTCGAGTCCAAAGTTCGGGGTAGAACGGGAATGTCCTGTTGGGCGAGCTTTGGTGGAAGAGTGTCGGGGAGAATGCCTCTGTTGGCCACAAGGGTGTGCCATTGGTCGATGAGCCATCGGCGCGCCGCCATGGGGCACCTTAAGGCCCATCCACTTGGCCACGATGGGGTAGACTGCTGGACGTCCACCGGCAACCTGGGCATCGACGGTCCAGCTGCCCTCGTGGTTGGGTCTTGCACGCCCGACATGTGCCCGATTTGGGTGTGATCGCCAATCCCGCAGATGTCATTGCGCTGCCGAATTCTGAATGTTGCCTCCGAGAAGCGGGCATTGTCCTAGCGACCGAGGAGCTGGATCATTCGCAGGTAGATGAGTTAAGCGGGGTGATTTGGTTCGTCAATTTTGTGGATTGTGGCCTTGCGGTCATCTGATCCTATTGGTGCGGGACGTGCCTCACAGACGAGGATGGCGATGGGTCCAGCGGCCTGGGAATTGCCGTTGCTTGGGCCGCCTTGGATCACCGTGGTGCAGTAGCGTGCAGCATGGACTGGGTGCGCACTCGTGTGCACTCGGTCTGGTGACCGTACACCTGCCGTCTCTCGCCTGGGCCCTGGTTTTAGGCTCCATCCCTGATGCTGGACGGGGTCGAGGTTCTCGACGTGGGTGGCGTGGAAGAACAGCCCGTGAGTGCAGGCGAGCTCGCTAACGTCGGCCAGGTCCCATGTGGCCCTACGGGAAGATCGTGGAGCAGGTGGTGGCGGAGTCTTTCCCCGTCCAGGTCACACCGTGGACCTTAGTTTGAACGGTGGCCTCGCAGAGGTCGAAAATCAGGCTGGCAGGGTCTGCTCCGCGCCCAGGGTCGGAGCCGCCGTACAGGAAGGCAGCCCGCACGTCTAAAGGACTGAGGGCGCGGGGGTCGCGTGCCCATCCGCGCTCATCGACCTGGTCTCACGGATTTCGTCTTGGGGCGTTGGCGCCCAGTGGTCCCGCGACGGGGCGTCTTCCTCGAAGTCACCTGGGCTGTATATGGATGCGTCTGGCGGTAGCCGCACTGGGTACGGGCTGGAACCTCGTTGTCCTCGTCGCCTTCGGGCGGGATGGTGTCGGCGGCGGTGCCGCGGCGTCGGAGTCGTCAGGTCGCCGGGCGGCCAACAGGACCAGCGGGCGTCGGTGGCTTACACGGCCGACGGGCGGTGGGCCTCTGTGCAGTTGACGGGGACTGTGATTGCGACTGCGACTATGGTTACGAGGTCCCTGCGCAGCTACCATGCGCCAGGGTGGTCGGGTGAGATCGCGGACGCTTCCCATGGTTGAAGGTGCCCAAACGACCTCTGGGGGCGTGGTCGCCACGAGTGGAGTGTCAAGCTCCTTGGGAGACGCACTTGCCTTGGTGAGTGCGCGGGTCTACGAGCCTCGCCCGAAGCAGTGCCGGACCCAGCTCCCAATTGGACAGTGCTCAAGGCACCATTCGCTTGTGCGCATACCACTGGTGTAGATTATACCACGTCCGACGCAGACGCCGACGAAGGGGGTCGAGGGCCTTCTTGGGCTGTACATTGTAGGTCTTGACCTGGGACCAGGCGGTGCCAGCCATGCCCCATGCAGCCGTGAGAAACCCGAGGAAGCCGTCACAGGCGGTGTAGATGACACGTTGCACCTTGCTGGCGTGGCTCCCTGTCCCGCGGCTTGCCCGACTGGCGGCCCTGCTGGGCGCTGTGCGCGCGGGGGGCCGCAGGTGAGGTAGTTCCCTGCCACCGTGCCCTGGTGGGCCACAGTCAGCCCTTCAGTGGCCCTGGCAGTGGTGGTGTAGGCGTCTCCAGTCGGGGGGTCGGGGGTCGTGCGGCCTCGTGGCTTCCATGGGCCCTGGGGGGCCTGGGCGCGATTACGTGTCGCGTCTTGGCCTGGCCTTGGTGGGCGTGTGGTGGTGATCCCTATGGGGTCCTCTGCGTGCTGGAGGCCTGGGCTTAGGTGATCCGCAGTGTCGACAGTGGCGGTGGCGGTGTCCGTGAGCAAGCACAGGCAGTAGATGATGCAGCGAATGGTGTTTGCCTTAGTGACCACGCTGAACCCGAAGGACGTCAGTCCTGAGGTCAAGGTGGCCACGGCGTTTGTCTCCCGCGGTGACGTGGGTGACATGCGTGCACGGCCACGCCTGAACGTGGATCCCGATGTGTCTGGGGTCTTCCCCGTGGTCGGGGCCACCCCGTTGGCGAGGGGGGCGTTGGCCGAGAGCCTGGAGGCGTCAGTTGGCACGGTGCTGGGGGGCGCGGCCCTGTGGTGTCTTCAGAGGGGACGCTCCAGGGCCGCTCCAGCCAGCAGCGCCACGATGAGGCGCACGGACGCCATCGAGCGCTTCTCGTTGGCCGCACGCGTGCGGCGGGCCAGCAGCGTGCGCCAGCGCCTTGGCGACGGCGGGTGGACCACAAGGCCTGGTGGCCTGAAGGGAGTCACCGGTGGCTGGCCGTCGGTGGGGAGTGTGCCGAGGTGGGACCTTGGTTGGCAAGTCGGCTCGCATGGTGCTCCTTCAATGTTGGTGCTCGAGGAGTCGTCCATGAAAGAGTCTTCTCAGGCGAGGGAAGGAGCTCCTGGCAGGGGTGAGCGGGACTGGGACGTCCTCGGCTCGTGGTGCCCCTGGAGGCGGTGGCGGTGTAGCCACGGTCGGCGGTGCCCCTGGTGGCGGAGGGGGTGGCGTGGTGTGTTGCAATTCCTTTCAGAGTTGGGGGTACGCTGCGCGGGTCGTGTGCGTGAAAGCGGGCAGCGGTCTTATGATCGCACCCTTGCAGATTATCTCCGCCCCGGCGTGACGGAAGTGGTGGATGAGGTGCAGGAGGTGAGCAGCGCGGTCACCTCTTCTCAGTGGGCTGAGCTCACGCCGGTTGTTGGCGCGGTGGTGGTCGGTGTCCTGCCAGGCTGTGATATACAGGTCTTATCCTTCGCGCTGTATCTTGTACTCCCTCGGATCACTCTGTCAGGGACTGTCGCTGAAAAGCGGTGCGCATACCTGGTGTCGCCGCACTTCCGCGACGAAGGCAGCGCAGTCTTCCACCCAAGCGTGGTGGCTGATGCCAGCTTGTTCACCTGGAGCCCAGATAGCTGCGATGCCTTGCAGACGAAGGAACGCTTTGCCTTTGGCGGCAGGCCTCCGTTTGACGGGGGCAGTCATGCTGCCTGGATCAGGGGCCTTCCCCGGTGAAGAACTGGATCATGCCGGTCGCGTTTTTTGGGTCATGGATGGGGTCCAGGATGCCGCGCTCAGCGTCAGAGTCCTCGATGGGGTCGTAGCAGTGGACCTGATGGTCCAGCGCGTCGGCGTTGGTGGCTTCGATGGGCAACGCTGGTGTGTCCGCGCCGTTCGTTGGTGACGCGGCCGCTTCACGCATGCCGATCCTCAAGGCTGCCGCGATAGGGATCGTCAGCCGGTCTGGGGTCCTGGAGCGGTGCTTGGTGGCGAGCCTTGCCGTCGCGGGCAGCGTGGCTCCGAGGATGGAGAAGGCATCGGCGTGAAAGGCGTGTGTCAGTCTTTCGGTGAGGTCGGTCAAGGCATCCGTTGCCGTGCGCCCATACTTTCAGGTGGTTGTGCAGACAATCGTGGCGAGAGAGCATTGCTGAGCTCGCCTTGTAGGGCTGTCTAGTGATGGAAAAGCCCCGTATACTGGGGGCCCTGGGGGGCCTGGGTGACGTATTGGATGCAGTGTTCAAGCCATACGTCGGCTCCGAGCATGACCCACCATCCCGCCAGCGTGCCGAGGTGTTGGCGCAGGACTTGCAGCGCCTCTCGAGGGGACCCCTCACGCAGGCCCTGTTGCGCGGTTTCTGGTTGGCGGGGTGCCCTCTTGGCCACCACCTGGGTGCTGTCGTGCAGGTGTGGGGAGGCTATAGCTGGTCGTGGCCCTGGTGGGCCAGAGCAGCGGAGCCCGACGTCCGTGCTGTCGATGCACCCGCACGGGGGCAGGTAGGGCTCTGCCCCCCAGGGGTGGCAGGGCCTTGGAGGGCCGTATCAGGGGGCCACAGCGTCAAAGGTGATGACGGTCCGCGGCGTGGGGACGATTCCAACCAGGGAGCAAGATTGCGGCCCTGGTGAGCCCAGGGTGACCAGCTGCTGGTTCAAAATGGCGCAGCCCCGGGATGTTGTCGCGGTCGGACTGGTAAAGGTACCTAGCAGAGAGAAGAGAAAGGCCGCTCCTGCACAAAAATAGGGAGCCGCACCATGGGGAGGTTCCACGACGGTGGGTCCTGGCGGTGCGCAGTGCGGCCGCGGGGCTGGCGACCCTGGGTCACTAAGGGTCCAGCTCCGCATGAGAGTTTGAACCTTTTGCTGACGCTCCCATTGGGCCGAGGCACATGGCCGCGAGAAAGCGCAAGGAGCGGCAGCGTGCGGGTGCAGGGCGGCAGGAGTTTCGAAGAGCCGCATGTGCGGAGTGCTCATGCCGTCCCTGTTGTAGCGATACGAGCCGGGGCAAGCTAACGTCGCCATTATCCCCGTGACGACTGAAAGAAAGTATGGTAGGACACACAACAGACTGCATGCTGTGGTAAACCTTGCTCCTCTGCACTTGCAAAGAGAGGCATTCACGTTCAAAGTTCCCTCGTAGCGTAGCTCCTCGAAGGGGGAGATGGGGTCCCAATCAAGCACCTTCAATGCGGGCCGCGCGCGGTGTGGATGGTCCCTGGTGGTGACTATGGCCGCGCGCTGTGTAGTGCAAACGCCATCTAGTCATGGCTCGGGGCCTCGGCCGCGATGTGTTGATGGTGGTGGTTGCCATTTGCCCCTCCCCCCCCCGTCGGCGCCTGGTGGCTGGCGCGTGTGTTTCCACAGGCGCAGCAGGAACGGTTTCGCATGTCGAGCATGGGGAGGCGGGGTAGGCCTGCGCCTGCGCCATGGGCACCAGAATGGCCACTTGAAGCATGAAGGCACGCAGGTCAATGTTCATAGTGTGTGTGTGTGTGTGTGTGTGTGTTCACTCTGCACGGTGGCGATGCCGCGCTCAAGTTGGGAGCAGTGCTGCGTCTGTGTGGCTTGGTTGGTGATCGCGTTTGTGACCGAGGCCTCGAGTTGTTGCACAGTGACCGCAATGCGTTGCTGGTCGGCTTCCAAGCTGCGGAAGCGGGCGTCGGCCTGGGCTTACGCGCCTACGATGGTAGACTGAGTGAGCAATTTCTCGTCGGAGTCTCCAGCGTAGCTGGCGGACAGCTCGTCACCCATCTGTGATCCGTTGGGGGTGGCGTGTTGGCTTCCCTCACCGTGGCGTGCCCCTGGCGCGTTGTCTTGGGCAGCCGCTAGCGCAGCACTGAGGTCAGTGGGTGCAGCCATGTGGGCGTCCTCGTTTCCCCCAGGGCCTGGTGGCCCAGATTTCGGCTCGGGCCTGGCTTCCCCCGGGGCAAGGATGGTGGCTCGCCTGGTGGCGCTGTGGGAGCGCGGCCCAGGGGCACTCGCACTCGCACTCCTCTGTTTCTTTCCAGATTCCAGGTGGTGGGCCGATCGCTTGGCTGCCCGTGGGGTGGGCGGGCGGTGGTGGGAGCAGGGCTTAGGGCTTGCAGATAGGGTTTGCCAGCCGCTCCGTCTTGGAGCGGCGGCGTGGCCCGCGTGCCGCTACCCGCCGCTGTGGCAGCCTCGGTAGGCGCGGCGGCGGTAGTGGGGTCTGGTGGGACGATCTTGTCAGCCGGTGTCTCGGGGGCGTCCGCCTCTTCAGGCGCTTCTACCAGTGCGACGGTCCATGGAATGGACGACCCCTGGACGTGGACCGTGGCGACGCGGCGGCCTTGACGACGGCGAAGCCTTCTCGGGTGGCTGTGTCCCAGCCGGCGTGCTGGTCCTCGCAGTGCCACTTGAGAGAGAGAGAGAGAGAGGAGGACTTGGCGATCTGAGTTTCGGTCGCACGTCAGTCGCGGTCTCGTCTGCCCGGAGCGGTGTTGCTGGCAGACAGCTTCGAGATTAGGTAGGTGCTTGTGGGCGAGCTCGTTGCATGCGGTGACTGCCCGATCGATGCCGCCACTGCTCTGGAGCACAGCGACACAAGTTTTCTTGTGGGCCAGATTTCTATCCGGCCCGTGCCTAGTGGTTTGGATTACGCAGGTACGGAACGTGCACGGCGAGGGCTCTTAGGAGCCATGGCGCGCGAGCGTATGTAGAAGGTGAACATAGCACGAATCAATCACGCGGGTGTAGCGTGTGTCCAGTCTCGCGATGCGTACAACAGAAGTGCTGGGCGCGTGGTGGTTTGGCTAAGCTCCGGGTCGGGGACCCTCGAGCCGAGATTCGTGAGAGAGAAAGAGAGCGATAGAGCGAGAGAGAGAGAGAGAGACGGAGACGGTCAGAAACACACACACACACACACACACACACACACATTCCTATTCCATACTTTTATGGGGCTGGGAACCCCAGAAAAAGCGCCCCCCCTTCCCTGCGCCCCCCCCCCCCCACCCACCCAACGAATTTGACCCACCCCGGGCCTATCGGGAGCACCCCACGAGAGCCCGAAGACGGCCCCGCGCCCCCAAAACGACCCCAGACAGCCCAAAGAAGCCGTCATACCCCCAAAGATCACTCGAAAACGTCCCAAGAGAGTTCCAAGAGCACTTCCAAGAAGGCCGCCAGAGGCAAAATTCATTGATTGTCTGTTGGTTTGGGTGAATTTTGTGATGCTCCTCTTTTCGGCTTCCCGACGCTCCAAGACGGCGGTCTTCTGGGCGTCCGAAGCCGCCTGGGAGACTCGAAAATCGCCCCACAACCAACCGAAAGGGCTTCCAGGCAGTCCTGGAGAGCCCCAGGACGGCACAAGAGGGTTCCAAGATGACATAAGAGAGCCCCATGACGGCCAAAGACGGCCCCAAGACACCCTCCGAAACATTCCAAATCGTGACCCAGTCGTTCAGGGAGACCGCGGTTGGAGGCAGGGTGGCCCGAGGAAGCCCCCGGAGGCCCCCAGAAGACGCCCAGGAGGCCTCCAGAAGGCCTTACGAAAGCCTGAACAACTTGTGTGATGCCCCCCAGAGGCTCTCCAAGGAGGAGCCTCCGCAACAAGAGCTGAGGAGGATGGAGAGAATACGCAGGGTATGGCGAGAATGAGGAAATAGAAGCATGGAGGAAGGATACGAATCACAGTATTAGAACGGCGGTGCCAGGAAAAGGCAACAACGAGTTATCGCTACTTTGTCGGCTTGACCTTCCTGCATATCCGCCTGCATACCGAGCTTCAAGGACGAAGGTGCATGGCGCGAAGCGCCAATGCAGTCTTGCACATATTCATATATTGATAACTGTATACGCAGAGAGGAGTATGAGAAGAAGTAGGAGGATCAATGATTGAGGGTGCATAATAGCGAGAGGGAGAGAGATGGAGGGAGGGAGGGAGGGAGGGAGGGAGGGAGGGAGGGAGGGAGGGAGGAGGAGGAGGAGGAGGAGGAGGAGGAGGAGGAGGAGATGGAAACGTAGTCAGGAAGTCTGTGAGACAGTGAGGACGAGGGGAGGAGGAATCATGAGCGAGAGAGAGAGAGAGAAAAGAGAGAGAGAGAGGGGGAACAAAAACAAACAACAAACATGAGAGCGAACAGGAGGAGGAGGAGGAGGAGGAGGAGGAGGAGGAGGAGGAGGAGGAGGAGGAGGGGGAGGAGGAGGGGGAGGAGGAGCAGGAGTGAGTAAGGAGGGGGAGGAGGAGCAGGAGGATGAGGAGTGAGGAAGATGAGCTCCCCCTCCTCCTCAGCCTCATCAGTCGTCAGCGGGGAGGCCTCGCGGCCCGAGCCCTCCCCGCTGCTGCGCGGTAGAGCGCTCTCTGGGCCATGGCCGCGTCGGGCTGGCGATCGTACAGGCCGAGGCTTCTCGCCCTCCTCGCCCTCCTCCTTGCCCTCCCTCTCGAGATCCTGCTCCTTCTCGCCCTCCTCGACTTCCTTGTCCTCCTCCTCCTCCTCCTCCGCTCTCCTCCTCCTCTCTCCTCCTCTCTCCTCCTCTCTCCTCCTCTCCTCATCCTCCTTGTCCTCCTCCTCCTTCTCCTCTTCCCCCTACTCCTCCTCCTCTTCCTGCCCCTCATCTTCTTCCTTTCCCTCCCGATCCGTAATTCCGCCGCGGGCCATGGGCAACGCATTGTTCGTTGTCTTCTCCCCTTCCCTTTTCTCCCCTATCGCCTCCTCTCGTTATTCTGCTACTGCTCCATCTCCTCCTATTCTTTCTTCTGATCCTCATTCTTCTCATGGGTATCCGTAGCTATTTTGGCTCAAGCCAAACCTCCGCGCGCACGCGTGGAATCCAGCGCGGCGTGCTCCGCAGGCGCGGGGGCTATGTTCTCATGATTTGCGCAGCGCTTCCCAGGATATTCATCGCGATCGCGGTGCTCTTCTCTGATTGCAAGCAGACTTTCTCGCACTACTTCATCGCACACGCGGTGACCATGAAGGACCTCCCTCAGTCGCGGTCTCGTGGTGTCCGTTCCCTCGCTGCTCTTCAACAGCGCGCTGACCGAACTAATGAGCGGGGGCATATCGTGCATCAGCCGATGCATTGCTCCTTCGTCGCTGTCCCTGCCGCCATCAAGCACGAGGCGAACACACTTATTGAAGCCACGACGCGCACGAGGCAGATGGAACTGGAGACGGGGGTGCACAGGCGCAGTGGATCTGAACTCCACGCTGCCGTGGTGCACCTCGGCCTGACGTCCCGCGAGAATGCCGCGCAGTTCAAGCAATTGAATACCTCGGGGAACTTCGCGAGGCACAAGAACTGGATCAATAATGCGCCCTCTCAGTCAAAGTACTCGTCTCGGTCATTTTCGTTTTTTTTGTGTTCCCCCATAGCCGTCCGCGACGGCGACGGACACGTCCTTTTCCACATATGCCTCGACAAGTACGGCGCCATCACCGCAAGAGCGGAGCACGAGGCCTTCATCACGCGTTTTTTGATTGACACATACGACAAGGAGTACCCAGAGCTGCGGAAGAGGCACCAGGCCGACACCACAGATCCAGATTCAGTTTCCTTGTCTTCTAGACCTTCGCGCCGCTCTGGGTGAAGCCTGGCACCCAGTGGCGCTCCCCTCTCGCCGCGTATCGCTGCCGCAGTTGGCGAGAAAGTCATCAGGAAATTCGACGTATCCACCAACACATTCGTTACACTGGAGGTGCTGGCTACTCACCTTGAGCACGTGACCGAGAAGCTAATCCAGGACAATGGGGCTACTTTTGCGGTCATCGCCTACAGCTTCCACTCGAACATTGTGCCCGCAATCCCCGATATCTTCTCGACGATGCTGTTGGACGCGCAGGAGGTGGGAACGAACATTCATGAGCACCGAGACGCACAGGACCTCGAGAAGCGGATCTTTAGGCTGAAGAGCCAAGATCATATATCAGCGAGACCGAGATGGGGTCAGATGAGATGGTATGCTTTCGGACAACGAGACGCAGAGGCAGGATTAATATCAAGGGTACTTCGACTCCGTAGTCAATAGCCTGAGGACCAAGAGCTGCCTCATCATGTTCGAAAGGACCCTGGACTCCTATGCGGGATGTGCGACACCTTCTCCTCCAATGCCGTCCTCGGCGGCGCCACCGACACCTTCATATTCTACGCCGTCCGCGGCACCACCAGCAACTACACTTACGGAGCTTCCGACTTCTCTGAGGCTCGAGCCTTCCGACGAGGCCACTAAGTCGATCGACCTGCGCTCCCTGGGTACGGTCGATCCCTCTCATGAGCATCCCCCGGTTTTTCTGATCTACAATCGAGCATGATTAAGAAGCCTTCCCCGAACAGCTGGGCCAGCGCTTCTCAATCAACTGCCTGGAAATTTTGCTACGTTTCTTGAGCACGTTCGCCCCGTCCATCTTTAACAGAAGTTGGCCCATATTCTAAGGATCTGCGGGGTAGCTGGTCCAGATTCTGCATATGAGGACGTGATTGATCACATTCTCGGTTGTAATTCAGCTGCTCCTCGTCCCCCTTTCTCCCCTCCCCCACTACGTTCCTCCATCTCCTCCCTATCCTCGTGTTCCTCCCCCTCCTTTGTGCGTGTCCCGCTCCGGCTGCTGCTGTTCCCTCTCAGCTTCATCCTCTTCCTCGTCATCATAGCATGCTGCCCCAGTCCGAAGCATCTTCTCATGTTTTCCCCCCTCCTCCCTAACTTCTACCTCCTTTGTGATGGCTTGCAGAGGATGTGCCTCTGGCAGGCTTCTCTTTTCCCCCACGATGCAATTGCTGTAGTTACTCTGGAAAGCTCATCATCATTGCAAACGCGCCAGCGTCAGCTGCTGAAGACTTGTCAGGCAAATCGACGCCCAGCGGCAACAAACAGCTGGTCCGGCGCGTTCACTGGCTAGGTGCTTTGATTGGGAGGCGCCTGGAAGTGTTGTCTTGTTGGACTATCCCCAATTCGAATTGAAGTGCCTGTTGTCGCTGGCCGTTTGGGGGGCGGGGGGGTGCATGCCGAATGTGCAAAACACTGTTTCCGATGAGCTGTGCCCCGCACCATTCTCTGACCGCTTTGGACCTGCGCCCCGTGGGTTGATCTCGCTCCTCCTCCCCCTCCTTCGCTGGGGTAGCCAACCATACACCGGCACTGGTCGGTGGCCATGTCGGTCCTGGGCCCTGGATTCGCGCAGGTCCCAACAGGCCGGGCTAGGTGCTGCGTGTTCACTGATCTTGGACCCTGGATCAAACTGGACAGGATGGATGTCGGTGAATTGGCGCCTTGTGATTCCCCGGTGAGGGAGAGCACGCACCACTTCGAGGCCTTCACGCGGGCCCGCTTTGGACCCAGAGCGAGAGCAGGGACAGTACTTAAGGGGGGGAGAGAAAGAGGAGGAGGAGGAGGAGGAGGAAGAGGAGGAGGAGGAGGGAAACGGGAAGGTGCCAAAATGTTACCCTCCACGCGTGGAAAATAATCAAATTACCCCGCGACGTACCCAACCCTTTGTATACATGCGGTGATTACACTCAGGACCATTCAATGCTGACGGGCATGCTGAAAACCCGCAGTGCGGAAGACGAGCACCCAGCAGTGAAATCAGAAGAGCGCAGCAAGAAGAGCAGCGGCAACGCGTAAGACGTACCTCTGCTGGGCCTCCCAGGAGCCCACGAAAGTGGCGACAGTTGCGCAGGTCGCAGCCCCCCCGGGCACCGCGAGGTCTCGAGGTGGTCTGCGTTGGACGTACCTCCGCTGGGCCTCCCAGGAGCCCACGAAAGTGGCGACAGTTGCTCTGATCGCAGCCCCCCCAGGGCGGCGCGAGGTCTCGAGGTGGTCCGCATGGGACGTACCTCCGCTGGGCCTCCCAGGAGCCCACGAAAGTGGCGACAGTTGCGCAGATCGCAGCCCCCCAGGGCGCCGCGTGGTCTCGATGTGGTCCGCGTGGGACGCACCTCCGCTGGGCCTCCCAGGAGCCCACGAAAGTGGCGACAGTTGCGCAGATCGCAGCCCCCCGGGGCGCCCAGGAGCCCACGAAAGTGGCGACAGTTGCGCAGGTCGCAGCCCCCCAGGGCGCCGCGAGGTCTCGAGGTGGTCCGCGTGGGACGTACCTCCGCTGCTCCTCCCAGGAGCCCACGAAAGTGGCGACAGTTTTGCAGATCGCAGCCCCCCAGGGCGCCGCGAGGTCTCGAGGTGGTCCGCGTGGGACGCACCTCCGCTGGGCCTCCCAGGAGCCCGCGAAAGTGGCGACAGTTGCGCAGGTCGCAGCCCCCCAGGGCGCTGCGAGGTCTCGAGGTGGTCCGCGTGGGACGTACATCCGCTGGGCCTCCCAGGAGCCCACGAAAGTGGTGACAGTTTCGCAGATCGCAGCCCCCCAGGGCGCCGCGAGGTCTCGAGGTGGTCCGCACGGGACGCACCTCCGCTGGGCCTCCCAGGAGCCCACGAAAGTGGCGACAGTTGCTCACATCGCAGCCCCCCAGGGCGCCGCGAGGTCTCGAGGTGATCCGCGTGGGACGCACCTCCGCTGGGCCTCCCAGGAGCCCACGAAAGGGGCGACCGTTTCGCAGATCGCAGCCCCCAGGGCACCTCCGCTGGGCCTCCCAGGAGCCCGCGAAAGTGGCGACCGTGTCGCAGATCGCAGCCCCCAGGGCACCGCGAGGTCTCGAGGTGATCCGCGTTGGATTTACCTCCGCTGGGCCTCCCAGGAGCCCACGAAAGTGGCGACAGTTGCGCAGATCGCAGCGCCCAGGGCGCCGCGAGGTCTAGAGGTGATCCGCGTTGGACGTACCTCCGCTGGGCCTCCCAGGAGCCCACGAAAGTGGCGACAGTTGCGCAGATCGCAGCCCCCAGGGCGCCGCGAGGTCTCGAGGTGATCCGCGTTGGACGCACCTCCGCTGGGCCTCCCAGGAGCCCACGAAAGTGGCGACAGTTTTGCAGATCGCAGCCCCCCAGGGCGCCGCGAGGTCTCGAGGTGGTCCGCGTGGGACGTACAGGTCTCCCAGGAGCCCACGAAAGTGGGGACAGTTGCGCAGATCGCAGCCCCCCAGGGCGCCGCGAGGTCTCGAGGTGGTCCGCGTTGGACGCACCTCCGCCGGGCCTCCCAGGAGCCCACGAAAGTGGCGAAAGTTACGCAGGTCGCAGCCCCCCAGGGCGCCGCGAGGTCTCGAGGTGATCCGCGTGGGACGCACCTCCGCTGGGCCTCCCAGGAGCCCACGAAAGCGGCGACAGTTTTGCAGATCGCAGCCCCCAGGGCACCGCGAGGTCTCGAGGTGATCCGCGTTGGACGTACCTCCGCTGGGCCTCCCAGGAGCCCACGAAAGTGGCGACAGTTTCGCAGATCGCAGCCCCCAGGGCACCGCGAGGTCTCGAGGTGATCCGCGTTGGACGCACCTCCGCCGGGCCTCCCAGGAGCCCACGAAAGTGGCGACAGTTGCGCAGATCGCAGCCCCCAGGGCACTGCGAGGTCTCGAGGTGATCCGCGTTGGACGCACCTCCGCTGGGCCTCCCAGGAGCCCACGAAAGTGGCGACAGTTGCTCACATCGCAGCCTCCCAGGGCACCGCGAGGTCTCGAGGTGGTCCGCATGGGACGTACCTCCGCTGGGCCTCCCAGGAGCCCGCGAAAGTGGCGACAGTTTCGCAGATCGCAGCCCCCAGGGCACCGCGAGGTCTCGAGGTGATCCGCGTTGGACGTACCTCCGCTGGGCCTCCCAGGAGCCCACGAAAGTGCTGACAGTTGCGCAGATCGCAGCCCGACGGCACGAGAGGAGAGGAGAGGGGAACACAGGAAACAGGAGAGGAGGAGGGGAGGAGGGGGGAGGAGGTGTGCGGGACGCATGCGGGCACACCCACTGAGACCTTCGGTGGAGCTCCCTATGGGGCCACGAAGCGTGTGAGGGGTGTGCCGAAATGGGTGTGCGGGACGCATGCGGGCACACCCACTGGGACCTTCGGTGGAGCTCCCTATGGGGCCACGAAGCGTGTGAAGGGTGCCGAAATGTGCGTGCGGGGCGCATGCGGGCACACCCACTGGGACCTTCGGTGGAGGCCCCCATATGGTGCCACGAAACGTGTGAGGGGTGTGCCGACATGGGTGATGACGATGATGATGGTGGGAGGAGGAGGAGGCGGAGGAGGAGGAGGAGGAGGAGGAGGAGGAGGAGGAGGAGAGGAGGAGAGGAGGAGGAGAGGAGGAGAGGAGGAGAGGAGACGCGGGGACCGTTTCTTCAAAACGATGACCCAACACCACAGGATGGTTGGGAACAAATCCAAGAAGCCCCCCAGAACCTTCCCAGTCTCCTGGAGCCCCTCCTGGAGCCCCCCCATCCCACTCGGGACAGGGACCCCTCTGGAAGAGTTGGGGTTTGCAGTGACGTGGGCGGAGGCTGGGGTGGAGGAGCTGGCAGGCGCTGCCCTTTGCATTCGCCCTGAATGTTCTCCTCCATACTTCAACCCAGGCGCCTCTGCCGCGTGCTGATCCTACTCCGACTCCTCAGCGTTGTCGGTGTCGTCCTCTTCCTCCTCGTTCTCCTCGCCATCTCTTTTTCTTATTCTTCTTCTTCTTCTTATTATTCTTCTTCTTCTTCTTATTGTTATTATTATTCCTCCTCTTTCTCTCCTCCATCATGTCCTTATAAGTTACTCCTCCCTGTCGCACCACGATGCGGGTCGGTAGGGCGGGCAGGGCGGTTCGCTGGAGATTTCGACACCATTTACGACCCCGAAGCTTGCGATTTGCAGCAGCTTCAAGGATGAAGGGGGGGTCCTTTTCAATCCTTTTCAAAACGTGGCTCTCGCCTTAGCGCCGCGCACCTGCGATTTAAACGTTTGCAAGGGATTCACGGATGGAGGGCGGGTGGTTTTCAAATTGTGGTTCTCGCCTTAGCGCGGCGCAAATTCAATTGAAACGGTTGCAGCAGCTTCATGGATGGAGGTCGGTTCCTTTTCAAAATGTGGTTCCCGCTTTTAGCGGCGCGCAAATTCGTCTTAACTGTTTACAACAGTTTCAAGGGTTCGTATGGCTGACGTCCCAGAGATGGTGTTTGGGCATGGTTTGGGATTGTCAGGTCGCGACAATCACGTTAATTCGTGATGTCGCCGTCCTCGACATGGTGTTCTTGCACGATTCAGGATCACCGGATCGCAACAGTAACGTGTATTCGCGGCATTGAAGTCCCACGAACGGTGCTCTGGCACGGTGGACGATTTTCAGACGGTTGTCTTCCAACGGGGCTCTTCCCGCAGCGAAGATAGATCTTTACATGAGCATGCGAAGAGGGAGATTTGATGCAGGGTTTATTGCAACATCGTTGGTGAGTCTTGGCTTTGCAGTGATCGTCCTCCTTTTCCTCCTCCTTTCCACCCCGAGGCCAATCTTTAGTTCGGGCCAGGCGTTTCGCTTGAGACCTTCCTCACCCTTTGTAACTGAAGCTGAAAAATAGGGCTGGTGGTTTTCAGCATGTTGCCTTCGCCTTCGCGCCGCGCACATTCGATTGAGAAACATGTGCAAGGGTTTCACGGATCGAAAGCGGGTGGTTTTCAAATTGTAGTTCTCGCCTTAGCGCCGTGCTCAGTCGTTGTAAAATTAGCCTGACGAAGGACCCAGCCACATGCAGGTGTGAGTACCGCAATTGTGATTCTCTTTTTCGGTGGTGATCCCTATGAGGCAACGAACCGTGCTAGGGGTGTGCCGAAATCAGTGGCGTGGTACACGACGCGACCGAAAACGATTGATCTGAGTACGTAGGGACACTGAGCGCGGGTGAATCTGAGCGCGAGTGCGTCTGAAAGTGAATGAATCTACGTGCGAGGGAGTCTACGTGCATGAATGCGAGTATGCCAATGCATGGTGCATTTGTCATGAATGCTAATAGTTTGTGATGGCTGCCTCTGAGCATTCGTGACGCTGGGCGTGGCCGCCGCAAGGAGCTTCCCCGGGGCTCCCCGACGGCATCGCCCGCGCGCCGCGACGCCACCGCGAGGATCGCCCCCGCTTCCTCCCCTTTTTTACTCCCTCTTGGCCCGCGCACTCAAAAGTCCAAAGCTGCGGGCGCAGCGCAGCGCGGAGTCCCAGCGACGCGCGCAGGTCGCCCCGGAGGGGTCCCAGCGACGCGCGCGGGTCGTCCACCGCGCGCAGCAAAAAGAGCTAGCTGGCTGGCTGATAGCGGGCAAGGCTCTTGCCGCTGGGCAGAGCGACGACGGGCAAGCGAGGCGCGGAACTCCGACGGCCTCCGGCGGAGGTGTACTGGGTGGGGGAGACGCAAGCGGACTGCGCCACGGGGGCCTTCGGTGGAGCTCCCTATGGGGCCACGAAGCGTATGAGGGATGTGCCGAAATGGGTGTGCGGGACGCATGCGGGCACGCCCACTGGGACCTTCGGTTGGGCACCCTATGGGGCCGCGGAACGCGTGGGGGATGTGCCGAAATGGGTGTGCGGGACGCATGCGGGCACACCCACTGGGACCTTCGGTGGAGCTCCTTGTTGGGCCACGAAACGTGTGATCGGTGGAGCTCCCTACGGGGCCGCGAAACGTGTGAGGGGTGGGCCGAAATGGGTGTGCGGGACGCATGCGGGCACACCCACTGGGACCTTCGGTGGAGCTCCTTGTTGGGCCACGAAACGTGTGAGGGGTGTGCCGAAATGGGTGTGCGTGACGCATGCGGGCACACCCACTGGGACCTTCGGTGGAGCTCCCTATGGGGCCACGAAACGTGTGAAGGGTGTGCCAAAATGGGTGTGCGGGACGCATGCGGGCACGCCCACTGGGACCTTCGGTGGGGCTCCCTGGGTGCGCCGAAATGGGTGTGCGGGACGCATGCGGGCACACCCACTGGGACCTTCGGTTGGGCTCCCTACGGGGCCGCGGAACGTGTGAGGGTTGTGCCGAAATGGGTGTGCGGGACGCATGCGGGCACATCAACTGGGACCTTCGGTGGAGCTCCTTGTTGGGCCACGAAGCGTGTGATCGGTGGAGCTCCCGATGGGGCCGCGAAACGTGTGAGGAGTGGGCCGAAATGGGTGTGCGGGACGCATGCGGGCACACCCACTAGGACCTTCGGTGGAGCCCCCTATGGGGCCACGAAGCGTGTGAGGGGTGTGCCGAAATGGGTGTGCGGGACGCATGCGGGCACACCCACTTGGACCTTCGGTGGAGCTTCCTATGGGGCCACGAAACGTGTGAAGGGTGTGCCAAAATGGGTGTGCGGGACGCATGCGGGCACACGCACTGGGACCTTCGGTGGAGCTCCCTTGGTGCGCCGAAATGTGTGTGCGGGACGCACGCGGGCACACCCACTAGGACCTTCGGTGGAGCCCCCTATGGGGCCACGAAGCGTGTGAGGGGTGTGCCGAAATGGGTGTGCGGGACGCATGCGGGCACACCCACTGGGACCTTCGGTGGAGCTCCTTATGAGGCCACGAAACGTGTGAAGGGTGTACCGAAATGGGTGTGCGGGATGCATGCGGGCACACCCACTGGGACCTTCGGTGGAGCTTCCTATGGGGCCACGAAGCGTGTGAGGGGTGGGCCGAAATGGGTGTGCGGGACGCATGCGGGCACACCCACTGAAACCTTCGGTGGGGCTCCCTATGGGGCCACGAAACGTGTGAGGGGTGTGCCGAGATGGGTGTGCGGGACGCATGCGGGCACACCCACTGAAACCTTCGGTGGAGTTCCCTATGGAGCCACGAAACGTGTGAAGGGTGTGCCAAAATAGGTGTGCGGGACGCATGCGGGCACACCCACTGGGACCTTCGGTGGAGCTCCCTATGGGGCCACGAAGCGTGTGAGGGGCGTGCCAGAATGTGTGTGCGGGACGCATGCGTGCACACCCACTGGGACCTTCGGTGGAGCCCCCTTATGGGGCCACGAAACGTGTGATGGGTGTGCCGAAATGGGTGTACGGAACACGACACATGCGGGCACACCCATTGGGACCTTCGGTGGAGCTCCCTATGGGGCCACGAAACGTGTGAGCGGTGTGCCGAAATGGGTGATGACGATGATGATGGTGGGAGGAGGAGGAGGAGGAGGAGGAGGAGAGGAGGAGGAGAGGAGGAGGAGAGGAGGAGGAGAGGAGGAGGAGAGGAGACGCGGGGACCGTTTCTTCAAAACGAGGACCCAACACCACAGGATGGTTGGGAAAAACAAGGGTTTCACGGATTGCAGGTGTGTAGTGTTCAAAATGTGGCTCTCGCGTTAGCGCCGTGCACATCGTTTTTTCAGAAATTGCAGAAGCTTCACGGATTGAGGGCGGTTCCTTTTCAACATGTGGCCCTCGCTTTAGCGCCGCGCACATTCGTCCATGCAATCGCGCCACGGATTCCCATGATCAGCGTGCAAACAATGGTGGTCTGGAAAGACTCAGGATCATGATGGTGCAACAGTTACGTTGGCTCGCAGCGTTGAAGTCCCAGGGGTGGCGTTCTGGCACGATTCAGGATCGTCAAGACGCAACAGTCAACTTGATCCGTGGCGTTGGAGTCCCGAGAAGAGTGGTTTAGCATGTTTCAGGGTCTTCAAACGGTCGTCTTCAAACGAGGTAGTTCCCTCAGTGGGAATGAACCGCTGTATGGGGCATATGAAGAGCGAGCTTGGAGGGAGGGTTTATTCCAACATCGCTGGTGACTTGTCGATTTGCACTGGTCCTCCTCCTTCTCCTCCTCCCCCCCTCCTCCTTATCATCATCAGCGTTGTCATCATCAGCATCATCATCATCATCGTCGTCGTCCTTCTCCTCATTCTCCTCGCCGTCGTCGTCGTCCTCCTCCTCCTCCATTTCCTCGCCTCCAGAGTGGGGCCCCGAGCGGCGCAGTATGTTCCACATTTTTGCTTGCCCCGTTTTCTCAGCTGTGTCTGCTGCGCTGCATCTATTTCCTTCGTTTTTCCTCGCTGCCTCTGGTCTTAGTCGTGCCTGTCTTTTCCAGCTTGCTCCCATTGGCAAGCATGAGGTGGCCTCCATTGCTCTGTTGATCGACGCCGTCCTTCATGCGTATCATACTGCTAAGTTCAGCCCTCGTTTTCATGGGCGCCCAGCGGCCTTGCTGCTGGCTCGCGGTCACATCCGCGCTATCTCTCACAAACAGATGTTTCTTGCACGATTTACTTATGCAGTGCCGTTGTATTGACCACCGACCATTTTCCCTCTTTTCGCGTCGTGTCCGCTTGCCCTCGTCTCGTCTCTTCTCTTGGCCCGTACGCTCCTCCTCCATTTCCTCCTCTTCTCGTCCTCCTCCTCCTCCTCTTTCTCCTATTTGGCGAGGCTGAAGCTGCTGTGCCGCGCAGCGGCTCCGGGGTGCAAGCAAGGGGCGGGGCGCGCTGGCTGCACAGCCCACCCCGCCGCCGCGTGCGCGTGCGCGCGCTCGCTCCCCCGTGCCCATGGGAGGGCGGAAGAGGATAGGGCAGTGCCAAGAGCGGTCGCCGTAGGGTTTCGTGAGCCCTGGAAACGACGGGTCAGTTTTCTCGTCGGTTTCGTTTCCCCCCCCCGCGTTTCTTCAGATTCCGTCGCCGTTGCTTCCCCGGTCCGTCCATGTCGCGTTTGGGGTTCTGGTTTGGGTTATGGTTCCGACGCAATTTTCCGTTTCGGTGAGTTTTTTCCCAAGCGTCTTGTGGTGTTGGGTCACTGTTTTGAAGAAGCGCCTCTCCTCCTCCTCCTCCTCCTCCCCGTCCCTCCTCCCCCTCCTCCCTCCTCCCTGCGTTACCCCCACCCTGTACAGCGTTTCGTGGCCCCATAGGGGGCTCCACCGAAGGTCCCAGTGGCACCGCCCGCATGCGTCCGCTACCACCCAGCACAGCCCTTGCTCCCTGCGTTTCACCCACCTTGTACAGCGTTTCGGGCCCCATACGGGGCTCCACCGAAGGTCCCACGGGCACCGCCCGCGTGCGTCTGCCACCACCCAGCACAGCCCTTGCTCCTTGCGTCTCACCCACCCAGTACAGCGTTTCGTGGCCACATAGGAGGCTCCACTGAAGGTCCCAGTGGCGCCGTCCGCATGCGTCCTACACCAACCAACACAGCCCTTTGCTCCCTGCGTTTCAGCCACCCAGCACAGCGCTTCGTGGCCCGACCCAGTACAACGTTTCGTGGCCCCACATGGGGTTCCACTGAAGGTCCCAGTGGCAGCGCCCGCATGCGTCCGCCACCACCCAGCACAGCCCGTGTTCCCTGCGTTTCATCCACCCAGTACAGCGCTTCGTGGCCCGATGGGGGGCTCCAACGAAGGTCCCAGTGGTACCGCCCGCATGCGTCCGCCACCACCCAGCACAGCCCTTACTCCTTGCGTTTCACGCACCCAGTACAGCGTTTCGTGGCCCTATAGGGGGCTCCACCGAAGGTCCCAGTGGCACCGCCCGCATGCGTCCGCCACCACCCAGCACAGCCCTTGCTACATGCGCTTCACGCACCCAGTACAGCGTTTCGTGGCCCTATAGGGGGCCCCACCGAAGGTCCCAGTGGCACCGCCCGCATGCGTCAGCCACCACCCAGTACAACTCTTGTTCCATGCGCTTCACCCACCCTGTACAGGGCTTCGTGGCCCCATACGGGGTCTCCACCGAAGGTCCCACTGGCACCGCCCGCATGCGGCAGCCACCATGCTCCCTGCGTTCCACCCACCGAGTACAGCGCATCGTGGCTCCATATGGGGTATCCACCGAAGGTCCCAGTGGCACCGCCCGCATGCGTCCGCCACCACCCAGCACAGCACTCCTTGCGTTTCACCCACCCAGTACAACGTTTCGTGGCCCCATAGGGTGCTCCACCGAAGGTTCCAACGGCACCGCCCGCATACGTTGGACACAGCCAGTACAGCGCTTCGTGGCCCGATGGGGGGCTCCACCGAAGGCCCCAGGTGGACCGCCCGCATGCGTCCGCCACAACCCACTACAGCGCGTCGTGGCCCGAAGGCCCCAGTGGGACCACCCGCATGCGCCCCCCCACCCAATACCGCACGCCCCATCACGCGTTGCGTGGCCCGCGGGAAACGGCACCCACAACGCAGTTTTCACAACTACATATGGTTGGGTCTTTCGCCTGGGTAATGTTTCTGGTGGTTTCACACTCGTGGGCAACAATTCAGAAAGCGGAGCCGTTTCTATGGGGTCACCATTCTCGCCCTGGGAACCGAGGATTGATGATGAGGAGGACGAGGAGGACGAAGAGGACCAATGTAAACCCAAGACTCATAACCGATATTGTATCATACCCCCCCTCCGAGCTCACTTTTTTCATTGGCCCCTAACAAAGGTTCATGCCCACCGAGGGAAAGGCCCCACTGGGAAACAACCCGTTGACGATCTTGAAGGCGCGCCAAACTACCATTCCCATGATTTCAACGCCATGATTCAACCTGACTGTCGCGTATTGACGATCTTGAATGTTACCAGAATGCCATTCCTGCGACATCAACACCGCGAATCAACGTAACCGTCGCGCTCGTACAATCCTGAATTGCTCCAAGGTGTTGCTTGTGGTAAGGAAGCCATGAGAATCACAGAAACTCTTCCAAAGTAGTTAAAACGAATGCGCGCGGCTCTAAGGCGAGAGCCACATTTTGAAAAGAAACCACCCTCGACCTGTGAAGCTCTTGTAAGTTTTCAATCGAAGAGGCGCGGCATTACGGCGAGAGCCACATTTTGAAAAGGAGCCGTCGTCAACCCGCGAAACTCCTTGTTTATAACAAAAAATACACGCGGCGCGAAGGCGGGAGCCACTTTTTGAGAAAGAGCCGCCCTTGATGTGTGAAACTCTTGCGAATGTTTAGAACGAATGCGCGCGGCGCGAAGGCGACAGTCAAGTCTTGAGAACCACCCGCCCTCCACTTGCGAAGCTGTTGCCAGTTTTGAAGCCTCGGGCTCATAACTGGTATGGAAGTCTCAGGCGACACGCCCGGCCCGCCCTTCTGACTGGCCTCGGGTTGCGACAGGGAAGAGTTTTTCAGGAGGAAAAGAACTGGGGGAGGAGGAGGAGGAGGAGGAGGAGGAGGAAGAAGAGCAGCAGCAGCAGCAGCAGCAGCAGCAGCAGGAGGGGGGGAGGAGGAGAAGGAGGAGAAGGAGGAGGAGGAGGAGGAGGAGGAGGAGGAGGAGGAGGAGGAGGGTCCGTAGCCATTTTGGCTCAAGTCCGTAGCGGTGTGCTCGAGGCTTTGAGTTTTGGCGCGGGGATTTCGCGGCCCCAACAGTTTCCGGGCGTTCTCCTGCCAGAGTGCACGATACACTTCATCATCCTTCAGTACGGTTCTGTATTGGGGCAGCGGCCCCATCTTTGCTGTACTTCTCTCCCATACGATGCCAGGGTGGGGTTGCCGAACTTGCAGTGTGTGGAACAATGGCAACCGCGCCAAATGCTATGGGTGTGGAGCTCACTTGCCGAACTTGAAGTTGTCAACTCCACTGCTCGCGCAATCATCCCACCCAACCACCCGCAACTTGGTTTGCAAAACCCATGCGGGACCGAGCACAGATGTCGCTCCAGGGTCGTCTTGGAGCCCTCGGAGGCGTCTCAAGAGCGCCCCAAGAAGGCCGGAGAAACAAGAAGGCCGACGACGACGACGACGACGACGACGACGACGACGACGGCGGCGGCGACGACGACGACGCCGACGTCGACGACGACGAAGACGACGACGCCGACGCCGTCGACGACGACGGAGTCGACGACGACGTCGTCAACGAAGACGACGACGAGCGAGGAGGGAGCACGACAACGGCGACAACGACGACAACGACGACAACGAGGGAGGAGGGAGGACGGCGACGACGCGAACGAAAAAGGAGGGAGGACGGCGACGCCGACGACGACAACGACGAGGGAGGAGGGAAGACGACGAAGACGACGATGACGACGACGACGACGACGACGACGGCGACGGCGACGACGGCGACGAAATAGGAGGGACGACGACGAGACGCCGACGACGCACGACGGCGACGACGACGACGAGGGAGGAGGAGGAAGGACGACCACGGCGACAACGACGACGGAAACGACCACGACGCCAAAGAGGACGACGACGACGAACACAAGGAAAGACAGAGGACGACGTAGGCGACGACGACGACGACGCGGGAGGAGGGAGGACGGCGACGACGACGACGACGCAAGAGCGCGCGCGCGCACGCTTTGGTTGAAAATCCGTGTTACGAAACCTTGTGTTTTTGTAGGTTTTTTGGACACACGATTTTGAAATCCTTCCGAAACCGATGGGTTTTGAAGGATTTCGGCATACGCGCGCGACGACGCGCGCGTCTGCATTTCGTCTAGTTTTTTGCAGAGGATTCTCGCGACGGCACACGCGCAAGGGCGTTCGACTGATTCCGACATGCGCGCGCGAAGCCCGTTTGGTAGAATTTGTTTGTAAATCTTGAAAAACCGATGGTTTTCTTAAGTCTCGCAAGAGCTCGCGCGTAAGCTTCTTTAGCAAATCAGTGTTGCGAAACCATATGTTTTTGTATGCTTTTTGGAAACTCGATTGCGAAATCCCTCCGGCACCGAAGGTTTGGAAGGGTTTCGGCATGCGCGCGCGACGACGCGCGCGTGCGCTCTTCGTCACATTTGTTGCAAGGGATTCGCGAAAACGTGTTATGTTAGAGCAACACATGTCACCGCATAGTGTTTTTTAAAAAAGGGAACCTCAGGGGGGGATACCGGCTGGCCTGGGACATTGCGATTTCATATTTAGGATGGACGTGTGGTCAGAATCGTATGTGATTTACGTACCCGAAAGGGGTACCGATAACGCCGGGGGGGTGGGGGGTAGAGTCTATTTATTTTTTAAGAAAGGAGAATCTACAACCCGAGTGGCAAGCAGCCCAGTGGACAGGACCCTATCCCAGCGCAAGGCCAGTGGGAGTTCGGGCCGCCGCCGTTGGGTAATCCACCGTGGAGCTACCAGCAGGTCCCGCGCAAGTTTTTCCGCCCGCCCTGGGTCCAGAAAGGTTCGCTCTCAGGTGGCAGGTCCCAGCAGGATTGGCATGGGAATCAAAGTTGGCATGATCCGCGGCCCCTTTCGGACGAAGAGAAGGCTCAGTGGTTGTCGCTGGACGACAGTTCCTTCCAGTTACTCTCGGGGCGCTTCACTCAGAGCCAACGGGACAAACTTGCGTACGCCAGGAGGCTAAAGGCGGCTGGACAAGGCCTCCCAGATGGGGTCGAGACCCCGCGGTCGATCCAGGCGCTCCAGCGCAAGCCTGTCGAACTCCAGAGGAAGAAGGAGCGCCGGGTCGAAGCTGCCAGGAGGGCCTTCCAAGCGGTGGGTGAGACCCAGGCGCAAGTGGAGGAGACCAGAGCGCAGCTTGACAAGGCCAAAGCGGATGCAGCCATGGCCTGGGTGGGCAGCCCGACCACCCAAGCCCAGGCAGCTCTTCAAGGGATGGGCGCCAAGATCCAGGAGCTGCCCACCACCTTCGCGGAAAGCCTCGCCAAGTCCGGGGGGGTCGAGGAGAGGAAGAAGCAGCTCTTGTAGGGCGTTGGGCAATTCAAGGCCGCCTTGGGGGAAGCCTTCTCAGCCCTGGGGCCCCAGGACCCAGCGGCGAGAGCGGGCCAGGTCACCTCCCTTGCGCTAGCAGCAGCAGAACAGGGGGGAGCCCCCGAGGCTGGAGACGCTGCCATCTCGGCCCCAGCGGCGCAAGTACCAGCGGCAAATGCTACAATGGAAGGCGACCGTGTTACGATTGGTCCTCCAGATGATCATAATGTGGATGCCCAGCGTCGCGAGCAATTCATCGTTGAAGGGGGCGGGGTGCATGGTTGAAGTGGCAGTCTCGAGGCCCGTGGGCCCTCCGGGTGCCGCGTGCCCCAGTTCGGGGTCTGCCCTCGACTACTTCAACAAACCTGGTGGGCATTTGGAGCGAGCCAAGGTTGTCGCGTTCGTGGAAGCCCACTTCCGCGCGACGAAGCTCATGCAGTCGTCCAAGAGAATGGCCGAGCTTGGGTTGACATTCAATGCGACACCTGCTGTGGACACGAGAGGCGGATGGGGCGCAAGGGCAAGAGGGCATTGCCATCCTGGCCCGCAAACATCCACGGCAATACCCTCTGACCATGCAGGGCCGCCTCTCCTGATTCCCTCAGCAAGGTTCTAATCAGATGTTCCAATGGTGTGTCATTGCGGTACGCATGCGGAAGGTCGATGTCATTTTTGTTGTTGTTCATGTGGCACCACACCTGGGTATATCAGGATCAAACGTCCAAATCCCAGAGGAAGCTGGCAACTATCTCAAGATCGAAAAGCGACCATCAATGATGGCCGGAGACTGGAACAACACCACCCCTGAGGCGCAGCAGTCTGGGCCCCAAGTCTTTCTACGTGCAGGTTGGGGCGGCCCAGCGGAGACAGCTCCAGGAGGGTATCGGCTCATTGATTTTTTTATTTCGTCAGTCATGACTAGCGTAAACTCGTCGGGCTATCGCGGGATCAAGAAGGGCCATGGGCGGCGCCGCACTCGGGCATGCGGGTCAGACCCAGGACTGGTGAATTCAATGTGCCCCAGAGAGTCATTGCGCCATGCCCCGAGACCGACGTGGGCACGCCAGGACCCGACCTACCTTGGGGGTGGCATTCCATGCGAGTTTAGCAGATGGTCGCCGAGGGATTGGCCAAGATCCAGTTAACTGTCGAGGATGAGGCTGCGCGTCGACATTGCAGCGGCGAGCCAAGGCTCGACCCAGCTCAGCAGCACATGGCTTTTGCTCTGGCGGCGGAGGGCTTTCGCGGTCATCGCAACGCCGAGGTCGACGTCGACGATGGCGAGCAGCATCGAAGATGGGCAGTCCGGATCACGGAGGCCCCCATTGCCCCCGCGATGGCGAGAGGCTGGCAGGCAGAGCATCGCGGGCTCAGTGCGCGGGCGATCCTCCATGCGCGGGCGGCAGACTGGCTGCGCCTTCGCGAGAAGCTGAAGGACCCAGCGCAGATTGAGCATGCGTGGTGAATCGTAGATGGCTGTCTCAACATTGCCAGGTCCTTGCTGCGTCTCCTGCCCCATCAGAGGGAGGGAAGCATCTTGCGCAACACCAGTGACATTACCATTTTCAAGAATGTAGAGCGCTGCAAGAAGGAGATCAATATATTCCGTGGAACGGTCAAAAACATTGCGCTCCATCTCGTGCGCACCAGCCATGATCGCTTCATGGGCTGGATCCGACAGTCGCTCCTCAAATGTGCGCGCGGCGCAGTGGCGCCCGACCTTGCCCCCGAGAAGCGCCGCCATAGCGCCATACGGGGCCCCATTGAGGCCTCAGATCAGAAGGCCAACTCCTGGGGAGCAACGCGGTGCTCGAAGGAGTTCCAGGGGCCCGGGGGCTGGCGGGGGGAGTTTTCTCTGGAGGCCAGCAGAGCCCTTCGAAGACCTCGCCATGGAAAAGCTTCGCGAGGCCCTCAATCAAGTCTTTGATGGAGTCGTAGGAGCCGGGGCCGATCTGCAGAGACCGAACTGGCGGCGCAGGCTCCCCTGGGAAGGTCTGGGGGACCTTCTCGACGTTCTCATGAGAATAGAGTCTGCAGGGACCTGGCCCCTCAAGTCTTCCTCAACCTCGTCCAAGGTGGCCGATCGGCCCATCGCCCTGACGCAAGGGCTGCATCGGACGTGGCGGAAGGCTCGGAGGTGGGAGATTGCTGATTGAGGTGCTCAGCGGACCCAGCATTGGGACAAGGTGGTGAGAGGAAGCTCATCGCTCCGCGCAGCACTCATAAGACCGTCAGCTAGGGATGGCAGCGGCCCAGGGATTCTTTTGGGCTGAGATTATTTGGGGCGTGGATAAGTTCTACGACCATGTTCGGCTTTTCCAGGTGGCCAAGCGGGTCGGCCACCTCATTTCAGCGCTGGCGCTCGGATTGGCCATCCACCGAAGCCCATGAAGGCTCCGAGCAGAAGGAGTTATCTCCAAACTAATATGCCCAGATCGGTCCCTCATTGCTGGATCCAACCAGTGTGTGGACCTAGCTAAGCGTTCCCTCTGGCAGGTTTTAGAGTCCATGCACGCAGTTGTTAGACCCCTTGACCTCTCCACTTGTGTCGACGACCTCGGACAGGCGGGGATCGGTCGGGAGGCGGATGTTGTTTCTCGCGCCAAGGCAGCGGCGATTGTTTTAGCCACCTGTCTCAACAAGGCTGAATTCAAAGGTTCAAGCAAGTCAGCGCTAGTCACGTATCCGCCTCGCCTTGCCAAGGGGATTTCACGCGCCCTAGCTGCGGCTGGGGCGCCGCTAAAGTGCCCTAGGCAGGCCGGGGATTTGGGCGTGGATGGTCGCGCGGCCAGGCGTGCTACTTCAGTCATCAACGGGCGCATTGAGAGAGGCCGAAATCGAGCCGTCTAGATTTCTAAACTGGTCTGGGTTCTTCCCCAAGCGCGGGCCCTGGCCAAGACGGGGCACAGTCCAGCAGTCACTTGCGGGCAGATGGCACAAGGCCTCAGCTCCAGCACGCTTTTGAAACTTCCGGGGCTCGGCTGCAGGCCCCGCAGGCCACGAGGGGCCAGGGGGCTGCCCAACCACTTGCAGAAGACGAGGCTTCAAAGGAAAAGACGACCCCATGGTTCAAGGGGGACTGCAGGTTTTCACATCATGGCTCGAGATTTTAGCCCGCATGTCTGAGCGAATGCGCGCCATTGAGATCGTCTGGAGCAGGACTGTCACGCGCCTGCAGGCTGCCGCCAGGCATTGGGCCCGAGTCAAAGGCTTCATTGGGGCTGTCGTTGCCAGCCTCATGGGCCTCCACTGGGGCCCCCTAGGCCCCGCCACCTGGAGGGCCCCCAGGGGCGAAGTTCTTCGCATTCTAGTGCTTGACAGAGAGCATCTGCTCAACTTTCAGATTAAGCAAGCTTTGGACCATGAGCGTTGGATTCGCGCGGCCAGTCCCCCTCCGCGCGGTAAGGGTGCCCAGGGCGGCGTAGATTTCACAGTCTTGAAGCAGCGCCTCCCTTCCAATGCACGTCGGAAGGATGTCGGGCAATGAGTTTTGCGCGCGGTGGCCACGGGGGCCCTGCGGCCAGCAGCGAGGTGTTTTGGCAGCGAGAGCCGCGGGGGCATCCGCTGGCCCCCTTCCTGATGGCTCCCCCGCTGCTGGTGGCGCCTCTGCTGCTGCGGATGCCCCCTCGTCTCAAGACGGCCCGAGGCCCCCGCGGGCCCCCGCTTCGTTCGATGACCCTGAGGGGGGCCCCTTGGAGGAGAAGGGCCCTTCCCCGGAAGGAGGAGGGCGCGTTCGAGAGGGAGGCCGACCAGGCCTTACTCCACAGCGCCCCGCCCACTCCAGAAGCTTGAAATTCACAGCTGCCCCAGGTGCCAAGGGCGCGAAGAGTTTCTTTTCCACCAGATCTGGGAGCGCCGCTGTAGTGTCGAGCTGCCTGACGAGGGCTTGCGCCGGGATCTCCATGGCGGCGCGCGCGAGGGGCGCCAGGATGAACTGGGCCCCTGGCTGCGTGGTGTCACGCCCTTGGCGTGGACCTTCAATATCCAGCACTTGGAGATTCAGTGGGTGGAGAGGCTGCCCCCCCTCCCTTCAAGGTGGAAAACTGCACCTCCCCCCCGGGGCCCACGTCGGAGGCGATGGGTCTGGGGGCCCCTATTCCGCCGACGCCAGGCTTCGAAGGCGCGGGTGGGGGGCGGCCATTTTCCTAGGAGATGAGATTTTGTGGCGGGCCAAGGGGCCGCTCCCCACGCACAAGCAGATTGTCACGTTGTCTGAGTTGTGGGCCTGCTATCGCACTGCCCAAGTGACAGAGGCAGACCTCATTCTCGTCGGAGATAATGATTCCGTGGTCTGTGGGGTTAATTCGGGACCTCGTTTTCACCGCTCCCAGAGTCCCACTTTCTGGGACATGTTCTGGCAGGAGTGTGCTGGGCCTCAGGTGAGGGCCGTCAAAACTAGGTCTCATGAGTCTGCATCCGATGCTGTGCTATTTCGACTGAGCTGGTTCGAGTTTTGGGCTGCTAATTTTGTTGCGGACAAGCTAGCTGAGGAAGGGGCCAGAGAGGCCCAACTCCCAGATTGGGCCATCACCGAAGTGCTTCGAGTTGACACTCTCAGTCGGAGAGTCCAGGGGCACATAATGACGGTTTCGCATCACATTGCCATGCATGCTGCCCAGACTCATGGTGCCAGTAGCGCGGAGGACAGGAAGCGAGAAGGCAAGCGTCGAAGACTAGCCAAGCTTGATGCCCTTTCGACGCTGTGCACCAGTACGTCCCGCTGCTTGGTGGACAGCTCCTCTAAGTAAAGCCCTCAGGCGTTCCTAATGCCTCGCGGCCCCGTCGGGGGCTGCGGAGGACTGGCTCTGTTCGGAGTGCCCTGGGCTCCCTGTGAGAATCCATCCGTCCCACCTGAGTCTCCAGAGGTTTCGGGGTGTCTTTCGGTGCCGCGGTTGTGGGGGCTACGCGGCTTCCACCTTTTATACAGCTTTCTAAGCCCTGCCCAGAGAAGATCTCCGGGCATGGGGAGGGAGTTCTCAAAGCGCTGGAGGCGGAGGGGCCCCCGAGGGATCTCAAAGCTTGGCCAAAGCCAGAACCTCAGCTGGAGCCCCTGCCCCCAGTTGCGTTCTTCTGATTTGGGGAGGGGGCCCTGTCGCGGCTCACTGGCTGGGTGAATCGCAGCCCACTCGGTGGGTGACAAATTTTGAGGGCCCCCTTCCGAACATTTATATAGGGGCTCCGCCACATGGACACCGCCCTTTCTGGGCAGGCAAGAGGAGGAGGAGGAGGA